>OX359287.1:2977500-3125000 GCA_947179155.2 Hedera helix
TTAGTGAACTTAGTTTTTGTAACTAGCCTCATCCTTAGTGAATCATCTATACTCTCGAAGTAGAAGAGAGGATAATGAGACTTTTACACTCTACACCTGTAACACCCTAGTCCCACATCAGTTAATGTGGGATATTTGGATGTATTTATAAGGACCCAAGTTGCTATCATTAATACCTTCAGTCATGACCTTTTGGGTGAGCCTGTGGTGGGCTAAGATAACCCAAGAAGATATTATTGAGACAGCTCAATGGGTCTTATTCTGCTGTGATTTGATTCGGACTCGGGATTTGACCCGGGTCGTTATATATGGTATCAGAGCCGACTCTCGAAAGCTTGGGTCGGGTCATCCGATCGGGTTGCCGGAGGTGGGGACACGAAGGCGGGCCTAGTAGGCCGCTGGTATTATCCCACAATGGCTAGAGAGGCAAAGTTTCTGGGACTTGTGTGACTATATGTTCGGCCTGACGGGGACGTCAGGTATTAAAGTGGGGGAGTTTGTAACACCCCAGTCCCACATCAGTTAATGTGGGATATTTGGATGTGTTTATAAGGACCCAAGTTGCTATCATTAATACCTTCAGTCATGACCTTTTGAGTGAGCCTGTGGTGGGCTAAGATGACCCAAGAAGATATTATTGAGACAGCTCAATGGACCTTATTCTGCTGTGATTTGATTCGGACTTGGGATTTGACCCGGGTCGTTACAACACCTCTTAAAATTCATGTGTTCAATTGCTTATTGTCTTTATATACATTCTGCAATTTCATTTAGTGGGTTTACTCTACATTACACTAAACTCTTAGCCAATGATTTTCTTTATTCTTTAAGGGGTATTTATATAAACTTATTTCATGCATTCATAATCTGATTGCTCTAATTAAATTTGGTAAACTATTAAAAAAAAATTAAATAATATATTTAACCCCCTTTTTAAATCTCTTTGTATCTTTTGGACCTAATATCTTCCTATAATCTTCTCTCCCATACTTTATCTTCTAGCTCCTCTCTTATCTCTCTAAAAATTAAGGGAGCGAGGCATCAAACCTCAGCACTTGAACAAATGTTATCACAAAAAATTTCAGATTTATTAATATTATCAAATTTATAAAAAAATTTAAAAAATAGATGCTAAATTTAAGGATCCAAATAGAGGAGGGAGGATTTTATCTCTGTCATATGCACGCTTCCGCTAATCCAAAATTTCACAAATTGAGATTCAAAGTTATCATCTCAAACCTTTAAAAGACCCATTTGATTTCTACAACTCATTCACATATATTATCTCCCCCTTAACCATTCATGCATCCTAGAAACCTCAAACAAAAAATTTCAATCCATTCATTATCTTTAAATTTTACCCCAATGCATCAAAATTCAAATAATTTAAATGAAATTAAACCCATAAATTGAAAGATCAAAATACCCAGTTACAAGATCATCAAATTGATAAACAAATAAAAACAAAAAAGAAAGATATAATAAGAAGGAAAAAGCCTCTATCGCTTTATCTCCTCTACCATCGGCTAAATCTACAAAATATAGCTGTCAATTCCATTTTTGTGAGCTACGATGCCGCCTTCATCACGTCATTGCTATTTTACTAGATCATTCATAACTCCTTTATATATATATATATATATATATATATATATATATATATATATATAAGGCATGAATTCATAACATGTATTTTCTATGAATCCGTATAGGGCATACATCATATATACCATTAAAAACAAGAAGGAACAATTATGATTAGAAGAAAAACACATATCATCCGCTATTAATAGTAACGAACACTAATTTGGCTTTATTAACTACAGTTTAAGATTTATTAACTAATGTGTAGGTTTATTAACCTAGTTAATATACCCTAAACCTTAGTTAATATTGTCTAAACCCTAGTTAATAATGCATAAACCTTAGTTAATAAAGTCAAATTAGCATCTACTACTATTAGTAGCGGATAATATGTGTTTTTTTTTCTAATCCTAACCGTTCCTTGATATGTGTTTTTTTACCGTTCGGGGAGGTCGATTTTCAAATTCTAATCATAGTCGTTCCTTCCTATTTCAATGGTATAGATAATGTATATCATATAAAGATCTATAACAAATACATGATATAGATCATTACCCTATGTGTGTGTGTGTGAATAATGATATAAAAAAAGGGTTAAATCATTTTTTTTATCATTATACTGGACCCCAATTTACAAATGCATCATTGTACTATGTTTTTTTTTACAATCGCATCACTGTACTGAATTTTTTGTACAAAACTTAAAATTTCTGTCAAATATTGTAAACCATTTAATAGAAAAATAATGTGTCGGTATTAATTTTTAAATGTATCATTGAATTGGAGGTCGATTTAGTTGTATCATTAAAAGTGAAAATAATAGTAATAATAATAACAACAACAACAACAACAACTAGGAGTGTAAACGGATATAAATGAATTCGAATACAGTAGTATTCGTATTCGTATCCGAAAAACTAATTTGCTATCCATATCCGGTATTCGAAATAATATCCGACTACGGATAATAGCCGTTTTCGTTAATTTTATTCGAATAAACAGATTATTCGAATATTCGGGTATCCGGATTCGTTTATCAGTCACCTAATATAAAATTCATTCAAATTATTTTCAAAAAATAAAGAAAAAATTTGAATAATTACTCATAACCAATCACAATTTAAAGTTTAAACTATACATATTAATGAATAAATGTTAATTTATTTATTTTTAATAAATACAATAATTAATGCTTTAAATTATAATCCAAATAAGTTTTCATTTATTTTGAAATCCTAAATTCAAAATAAATGCTCTATTTATTAATGTTTAGATGTCCCTTAATAAGTAGATGTCCATTTTATATGTTAATTTTGAGTAATACTGTGGTGTATATGAATATTTATAATCTATAATTATAATATTTAAATGATATTTATAATATTTATAACATTTGTTAAATGATACATTTTAGATATATTGTAACATTATATATAAATAGAATAAGGGAAAAAATAATGAGTTTTAAAGTATAGTTCATTAATGAATGAATGCTAATTTATTTATTTTTAATAAATATAATAATCAATGCTCTAAATTATAATTCAAATAATTTTTTATTTATTTTAAAATTCTAAATTCAAAATGAATGCTCTATTTATTAATATTTAGATGTCCAATAATAAGTAGATGTCAATTTTTATGTATTAATTTGGAGTAATACTGTAGTGTGTATGAGTATTTATAATCTATAATTATAACATTTAAATAATATTTATAATACTTGTTGAATGATGCATTTTAGATATATTGGAACACTATATATAGCTAGAATAAGGGGGGAAATAATGAGATTTAAAGTATAGTTCATTAATAAATGAATGTTAATTTATTTATTTTTAATAAATAAAATAATAAATTCTCTAAATTACAATTCAAATAAGCTTTCATTATTTTTAAAATCCTAAATTTTAAAAATGAATGCTCTACTTATTTTTTCAACTCGTTAACTATGTTAGCGGGTGGTGAGTGAATTAATAATTTTTTCTTTTTTTTTAAAATAACAACTTGCATAAAATAAAATAAAAAAATAGTCTTCCAACCCATTAACTATGTTAGTGGGTGGAGAGTAATTTTTTTTTAAAAGTACCAACTTGTATAAAAACTAAATAAAAATTATTCTTCCAACCCGCTAACATAGTTTTTATTTATTTTTTATTTATTTATGCAATTTGGTACTTTTAAAAAAAAAATCACTCTCCACTCGCTAACATTGTTAACGGGTAGGAAGAATACATTTTTTTTAATGCAAATTGGTACTTTAAAAAAATATTAATTCACTCTCCACTCGCTAACATAGTTAACGGGTTAGAAGAATAATTTATTTTTTATGCAAGTTGGTACTTTAAATTTTTTTTTATTAATTCACTCTCCACCCGCTAACATAGTTAATGGGTTGGAAGAATAATTTTGATTTTAATTTTTTCTTTATTTTTATGAAAATTGGTACTGGTGTGCTGTCGCTGTGACGACCCCAAATCCGGGTTCCATAACCTCGAGTTTGGTTCTCACTATTCAACACATTACTAACAATTAAATACATACACTGCATTTAAATATCGCGGAATAATACATATTGGTTCCCTTCAAAAGGTTACAATACCAGAGTCTATTAACCTTAACATAATAACAGTTCCTATCACAAGGAATTACAAAAGGTTTAACAACCGTAAATACATAATTAAAGATCTAATTAGCATGCATAAGCTAACTTAAGCTCTGGCTTTTCCTTTTCCTTTATTCTTCTTTGAGCAATCAGGATTATCTGAAAAATGGTTCATGATATAGCAAGAATGAGCAACTAGTTTGCTCAGCAAGTTTAGAACAATCATATAGATTTAATATATCATGAATGAATGGGAAATATCATCAATGATTCAACAATAGATATAACAATTGTGAATGAAACAGGATTCAAATTTTAATAAACAGAATATTTGAATCTTAAAATGCTGAGTGGTCACTAAGGACCCTGAACTAACTAGGGTATAATAGAGTTTCCTCTGACCCTTTGAGTTGTTTGGTTTTCAAGGGGATCAGCCTATTCAACCCGCTGTATATGCATTACATTTAGTCACTGGCGCCCAAAGTCGGTTTCCCGACACAAAATCCCCTAATTTAGGGTTGTTCAATTCTCAGACTTAATATAAGAAATCCGCACCCAACAATGGTTTGGATAAGCTTTTAAAAGTATTCAAGTTATTGAATTTAGAAACGTAATGTCTAGCTGAATTATTAGCTTAAGACATTTTTAATACAGTTCATGAATCAATAACTAATAAGCTTCAAATGCACTAAGTGCGATTGTATAAACAATATGGATATGGAATAATTTTAAATAATTAAACCACTGCAAGCTTTAACAATAAATACAAGTATGAAAACTTGTTCAACGATAATAATTGAGTAGGGTTAGAGAACTTGCCTGTTTGCTCAGCTACAATAATTGTCTAGCTTTAACTAACTTGCTTTGAAAGACCTAACATTAATAAAGTCGGTCTAATAATTAGTACGGCGTATTTGCATAACTATACGCTTAATAACGAACTTATTTACCACACATAAGTACTAACACATAATTTACATTTAGTCAAAACAATATTATTAACCTTAAAGACACTTAATCATTTTAGGTTAATAATTTAATAAGTTAGAAAATATTTTTCTTAAGTGTTGGACACTTATTAAACCTTTAAACAACTTATTATAATTGTTTAATTAAATTCAATTTATTTTATTAACTCAATCTCTTTTTAATTACTATTTAATATTGATTAAATAGAAATTAATTAATTAACTCTAGTTATTATTTAAAATAAATAATAACTAATTGTACTTACTTATTATTTAATTATAATTAAATAATAAATAATTATTAACTTAATTTTAACCTTCTTTAATTTAATGTTAATCAACCAATAATTAACTAAGTAATTAACCTTACTTATTATTTAATTAAGGAAATTAAATAATAGTTTACTAATCTTAATCCTCTTTAATTATTATTTAATGTCAATTAAATAATAATTAATTATTTAATTAATTTTAATTATTATTTAAGGTTAAATAATAATCAAATCATTCTTATTTATTATTTTAATTAAATAATAAATTATTACTCTAATAACTTAATTTTCATTAATCGTTATTTAATGTTAATTAAATAATAATAATTAATTACTTAATTATCCTTATTTATTATTTTATAATATTTAAATAATAAATAATTAATTTATAAATTTTATCTCTCTTTAAATATTATTTAATAGGCATTAAATAATAATTGCTAATTTATCATCTTTATTTATTATTAACATTTAAAATAATAAATAAATAATAATTTATTTAACTTAACCATGGTTTAGCTAACTAGATTAATATTTAAAATATTTAAATATTAAACTTAATGAAAAATATCCTCCCCAATATTATTTTTGTATTATTATTATTTTTGTTATAATTTTAATTTAATTTTTAAATATTTAAATTAATTAAAATTAACCCGAATGACATTTTCGTAAATAAGTTGAAAAATCGGACCGATGGCAATTTTGTAAATAATTCGAAAACTGATCAGAGGGCAAAATGGTAATTCTGCCAAGAAAAACACGGAGGGGCAGAATCGTAATTCCGCCAAAATTTTCCTACCGCGCATGGCGCGCGTTACTGAATTTTCTGGCCAAAACGACGCCGTTTCTGGAAAGCAGAAAACGGCTTCCGCGCGTACGCGCGGAGTAACTTTTTACGGACACCAAACGACGTCGTTTGGCTCCGTGTTTTCGGTGAACAGTGCTGCTCGCGCATTGCGCGGAAACCCTTAAATTTTTTTCTTCCGACAGAACGTGAACAATACCCATTTTAATTAAAAATATACCATCAAGTAAACTTTAAATCCTCAATAAAAATCCAAAAAAATTACCAATCACCTTATATTAATTTATAACATGAAAAATTAATTTTTCATGATTTAATATCATTATTTTTTTATAAAAATTTTTACATCACATAAACTACCACAAATCATAACTTTTTGTGTACAACTCCATTTTGAGTGATTCAAACTTTATTTTTCTCATGATTTAATGTTCTATAATATTAGAGCATTAAATGTAAATATTATCAAACATTATCGTTAATCATTATTTTGAGATTTATTTTCACACCACCAAATACATGTTTTTCATTCAATAAAACTCTTAACACATAAGTTAAACACATGATCAACTATATAAACATACATAGCATGATATTAACCATAGAAATTATTACACTAATATTTATACCATAACTTGAAAGAAAAGCAAGATTAGGGTTTAAAAATAACTACCTTGTTTTGATAGCTATTCTCCTCTTCTTTCCAAAATATGTTGTGAAGGAGGATGGCATGAACTAACTTAGGATTTCTTCTTCTTACTTGATCTCTCAAATATTATGCTCTCACTTAAAGTTTTCTCTCAACTCTCTCTAGCTCTCTTTTGCTTGAAAAATAAAATGAAGTATATCTCACATTTCAAGTATACTTGAAATATTACTAGATACATAAATTATATCTAATAATTTTAGCCCATCATGCACCTATTGGATACTTACACAAGTTAGCCACATTAGGTGAAAAGAAGCATGGTGCATGTACTACAAAAAGAAAACAAGCAACCATTTTTAATTAAATGAAAAATCAAATAATAATAATAATAATAATAAAACAACACATTCTCTCTCGTCCTTCTTGCACATGGTCGGCTGATCTTCCCTTCTTTTTGTCCCATAATTTGAGTCACTTTTACTTTTTAAATAAATAATAGTTTAATTAAGTATTTTCCAAGTGGGCCAATCATTGGACTTTAATTTAAAATACCAATTGGGCTTCTATTAAATTGTTTGGGCTACTAAAATGTCAAATTTTATTATTCTCCACTTGGGCCACTAATTGACCCATGTTGGGCTATTTTAATAATTTACACATTAATTATTCAATCCATGATTAAATAAATAATTACCTTGAATAAATAATTAAATATTCTAACCCATAAGTATTAAATTACTAATTGGACTAATAAATATTATTATTAATATTTCACATTATTTACATTAATTAATAATCATATTAATTAATTTATTATATTTAATTCACTCATTATATTCAATTTAATTGAATATTTAATTAATAGGAAACTTATCAATTAATTTGATATTAAAACTTTAGGGTTTGTTCACTAATTTAATAACATATTAGTGACCCCTTTAATTAATTTTAGTAATTAATTACATAATTATTTAATCACATAATTAATTAATCACATAAAAAGATTTAAATAATCTCGTAAAAATAACTCGTTGGAAATTAAATTAATAATTTAATTAATAAAGATGTGGAAATTCTAGGACATTACATTCTCCCCTCCTTATAAAAATTCCGTCCTCGGAATTGTAAAAATAAGGTTACTCAAATAAAAACGGGTAATTTGCCCTTATTTCCTCCTCTAATTCCCACGTAGCTTCTTCAATGGCGTGATTCCTCCAAAGTACTTTGACAGAATGAATTATCTTATTTCTCAGTTTCTGTTCCTTCCTATTGAGTATCTGAACAGGAACTTCTTCATATGATAAATCCTTACCAACTTGAATTGGTTCATAGGAGATAACGTGCTTGTAGTCTGGTTTGTATGGCCGCAATACCGACACGTGAAACACATTGTGAATATGTTCCAATTCAGGAGGTAAAGCTACTTCGTATGCTACTTCACCCACTCTTCTCAATATTTCGAACGGTCCTATGAACCTTGGACTCAATTTCCCCTTCTTTCCAAACCTGATCTTCCCTTTCCAGGGAGATACCTTAATGAACACAAAACTCCCCACCTCGAAGTCTCGTTTCTGTCGATGTAAATCGGCGTATTTCTTTTGACGGTCTTGAGCTGCTACTAGCCGAGCTCTTATTACCTTGATAATTTCTACCGTCTGTTGAACCAATTCTGGCCCCAACAGTCGGCGTTCTCCTACCTCATCCCAACATAGAGGTGTTCTGCATTTTCTGCCATATAAAGCTTCGTAAGGCGGCATACCTATGCTCGCATGATAACTGTTGTTATATGCAAACTCAACTAGTGGTAGATGGATTTCCCAACTGCCCTTGAAATCCATTACGCAGGCCCTGAGCATATCTTCCAATGTCTGAATTGTTTTCTCACTTTGCACATCGGTCTGCGGATGATACGCTGTACTCATTCTCAACTGTGTCCCCAATCTCTCCTGAAGACTTCTCCAAAATTTTGACGTGAAGCGCGGATCTCTGTCTGACACAATCGATACCGGCACCCCATGTCTTGAAACTATCTCTTTGATGTACAATTTGGACAACTGATCCAAACTGAACCTAATCTTGATCGGCAAAAAGTGCGCTGACTTTGTTAGCCGATCCACAATCACCCAAATTGCGTCATATCCCTTCTGTGTTGCTGGAAGTCCTACCACAAAATCCATTGTGATATGCTCCCATTTCCACTCAGGAATTTCTAACGGTTGTAACAATCCACTTGGTCTATGATGTTCGGCCTTTACCCTTTGACAAGTTAGGCATCGGCTGACACATTCTGCAACCTCCCTCTTTAAATTCGGCCACCAAAAATGCTGACGTAGATCTTGATACATCTTCGTACTCCCCGGATGTATCGAGTATCTCGTACTGTGGGCCTCTTGCAAAATTTCCTCTCGTAATTCAGGCACTAGCGGTACCCAAACACGATTTTCAAATCTCAGCAATCCCATGCTATCAATTTTAAACTTGACCTCTTCTCCATCGGTCATCCTCTTCCGGATTCTGTCATATTCCTCATCTTTGTCTTGAGCCTCTTTCACCCTATCTAACAAGGTTGGGCTCACCTCGACTTCTATCGACTCGTTTGGACTTCTCACTTCCAACTCCATTCGAGTCATCTCTTGAACCAATTGTTCTTGATTTGTCAATATGAACAATTTCTCCCTGCTCTTTCTACTCAGAGCATCCGCTACTACGTTGGCCTTGCCGGGATGATATAGAATTTCACAATCATAATCTTTGATCAATTCCAACCATCTCCGTTGCCTCATATTCAGCTCCTTCTGTGTGAAGATATACTTCAGACTCTTATGGTCTGTGAATATCTCACATTTTTCTCCGTACAGATAATGTCTCCAAATTTTAAGGGCAAACACTACCGCTGCCAGCTCCAAGTCGTGGGTAGGATATCCCTTCTCATAATCTTTTAATTGTCTGGACGCATACGCAACGACTTTGCCGTTTTGCATAAGTACACAGCCAAGCCCCTTGTGCGATGCATCACTGTAGACCGTAAAACCTCCTGTATCGTCTGGTAAGGTCAATACAGGTGCTTCACTAAGCCTTTTCTTTAACTCCTGAAAACTTTCCTCACACTTCTCCGTCCACACGTATTTTACCGTCTTTCTTGTTAAGTTGGTCAACGGTGTTGCTATCTTTGAGAAGTCTTGAATGAACCTCCGATAGTAACCCGCTAACCCTAAGAAACTTCTTACTTCTGTCGGCGTCCTTGGTTGTTCCCAATTCATTACTGATTCAACCTTTGCCGGATCAACCGAAACTCCCTCCTTGTCAATAACATGACCTAAAAATTGAACTCTCTCCAACCAGAATTCACACTTTGAAAACTTAGCGTACAACCGCTCCTTCCGTAAAATCTCCAATACCAATCTTAGGTGTTCAGCATGCTCTTCCTCCGTTTTGGAATACACCAAAATATCGTCAATGAACACGACTACAAATTTATCCAAGTATTGCTTGAATATTCTGTTCATCATGTCCATAAATGCGGCTGGCGCATTCGTTAGTCCAAACGACATCACCATAAACTCATAATGCCCATATCGAGTTTTGAATGCTGTCTTGGGTATATCCTCCTTCCTGACTTTCAACTGATGATAACCAGTCCTTAAGTCAATCTTTGAAAAGTACTTCGCCCCTTTCAATTGATCGAAAAGATCGTCAATTCGTGGTAACGGTACTTGTTCTTAATTGTCACCTTATTCAGCTCTCTATAATCCATACACAATCTCATCGATCCATCCTTCTTCTTTACAAACAGCACTGGTGCTCCCCATGGAGAAACACTTGGCTGAATGTACTTATTATCTAACAACTCCTGCAATTGCACCATCAATTCCTTTAGTTCTACCGGAGCCATCCTATATGGTGCTTTTGATATCGGTGCTGTCCCCGGTACTAAATCAATCACAAATTCTATCTCCCTGTCCGGCGGTAAACCCGGCAGTACATCTGGAAAAACATCCGTAAACTCCCTAACTACTGGTATTTGCTCCATCCTGGGACTCACCACTTGTGTGTCAACCACATGAGCCAAATACCCTACACAACCTTTCTTCAATAATTTCTTGGCTTGCATCCTCGTCAGACAAGAAGACTGTCTTGACGACTTGCTGCCATAAAATACAACCTTAGACTTATTTGGTGTCTTAAGGTGTATGCACTTCTTCTGACAATCAATTATCGCCCCGTGGTTAAACAACCAATCCATCCCAAGTATTACATCAAATTCCCCCAGACGTATTGGAATTAGATTCACATTTAATTTCTGACCCCTGATTTCAGCACAACAATTTCTATGTATTACTCTACCGGAATCACTTCTTTATTAGCAACTTCTATGTTCATTGAGTTTTCTAGTTTGTCCCTAGGCAACTCTAATCTTCTAGCGAAATCATCAGACACAAATGAACAGGTAGCACCCGAATCAAACAATACATATGCATTTATATTATTGATCGGAATAATACCTGACACCACGTCTTTTGACCCCACGGCATCTTGCACCGTCATATTGAATGTCCGGGCTGTCAGCTTGTTCTGAGGTACCGGTCCCCCGATAGCCAGTTTACTGTTATTGCCCTTGTAGCCGCTACTCCCGTCATTCTTTTTCTTAGGGCAATCCTTTATCAAGTGGTCAGATGCTCCGCAAGAAAAGCATCTCACTTTCTTTGGGAGGGGACAATTTGGAGAAATATGTCCCACCTGACCGCAATTATAGCACGTGTTCTTGCCTTTCCTGCATTCCCCGAAATGATTCTTTCCACAAATATTGCATGCTGGCTTTTTCTGAACACTTCCTTGTTGATTCCCCGAGCTCTTGTCGTTGATGTTGTTGTCCCATTTACGTTTGTTGCTGTTATTATTGCCTCCACTGTTGCTGTTCTTGCTTCCCCCTTCATTTTTCTTCTTGTTTCTCTCCTGGTTGTACTTGGTTAACGCGTCGCTTCCTCCTTCAGCAATAATTGACTTCTCCAACAAAGTTGCGAATGAGTCAATCTGCAGTACTGCTACCTTGTTGAATATCCAAGGTCTCAATCCATTCTCGAACCTCCTGGCCTTGCGTTCCTCCGTGTCTACCTGATGTGGAGCGAACCTGGCCAACTCATTAAATTTTGCCGCGTACTCCGGTACCGACATGTTCTCCTGTTTCAGTTCTAGAAACCTTACCTCCATCCTACTCTTCATACTTTTCGGGAAATAATTCTCGTCGAATACTTCCTTAAATTTTGTCCAGAGCACCACACCATCCCCAGCCCTATTCTGATTGGCTTCCCACCAGAAATTGGCTTCGCCCTTCATCATGTAGGTAGCAAAAACTGTCTTTTGCTCCTCAGCTACTCTTGCGATAACGAACGCCTTCTCTATCTCCTTTATCCAAGACTGGGCCTCTATCGGGTCCGACGTTCCCCTAAACTCTGGCGGTCCCACCGCTTTAAAATCTTTGAAATTTGCCAACTGAGTTGGTGGTGGTGGTGGTGGATTTGCTACAACAGGATGTCTGTGTTGCATTGCCTCAGCTAGCATGTCGACGAAGTTTTGCATAGGGTCTACGTTGTGACCCCCCGCGTCGTTGTTAACTGACTCTTCTACCCCCTGGTTCCTTGGTGGTTGTCTACGTGGCGGCATTTTCTGTTATAAACAAAAATTTACATTATTATACTGGTTTTATCTTTTTCATTTCATTATTTTGTATCTTAGACAATATTTAGCTAAAATACACATAATTATTTTAACACACATATAAACATAAATTTGACTGCATTTATATTCATATGCTAAAACAGTAGTGCATAGCACTTTAAATCGACAGCATACTGCTATAAATGCTTCTATCCCTGAGAAGCTACAAAAGATGGGATCTGACATATCCTACAACTTTCTAGAGTTGGGATTTAGTGACATATTAACCCTTTAATAAAACAAAAGTTGGGTTCTACTGCATCTATTTACATACGAAATTAGAAAACAACTACTACTACTACTGACTGCGCATCCCCCTACGGATCGCGTCGTCATACTCCTCATCCCCGATGGCCATCACCACGCTCCTGCTGATGGTGTGCATAGACTGGCACTCCTCAACTGGGTAGTAGTGCACCCTGCTCTGAAGCCTACAATATGAAGATCGGTAGACATAGCTAAGTCTATCCGTCCTCACCCGTTTCTCGCGGACCTCCTCCTCTAGCTCAATTATCTGACCATAAGCGGCATCCCGCTGTCTCTCCATCTCTATACGGTCCTCTATCGCCTCCTGCCAGTGTGCACGGATGGCGGCCTTCTCTGCCTGAACCTGCTCAACCTTCAGCTCAGCCTCGGCTAACCTAGTCTCAGCTACTGCTAACTTAGCCTGCAGCTCCACATCCTGATCTACCAGCTGATGTGTCAGCACTGCAAAGTGCTCCACCGAATCCTCGTACTCCTGTATCTGATCCTCAAGTCCTACAATCCTCTCCTTCAGCTCTGTGTTCTCGCCAGAGAACTGATAAGCCGCATCCCTATACTGATCCTCCATGTGCTGGTGGGTCAGATTCTGCTCCTCTAGATGCTGGACCCTTGCCTCCAGCCCTTCATTCCTATCGGTCAGTCCCTCGATGATGTCAGCGGCAGTGGTGCCCATGCCATCAGCTGACTCCTCGTCCTCAGACTCTTCTGACTCTGCCTCATCCTCACTGTAAGGCCTCATGACTCCTCCCCAGACGGGCTCCACACGATCCCCCTCCTCAGGATCTGACTCTGGCTCCTCTACGGGTGCAGCCACCAGCGGCTGTGCAGTATCCATATGGATATCAATATAGTCCTCCTCAGCAGTGCGACTCGACTGTCCGATCTCTGCCATCCTATATCATAAAACAATAACACACGTTAGTACAACAATAAAATATATTCATTGATGAAATGAAATGATATTTTATCATGTACATCTCGGCTCGATGGATTTTCTCAATCCATCTCCAAAAATACACAACATGATGAATCTCCCCGATTCATCCCCTAACGCACTCGATATGAGTTTAATACTAAGGTTATAACTTAGGTTTCGCAAATCCTAACGTTTCTAACCTACGGCTCTGATACCAACCTGTGACGACCCCAAATCCGGGTTCCATAACCTCGAGTTTGGTTCTCACTATTCAACACATTACTAACAATTAAATACATACATTGCATTTAAATATCGCGGAATAATACATATTGGTTCCCTTCAAAAGGTTACAATACCAGGGTCTATCAACCTTAACATAATAACAGTTCCTATCACAAGGAATTACAAAAGGTTTAACAACCGTAAATACATAATTAAAGATCTAATTAGCATGCATAAGCTAACTTAAGCTCTGGCTTTTCCTTTTCCTTTATCCTTCTTTGAGCAATCAGGATTATCTGAAAAATGGTTCATGATATAGCAAGAATGAGCAACTAGTTTGCTCAACAAGTTTAGAACAATCGTATAGATTTAATATATCATGAATGAATGGGAAATATCATCAATGATTCAACAATAGATATAACAATTATGAATGAAACAGGATTCAAATTTTAATAAACAGAATATTTGAATCTTAAAATGCTGAGTAGTCACTAAGGACCCTGAACTAACTAGGGTATAATAGAGTTTCCTCTGACCCTTTGAGTTGTTTGGTTTTCAAGGGGATCAGCCTATTCAACCCGCTGTATATGCATTACATTTAGTCACTGGCGCCCAAAGTCGGTTTCCCGACACAAAATCCCCTAATTTAGGGTTGTTCAATTCTCAGACTTAATATAAGAAATCCGCACCCAACAATGGTTTGGATAAGCTTTTAAAAGTATTCAAGTTATTGAATTTAGAAACGTAATGTCTAGCTGAATTATTAGCTTAAGACATTTTTAATACAGTTCATGAATCAATAACTAATAAGCTTCAAATGCACTAAGTGCGATTGTATAAACAATATGGATATGGAATAATTTTAAATAATTAAAACACTGCAAGCTTTAACAATAAATACAAGTATGAAAACTTGTTCAACGATAATAATTGAGTAGGGTTAGAGAACTTGCCTGTTTGCTCAGCTACAATAATTGTCTAGCTTTAACTAACTTGCTTTGAAAGACCTAACATTAATAAAGTCGGTCTAATAATTAGTACGGCGTATTTGCATAACTATACGCTTAATAACGAACTTATTTACCACACATAAGTACTAACACATAATTTACATTTAGTCAAAACAATATTATTAACCTTAAAGACACTTAATCATTTTAGGTTAATAATTTAATAAGTTAGAAAATATTTTTCTTAAGTGTTGGACACTTATTAAACCTTTAAACAACTTATTATAATTGTTTAATTAAATTCAATTTATTTTATTAACTCAATCTCTTTTTAATTACTATTTAATATTGATTAGTTAGAAATTAATTAATTAACTCTAGTTATTATTTAAAATAAATAATAACTAATTGTACTTACTTATTATTTAATTATAATTAAATAATAAATAATTATTAACTTAATTTTAACCTTCTTTAATTTAATGTTAATCAACCAATAATTAACTAAGTAATTAACCTTACTTATTATTTAATTAAGGAAATTAAATAATAGTTTACTAATCTTAATCCTCTTTAATTATTATTTAATGTCAATTAAATAATAATTAATTATTTAATTAATTTTAATTATTATTTAAGGTTAAATAATAATCAAATCATTCTTATTTATTATTTTAATTAAATAATAAATTATTACTCTAATAACTTAATTTCCATTAATCGTTATTTAATGTTAATTAAATAATAATAATTAATTACTTAATTGTCCCTATTTATTATTTTATAATATTTAAATAATAAATAATTAATTTATAAATTTTATCTCTCTTTAAATATTATTTAATAGGCATTAAATAATAATTGCTAATTTATCATCTTTATTTATTATTAACATTTAAAATAATAAATAAATAATAATTTATTTAACTTAACCATGGTTTAGCTAACTAGATTAATATTTAAAATATTTAAATATTAAACTTAATGAAAAATATCCTCCCCAATATTATTTTTGTATTATTATTATTTTTGTTATAATTTTAATTTAATTTTTAAATATTTAAATTAATTAAAATTAACCCGAATGGCATTTTCGTAAATAAGTTGAAAAATCGGACCGATGGCAATTTTGTAAATAATTCGAAAACTGATTTGAGGGCAAAATGGTAATTCTGCCAAGAAAAACACGGAGGGGCAGAATCGTAATTCCGCCAAAAAATTTCTACCGCGCATGGCGCGCGTTACTGAATTTTCTGGCCAAAACGACGCCGTTTCTGGAAAGCAGAAAACGGCTTCCGCGCGTACGCGCGGAGTAACTTTTTACGGACACCAAACGACGTCGTTTGGCTCTGTGTTTTCGGTGAACAGTGCTGCTCGCGCATTGCGCGGAAACCCTTAAATTTTTTTCTTCCGACAGAACGTGAACAGTACCCATTTTAATTAAAAATATACCATCAAGTAAACTTTAAATCCTCAATAAAAATCCAAAAAAATTACCAATCACCTTATATTAATTTATAACATGAAAAATTAATTTTTCATGATTTAATATCATTATTTTTTTATAAAAATTTTTACATCACATAAACTACCACAAATCATAACTTTTTGTGTACAACTCCATTTTGAGTGATTCAAACTTTATTTTTCTCATGATTTAATGTTCTATAATATTAGAGCATTAAATCTAAATATTATTAAACATTATCGTTAATCATTATTTTGAGATTTATTTTCACACCACCAAATACATGTTTTTCATTCAATAAAACTCATAACACATAAGTTAAACACATGATCAACTATATAAACATACATAGCATGATATTAACCATAGAAATTATTACACTAATATTTATACCATAACTTGAAAGAAAAGCAAGATTAGGGTTTAAAAATAACTACATTGTTTTGATAGCTATTCTCCTATTCTTTCCAAAATATGTTGTGAAGGAGGATGGCATGAACTAACTTAGGATTTCTTCTTCTTACTTGATCTCTCAAATATTATGCTTTCACTTAAAGTTTTCTCTCAACTCTCTCTAGCTCTCTTTTGCTTGAAAAATAAAATGAAGTATATCTCACATTTCAAGTATACTTGAAATATTACTAGATACATATATCTAATAATTTTAGCCCATCATGCACCTATTGGATACTTACACAAGTTAGCCACATTAGGTGAAAAGAAGCACGGTGCATGTACTACAAAAAGAAAACAAGCAACTATTTTTAATTAAATGAAAAATCAAATAATAATAATAATAATAATAATAAAACAACACATTCTCTCTCCTCCTTCTTGCACATGGACGGCTGATCTTCCCTTCTTTTTGTCCCATAATTTGAGTCACTTTTACTTTTTAAATAAATAATAGTTTAATTAAGTATTTTCCAAGTGGGCCAATCATTGGGCTTTAATTTAAAATACCAATTGGGCTTCTATTAAATTGTTTTGACTACTAAAATGTCAAATTTTATTATTCTCCACTTGGGCCACTAATTGACCCATGTTGGGCTATTTTAATAATTTACACATTAATTATTCAATCCATGATTAAATAAATAATTACCTTGAATAAATAATTAAATATTCTAACCCATAAGTATTAAATTACTAATTGGACTAATAAATATTATTATTAATATTTCACATTACTTACATTAATTAATAATCATATTAATTAATTTATTATATTTAATTCACTCATTATATTCAATTTAATTGAATATTTAATTAATAGGAAACTTATCAATTAATTTGATATTAAAACTTTAGGGTTTGTTCACTAATTTAATAACATATTAGTGACCCCCTTTAATTAATTTTAGTAATTAATTACATAATTATTTAATCACATAATTAATTAATCACATAAGAAGATTTAAATAATCTCGTAAAAATAACTCGTTGGAAATTAAATTAATAATTTAATTAATAAAGATGTGGAAATTCTAGGACATTACAGTCGCAAACATTCAAAAATAAAATCTTACTTTGAAAAATAAATATGTAGTAATGCAAGTAAGAGTCGTTTCCATAGAGAATGATTAATTTAATTTTATGTTTTTGTAAACCAAAATTGAGGATTTTTAATTAAAGAGATAGTTTGGATAAAATAAACTAAAATAAATGAATAATTTAATTAAGTAAATAAGAAGAAAAAACCTTGGTTTAAGTTAACATCCACCATTAAGAATCTACAATTGATTATTGACGCAAGAATAACTCAATTCATATTTCAAATATTCAACGTGGAATAATTACTCCCATTCAAATAATTTTTCTATCTCTCCTTAATTTTAGTTAAATAGAAACAAGTGATTTAAATAACCCTTACTACTAAATAACCTAAAACAAGCGTTAAAGATTTAACCTAGTAGGAGCTTTAAGCATTAAAGAGATCGTTGAACTAAACAACGCAATCCAAGCGTCTGTATTTAATTTAGATGAATATTCTTACTAAGATATAACAATCTTTTGATCTGCAAAATAATTATTAATCTTAGTTTCTTCATAAATTAAAGTGACCAAACAATTACGGATTTGATATTTAATTTAGCAGTAAATTAATGCGAATAATAAACTAGTGCGTACCCTAGCAATCAAACGAATCAATCATAAAATTAAACGCAGAAAAATATCTAATGTTCAAAATATAAATTGAAGAATTAAAATAAATTAGGTCTCACAGTATATAAATCTTGATGACTAGAATCACTTTAACCAAGAAAAATAATTTAACTGCACATAACTATGAAAAATACTAAAGAATAAAATAGAGAATTTTCTAGCAAAAAGTTGTATATCAATTATGTTAGCGGCGTGTAGGAAAAAAAATAAAATTCTTCCACCCGTTAACTTAGTTAGTGGCTTGTAGTTATTTATTTTTTTCCCTCTTGTTCGCTAACTTAGTTAGCGGTTGTAGATATATCTCCTCCCTTGAATTATTATTTAAACGGTACTAGTTGTGTTTGCTGGAATAATAGATATAATTAGTATTTACTATGGATTATGGATCATTCCCCAATTATATATATATATATATATATATATATATAAGTTATATAAGTTATTAGGATACGAATTCCGGATCCAGATCCGAATTCAAATATCGAATTTCGGATATCCGTTATCCGTCAGATATATTTACGGTCAGATGTTAAACGAATACGAATATGTCTATATCTGTATTCATATCCATTTATTTGCGGTTACTTTTAAACCGAATAAGGATATATCCATTTTTTTTTCCTAATGCGAATAATATCCTCTTTTTTTCAAATACGGATGCGGACGAATACGAATTTTTCGGTTACCATTTACAGCCCTAATAACAACAATAACAAAAATAATAATACCATCTTCGTTACACACACACACGCAAAAAAGATTATTTTTGATTTTTAAAAATTAATTTGAGCTATTTTGAAAATAAATTTTATTTTAAAAAAATTAATTTGAGGTATTTTAAAAATAAATTTCGAATTAATAAAGATAAAATAATAATAATAATAATAATAATAATAATAATAATAATAATAATAATAATAATAATAATAATAATAATAATTGTTAGTTCCCGTGGACACAAAAATGATCTAGAAAGGGGGGGTTGAATAGATCCTTTAAAAAACTTTTTCTTTATAATTCGAAAGTATATTAGTTATGATTAATAGAATCAATTCAGGCACAACATAATATACTTTAAGAACCCCTTCAAAGATGTATGCATGATTTCAAACAATTGTTTTAATCTACGGTATGGGTAATAACAGATAAAATAGTTAGAATGCATAATGTAAAGACATAAAGTAGATGACACAAGAGGTTTAAGTGGTTCGGAGACTGAACAACTCCTACTCCACTCTTTTACTTTGACGAGTAGAAAATTCACTAATTTAGTCATTAAGACAATGACACTTTGCCCTCCACAAGTCCAGCACACTTGAGTTATTTTTAGCCACTTAGGCAATGATCCTTTGACCCTCCTCAAGTCCCGCAGATATGAGTTATTTTGTCAATTAAGACAAGGATCCTTTGATCCTCTTTGGTGTGTTGAATGCTTGTTGGGTTGTGCTGCTAAGATGAACTTTGATCTTCTTTATCTTCTGGTACTTAGCAGCTGCTTGTGATTAGTTTCTGGATGCCACTGATGTTTGTCATTGATGCTCTTTTCCTTCTTCTGGTAATCTGCAGTTACCCTTAATCACTTTTGATGTCCTGCTGAGTTCTTCAGATAAGCTTTGTGCTCAACAGTCCTTTAGAACACTTAGCCTTCCTGAATACAGAATCTCATTCTGTTCTTCTTTTGCTCAAGGTGTTCTTGGCTTCTTTGGTCATTCGACTCTTAGCTCATATGCCAGTCTTTCGACATTTTTAGTTTTTGGTGAAGCTTTTCAACAGATTAGGTCGTGTATATTGTTCTTGCTCTCACTTCTTTTTTCTTCTTTTCAGATTTGCTATTTTGTAGACTTTGAATAATCTTTCCGTTGCAGATCTCCCTGTTGTAAATCCTCCCGTTGAAGCCTGTTTAGTTGCAGACTTCTTTATGAATACTTTATTCATTTAGTCAGAGTATTAGTGCTCTGCTGACTCTGACTTGTTGACTTGTCTTCTTTACCTCTAGAGAGAGATATGTCAGTCTTGGGTTCTTCCCAACCTTTAAAGAGATGACAGGTCTTTCAGAGAAAACTACTATTAAGACACAACCTTCTGTTTCCTTGAGCCTGATGCGTGAGTCTTGAAATCTTTGCTCTGACACTCAGCACGCATAAGTCAGTATTCTGACATTTCTGTCTCCTACTATAGCAGATGCTTTAAATGTGTTGATGTAGATATTTCTGAAGTAATCAACTACTCATCTTGAGACTACTAGCTTAAGTGCTTTAACATCTTCAATCCTTGTTAGTACTTAAGCACTCTATGATCAATTCAGTTGTAGCATTTTACTTCTGATCGTTGAGTCATGTGCTGACTCTACTATGTAGCTCTACGATCTTGCTTGACGTATGCTTCTTTGTAGATCATAGAGTGGTTGACTATACTAACTCTACGATCTTATCTAAGCCTTGCTGTTCTGATGATATGCTTCTCATGCTCCGTGATCTTCATTGAGCTTTATGTACATAGAGCATTGACTTATGATCTGGTTTAAGTTTTAGCAGGTGCTTTCTTTATCATAGAGGACTGCTTTATGAACTTCAGGTTTGCTCGAACTGCATGGTTCATAAGTCATAGAGGACTGCTCTACGATTTCCAGTTGCTAGCTCTGCTTGGCCTATATGTCATAGAGGATTGCTCTATGAATCTTCAGGTGCCAGATCTTCTATCATTGATGACTGCTTTACGAGCTTCAGTTGTCAAATCTTTTATTGTTGAGGACTGCTCTACGAACTTCAGTTTCATTCTTTGCTGAATATTCAAAGGATGTTTATGGCAGGTAGCGTTTGAATATCTTCAGCTCAACTCAACGATTGCTTGAACGTTGTACTTCTGCGTTTGCTTTTTCACTCCACGACTTAGCTTTGCTACTTTACGATCTTGCCTATGGTGTAAGTCGTAGTGGAATCGTAGAGTTATGATTTGAACTGCTCTACGATCTCTGTTAAGACTAGATGCTTTAGATGTACTCAGAGATCTTCGTTCAGTTTGTTTGACAGCTCAAGGACAGTCTTCTGGACAATCTTTATGAGGTTTGCTGTCATGACTCTGAATGCTCATGTAGAGGTTATTCCTTGAATCTGCTTGGTTCATAAACTGGATAATGAGAATCGTAGAGTGACTGACTGTATTGACTCTACGATCCCTAGAGTTAGCTCTACGATCCCTAGAGTTAGCTCTACGATGCTGAGACAACTCTACGTTCTGCCGAGAGGACTTTTCAATCTGTCGAGCCTTATTATGCGTTTTCCTGGCAGACTCTACGATCTTCCTTTTCTTCTTTCTGAATGACTCTTCTCTTCTCAATCAGTCTTTGCCGATGGAGTTGGTACTTGGATATTCTGTTTGCTTGCCGGTCATTCAGGGACTTCATACTGATAATCTTTAGGTAGACAGCTCTATGATACTGCTTTGGAAATGTGAGCGTATGACTGGCTATGCTGATGACTTGCAGACTTTACGATCGTGAGTATAGTTTACGATTCTTGCTTTGACTCTCTTGTCAGACTGCTGTTCTTCTCAATTGATCAGGCCTATCTAATACAACTTAAGATCAACCTAACAAGTTTGATCTTTCTATTCATAGTCCTTGTATATTGTGATCTTTTGAAGGACTGTACAACGCTATTAAATCATATCAGATCATCTTAACAAATTTGACTTTATCAATCTAAGTCCTTTGAACATAATGTTTATTATCTATAAAGGACTTTACAGTTTTCATCAATGCAGACATATTTGCATATTGATTCATTTATCTTTTAATCACATCATCAAATCATATTAAAGAGGAATAACATTCATGTGCATATTCCAAACAACAACAACAACAACAACAACAACAATAATAATAATAATAATAATAATAATACCTTCTCCGTTACACAAAAAAATAAAAAAATAAAGTTCATTATTAGTATTATTATTATTATTATTATTATTATTATTTTATCTTTCAGTGATGCAACTGTAAACCGACTTCCAATTCAATAATGTATTTGTAAATTAATACTGCTATGTTATTTTTCTGTTAAATGATTAACATTTTTTGACAAAAACTTCAAGTTTGGTAAAAAAAAATTTGTACAATAATGCAAAAAAATTCAATACAATAATATATTTATAAATTAGAATTGAATATAATAATGAAAAAATAATTTAACCCTATAAAAATGTTACGGCTTTAAATTAATAATGATATATAGATGTCATGTACGAGATAATGAATATTAGACCGCCATCACAATTTTGTAAGTGTTATATCATTGTCGTATGACAATGATATGATTTTAATACTGGAACGTATAGACAAAAAATGCAAAAAGACAAAAACACGTGGATAAAATATTCTATTTAAAATAGATCAAAACGTTATATTAAACCGTTAATGCAATTTATTAATTACTATATATTAAAGTTAATTTATTTATATTTTTATATGAATGTTATGTATTTCAAATAAATTTGAATTAACTGAGTTGCATATATAATGATCAATAAAATTTTATTTAGTCATACGACATTTAATTCATCTATTTTTATAAGATATATATTAAAATAGCTCGTACCTTATACGAAAATTGAACTAGCCTCATATAATTGGGTCATAAAATATCATTTATCTTATGTAATGGCACTGCCAAAGGCCCCTAATATTATTCTTATGTTTAGTCAAAATAATAAAATAATAATAATATACAATTATATATTTTGAATAATTATAAGCATTTTAAGACAAATGAATATTAGGGAATAGATAGAATCCAAAAATGAGAAGAAGGTTATTAGGCAAATTGAGTAATTCTTCTTTTTATTTTTATTGTTTTTTTTGGACATATATTTTAATATTGTGTTTGGATTGCAGTAATCAAAGAGATAGTATGAAACAAAAAATAAGAAAGTGTTTAATTGTTACATAAGAATGTAATGAATTATTGTCATTTTGATCAAATTAATGATTTTCATTCGATTGTGGAATAACTTATTTTATGCAGAAATAAAATGAAAAATTATAGCATTACAATTTTATCCTTACTAATAGATATGGATTATGATAATTTCTCCTTCAATTTTTTTCACTCTCTAAGATGTTCCATTTTCTCTATCTAAAATTTTTAACTATCTCACTCCAATAAATTATCACAAGAAAAAAGAAAAGAAAATAATACAATAATATTTTTTGAAGGATTATAGAAATTAAGCTGAGTGCCAAGTCGAAAGGAGAGTGAGTTAGAGCACATAGAGACCATACATTTCTGTAAAATGTGTAATATGGAAAATAATTAATATATGTCGCTTAATTCTTCGTTATCACCTTCAATTTTATGTATTCACATATATCGGTATTTAATATTGACATAGATTTGTCACATATATAACACAATCGTGTAATATTGATTGCAATAAATTATATTTATCTAATTTTTCTCGATACACATTTAGTGATGCAAATAGTACTTTTAGTGAAGATTCTAATAACAAAATTATTTACGACAATTTTTATTGTGTAATTTAATGCAATATTTGTGTCACTTAACGCGTTTTAGGAGAATTTGGGTGAAATATATAACGGAGGGATCCTAAACCATAAATTGTACTCCATCACCACTTCTCAAAAAAATACTCCTCAGTTTCTAAAAAAATTCTATTAATAGTGAATTTCTAAAAGTCAAATATTTGAGATATTTTTAAATTTAAATAACATCATTCATTTAAATTGTGAAAATGATAAATCTCATAATTAGTACTCCATTTTTTAGGTAGGTAATTTTTAATATTCATAATTATATTATCAAAGAGTAATTAAATTTATTTTAATTTTGAATTTGAAACTATTAAACATTAAAAAGTCCTCAGTTATCTTAGGATTTCAATATCTTTAATCACACTTTTCGTCGAATTTAACTCAAAACACATTAACATACAAATATTATTTTTAATAAGATACTAGTGACACAACTATTCGCGAAAAATATTGTGTCTCTAAATATATTAATTTTGTCACTAAATGTATATTGTCGGAAATTGAGTGAAATGTATAATGAAGATGATCCTACTCTATTTTATTGTACTCCTTATTTTCATAAATATTGCAACATAATTTTTTTGCACAAAATTTTGGGAAAATTTTAAAATCTAATTTGATTTCCCAATTGACCCTTGTGAAATATGGGTTGAGAGTATTTATGAGAATATGAACCACAAATATTTTAGGAGGAACCCCACTATATATTCAAATGATAAAACTTGATATGATTATGGATAAAATTCACAAAATCGCCTAAAAAATAAGTGTCGCTATTTTTGTGAACTTCCTAAAAATAAATGTTTTTCAATAATTATGATGGCTCATAGGGAGTATTTTGTATAGCTATAAGTGGACCGAGCTGTTCACAATCAAAGCACGGCTTAGTCGACCTTACGTTGTTTATTGTGTCGAGTCTAAACAAGGGATCATGTTCATGTTCAAGTAATTAAATACGTTGAGTTCAAACTTGTGTTCAACTCGAGCTCGAGTTGTTTAAACTCTCAAGTCGAATTTACTTGAATTTGGCTCAGTTAGCAATTAATTAATTAAAATAATTAATTTTACTTATATATATATATATATATATATATGTATGTATGTATGTATGTATGTATATATATGTATGTATGTATGTAAATATAAAAATAATAATTTAACAATTATTTACATTTAGTTTAATTCGACTAAAGTTTGACTTGACTCGAACTCGACACGTTTATAAATGAGTCGAGTGAAAAGTATATTGAGAGGCTTGTTTAAAAACTCAGCTCGACTTGAGCTCATTTAACTTTTAGTCAATTTTAAGCTTAGCAAGTCAAAATTTGACTTGACTCAACTTATTTGCAGATTTTGAAATTGATAAAATGTTTATGAGCACACTGAAGGTGAGGGATACTTCATGTCCTTGCGTGAGCTGTCCCTTATAATTATATTATTTTGACAAAAGACTAAAATTCATTTTGCACCCTAAGCTAAGTTTTAGATTAAATGCACCCAAAACTTTAAGTGAAACAATTAAATGTACCATCCACAACTTTTTCTGGCCAAATCTTCATCGGAGCAGTTCAAATGAGGGGCAACAAATGCAAACCTTTAAATTTTATTATTTTTTATAAATAAAAATAAAAATAATACATATTTTATATTGATAAAAATGACCAAGAACATAATATTAATAAATGATAAACCAAATGGTAGAAAAGGTAAAAAAATTGGAATTCCCTCTCATTTTCTCTCTTTCCACCAATCTTCTATCCCATCTATCGATGGACACTTGATCCACTGGTGTGACGCCCTCATATCTGCGGTAAACATCATTTTTTTCTCCTATCCTACATTAGCAATAGCAAATACTTTTTTCATTTCTTTGATCCATGCCTGAACCTTAATAGGCTTAGTGGTTCCATTAAACTCCAATGATCCCACATTTTAAAAATATTTAAACATAGAAACTAGTGGATTTACATTCACATTATTTATTGCCTTTTCCTGAAGAGCATCTATCAGTAAATCCACAAATTATTGTAAAGGATTGGTATCACTTTGTGCTGCTTTGTTATTGTTGACTTATCGGGGTCATCCTCTTGTTGGTATTTTCTAGAAAACGACAACACTGTATTATTATTACAGAATTATAAAATATTATTTAACATTTTAAAACATTTTTAATTAAACATATATATATATATTTTCATTAATGTACATTCTAATTATTACAAAATAGATTACCACATAATTTATATTTTTCACATTTTCTTCCCAAAAATACCTTACTTCATATTTTACATAACCTTTCTACTATATAAACAGTAACTGTTACATATTTTCCTTACTTTTATAACCCTACATCCCTTACAGCCAAATAAGCATCATGTACCATTTGAGATGCCAGAAATCTATTGATAGCACCATTTGCCCCCCCCCCCCCCTCCCCCCCCCCCCCCCCTCCGGTGGAGAATCCTCAATTATCCATTGGAATCTCTGATAAGACTTTCTAAAGATATATTCTTATAAACCAAATCGTCTATTCATAACTCTAATTTGTTGCTCCATCCTTTCTAGAATATGTTGCATCAGGATATTTGCCCAAAATTTTGCTTTTCAGACATCTTCTAATTCTTCAATTTTTTGTTTAAGGGCTTGCACCTCAGATGGGGCTTGCCCTTCTGATGTTCCAACTTGCCCTCTTAACGTTCCTTCTCTACTATTTCCTACCCCCCTCCTGATGTTCCATCTCTATTATTACCTACCCTCGCATTCTTTCCTACCTTATTTTCCTCTTCTACTCGTTCAGGATCTTCTTTGGGATCCTCCTTTGAGTCGTCCTCCGGATCTTCTTGGGGTTTTTCTTTTTTGGTTTCTTCTAAGGGTTCTATTCCAGGAGGTTCTACTTCAAGTTTTGGTTCTATTATTGACTTTTTGCTTACTATTTCATATATATCTCTGACTTCGTCTTCACCTGACATCTTACAATAACAACCATAATCGTTTTAGTATCATACAAATTTTCTCAATTTCTCTCTTAAAACTCTCCATGAGTTTATTTCTTATTATCTTCATCAATTTCTCTAAAGTTATATCCTAAGGTACTACAACTTAAGGTTTATAACCTACAACTCTGATACTAGTCTGTGACGCCCTCATATCTATGTACTCACTACACCAGATATGATGCTCACAATCTATAATTCTACATATTATCTACTAGTTATATTATTAACTTAACTAGTCTATTACATAATGTACATTACATTTCTTACATTCTCAGTGTTATTCCCAGAGGGCACAAAAGTGATCTAGAATGGGGGTTGAATAGATCATTTAATTTTTTAAAACACAGTTACCAAATTATGTCCTTTATATGATTGTAGCGGAATTGTTAAATTGATAATGACCCCTCCTTGATTTTTGATTGAAAATTTACAGTTCTGATTTTAAGTTATGCTATTGAAATGTTATTGCAGGATGTAAAACATTTTAAAATAGTTATGAAAGTTGTAATGTAAACAGTAAAGAGATAAAAGACGACACAAATATTTTTAAGTGATTCGGAGTACAAAGATCTCCTAGTCCACTTTTTTGCACTTCTGGTAGGGAATCCATTAATGATATTCTCAATCATTACAATCAGATCACTAAGATATGTTACATCTCTAAATTAAAAAGATTCATTCGAGTCATTAAGTCCCGGCAAAGGTCACTAAGACCTGATTCATTAAGAACCACTGCGATTGGACATTTAGTCCATCTTATTCAGGGTCTGATTCACATAGAATCAGGCAAGTCATTAAGTCTCGTCTTTGTGCTGTTGTTGATGAAGGTGGTTGAGGCGCTACTAAGTTAGCATTAAGTCCTTTTTTTTCATATAGAACTTAGTAGTTAAGTGATTTTTCTTTAACATAGATCTCCGGAGCCTCTGGATATGGCTTTTACTCTTCTGCTCTGATTTTGTGAAAATCACTCTTTAATCGATCCTCCAAAGTACATATTGACTTTGGGTTAATGATATGTCTTTTCAACAGATCATTTTTCTTCTACTCTTCTTATTTTCTGTTTTCTTTCACTTTATGATCTGGGCATCTCTTTTTCTCTATATCAGTAAGTTTCTTATCTCTCTCTTAGACCTGATATTTTTGTTGGTCTCTCTCATCTCTTTTATTTTTTTGATTGAGAGTTTATATTTATAGAGAGATGTCTGTTAATCTGCCTGTTGGAGAGTAGCCATAACTTCATTTAATGCTTTGATTTAAACAATCTTTTGATGCTGGCCTTTTGAATTAATTGTCAACTTGATTTCAACTTTGTCTTTTTTTTTTCCCAGTATACTAAAAGTAGAAACCACGTGATTGACGTCATATTGTTGAATTAGCTATTAGACACATATCCTTTTGCCTTTTGCTTGAAGTATCTAATGGCCAGCTGTTTGTCTTGAAATCCTCGCTTTTTGAAACTTCTCCTTGTTAGTCCCATGTCAAATCTAATTGAATGTTACAAATCTTGAGCTGTATGGGTCTGAAGATTGTAGCATTTGACTTGGCTGACTTTACGATTTGTAGTTCTTCAATTTGCGCTACATTCTAATAGCTTTACGTGCTGCTCTACGCTTTGCAGACTTTACATTTTGCATGATTCTGTAAATTATTCTATGATCTGTATTTTGTTCTACGATCTTGGGGTGAACTCCATGACTTTACAATCTATTCTATGAATTCTAAAACTATTCTACGATCTTCAACTATATTACTATATATCAGAGTTTCCTTGATGAATGATTTTATGTCTAGTACTATTTATTAATCTTGCATTCTTTTCTTCAATCTAATAGACGCTTTGATCACCTTCAAGATCCTTCAGCTCTAGGAATACTTCATTCTGCTTTATAAACTTAGAACTATCCTCATGGGGCCTTCTTTTGCTTTATGAATCCTGAGTTGACTTTACGAACAGTGAGCTCTGCAATATTCCATTCTTAATTTCTTTGCTTTGAGTCACTTGATAATCTCCTTGTAAAGCTTTGTTCACTTTTTGAGAACTAAAACTTGTTTTCCTTTGAACTTGATCTTCTATCTTTCTTCAATTTATTCTTTTTCTGCTTAATTAGCTCCCCATTTCTTGACGATTTATTGTCTTCAAGATTATTGACTCAACTTCTTCTTCATCTTGATCAGCCCCCCCTTACTTAAGCACTTACTATTTACAAGATTATGACTTCCACTTAGTCCTTCTTCAGTGCATTCCTATTGTAGTAGGCATCACATGTCTTCTTCTTCCGATAACCAAATCATTGTTGAATATTACTCTATTCATTATCCTCTTCAGTTGATGTTCCTCAGACTCATTCTTGCTGTATAGCTTTGGATAAGAAAATCCCAATTTGTGTTGTAGTGAATTTTTCTCTTAATGCTATTTAGATTCTGATTGTTGATGTGTAACATTGATGTACTTCAATAATGATGTGACTTTGCGTTGTTCAATGATGTTGAGTGACTCAACAATCTGATGATATTTAGTTCATCATTATTTTGTGATCTTGAGTATTTTAACTTGTTCTGTGCTTGTGAGCTTTCATATCTCCTCTTTAGTTAGAGTCTATAATCTTTGCTATACTGTGATGAGAATGCTTGATAGAACTCTACGAACTCTTGTGTTGATCTTGGAATGACTTTCTCTTTCTGAATCTTTCTCCTTCCTTGTAGTAATCCTTATCTATCCAAATCTTGCTCTTAGGCATTCTCCTTACTTATATCAGTGTTTTTTTGAAATCTTCAGCTTGTAGTACAATTTTTGTCCTTAAAGGATATGTCTTCTGTGTCAATCTTCTGTCCATAGACGTACAACATTGTCCCTTCCTTTGATCTACTATTTTTTTGTATTTGACAATATAGCCCTGATTTGTTTTGCTAAAGATTTCCCGATATTACTTCCCATTTTCTATTCTTTTCTTGTTGTGACGAAATTGTTGAGTTATTCTCTACGATTTTTGAGCAACCAACTTTTTTATTAATTGACTTATTTTCCTGTATAGACTTAGATTTGATGATGCTTAGCTCAAAGTCTTCCTCTTTTGTCCTTATAACTTTTCTTTGCTTGACGATCCCTTGGTTCTGCATTTGATAACTTAGGGATCTTGGTTAGCTTTACGATTTAGCTGTTCTGCTCTTATGTATTCTGCAATATGTTATTTTTCTACTTTCCTTCTTGATCCTATTACTTCTTTATTCTACTGAGCTGATCTCATTCCTCTGTCTTTTATGGCTTTGTTCTGTTTGACAATCCATTAGTTGTATTCTGCGAATTGCTCTACAAATGTATCATGCCATACGATTTGTGAGCAAACTCTACAATCTTCATATCTTTTTCCCTGTTGTTCTTCTTTTGGCTCTTTAGCTTTGCTCGACGATTTCTTTGTTTTGCATTTGATAATTTTAGCATCGTAGGCTTAAGTTCTAGGTAACTCTTTTATGTGCTTCCTCTACAATCTTTGAGTGAGTTTTACAAACTCAAAATTATATGGACGATTGTTCAATTTTGAACACTTTGATTTCTTAACATCTATACATTCAGTTTTCTTCATAGATCAACTTAACAAGTTTGATCTTCTATTCTAAGTCTTTGTACATAAATTTTATCATTAAGGACTTTACAAAAGTTACTGATTATAAATATACATTAATAATTAGATCAAATTCTAAGTCCTTATACAATATGTTCTTTTATAAGGACTATCTCACAGTTCAATTAATTCATTCAACAATTTTTTTTGTACTAACATCATCATTAAATCATCTAAACACACATTTGTACTAACACTCAGGTCTCAACCATTATCACTATTCTATTACATAATTACATTAACTGTTATACACATAACATATAATAACTATATATTCTACAAATCTTCTTTTGGTTCACATTTTATTTTTCGTTAATTTACCTTTAGATTTTGATCCTTCGGTCTCATCACTTTTATTTGCAATATTTAACAATTGCAAGAATGAGCAATAAATTTACTCAACAAGTATAAAATATACCAAAAAAAAGAGTATATGATGTGTGACGCCCCGAGAATCCCCGCACTCTGGCTACGGGCGACCCTCGGTCGTTACGCACGACCTTCAATGAATAACTACAACATTTAATAATTTAATGCTGCTAAAACTCAATTATATTAATTGATAAAACTAGTTTATTTAAAAACTATTAAAATCTTCTTTATTTTCCCTGAATCGAAATCTTCACATTAATTTCCTTGACCTCAAGATCATATATATCATGATCAGTTTACCACAATAATTGTGAGTACACAAAAACTCACACTCCAACAATAAGTCATTATAATAATACCTTGACTTTTACTATCCGATCGAGTCCAATAATAGTAGCACTCGTCTATCGTAGGTTCATCTTTTATTTCAAGAACATGATCTCCAATCAAGAATATTACCACAACATATCCATCTCAAAAATTTACATCTAAGGGATTCAAATCAAACTTAATATCCATTATCAATCCCAATGGCAAAATTGTTACCAAATTATAACTTAAATCCTGCTAGGTCATTAAGCACTTCTTGTTCCTTGGTCTTTACTATAAACCTCTGATACTAACATTTAACTCCATAAATCAACTTAAAGACATTAAGTAATTAAACTTATTACAAACTATCCTTACATAAATCAAGTGTATTAACCTTTATAGGAATACAACAAATCTATCTCAAAGGTTAACAACCATTGATAACTACCTAGCTTATTAACTTGCAACATCAATTCGTTTCAGAATTTTAATCTTTAACTCTTTTCTTAACTCACAAAATCATATATATTATGATTCAATATTTAATCTTTACTTCTATAAGTATTCTTTATAATCTGATAAGCTAAATACATGATTCAGCAAACTAAATTACCAAAACAGCAAGCTGGAAAACCATTACAGCAAGCTGAACTACTAAAACAGCAAACTGTTTACTAAAACAGCAAGCTGTTTTCCTATTTCAGCATCCTAAATTTCCAATTCAGCACGTCATATATCCAAAATAACATCATGCATTCCCAATTCAGCATCTTAAATTCATTATTTTAGCATACCGAAGACTTGGCATATGCTAATTTACTTAAAGTATTTTATTTGTATAAGTTTACATTAATAAAATGTAAAGTATACAACTTATTTTCATAATGAACATCCTTTATTCATTTTCTCAAAAGCCATTTCAACTTACTTTATTTTCATTACAACAATATGAGTAATTGTAGCTAACAATTCAACTTCATGAATATCTTCAATACCTTCTTAGTTTGTTCGTTCAGAACTTGCAACATTTACAAATTATTTATCATAGCTATCAGCTTTAGTAACTTAACAACAATAAGTTCAAATACCAAGACAATTACATTGAATGACAAATTGACAACGTTACAATATCCATCCTTCATAATCCAGTGCCTTCAAGGATTTCTTCATTTACTTCGTTGAAAATGTTAATTTAAAGCAAGGATGAGCACGACGGCTCAGCAAGTTTAACAGATAACACATAACACATAATTCATGTTCATGCATGCTTCTCATGTCTTATACATTTCATTTGATATGTGCATCATGTTTCTCATGCTCTGCATGTTATATGCTTCATACTAATCATGTATTATATTCAATACATGTCATATAGTTTAACTTAAATGATAAAACTCATGTCGTCGATTGTATATCAATAACTCACATTACATAAATGCACAAAAGCACATTGACGCATATTGTCACATAGCAACAAATCACGTTTAACATCAATATACACATAGCAACAAATTCTGAAAAACTTGCCTGATAAGTTTATCCGGCACACGCTAACATTACATTCCCCGAACAACCTACAATCATAATGTGGTTAACATACTTATATTAGTCACAATTTGACGCATTAAAAGTCTTAATTATGACCTTAGCTTCCAATTGTTTTAACTTTTTTGTTAACTGATTTTAAATCTTAGTTAATTCATAACTCCTTCATACCAAATCGGAATTGACTCAACTTTGGACAATGATCTATCCATAACATGTTCTAGCTACTACCATAGGCGTCTTAAACCTCAAATTGCTCGAACCCAAAAAGTCTCAAAACAGCCCGCTTGAAATAGTGAGTGACAGCTTACTTTTTGTCCCGACCTGTTTTACGGTAAAATTCATATAAAATAATCTATAAAGAATTTTAATATCGTTCCTTCTTGACATATCTTCGTAACTTCGAGATATACAACTTTTGTTTAGGTTTGAGAACCTAATTCGGTACACACTAGGCTGTACACCTCAAAGAATAGCTATGTTAAAAATTGTCCCGAGAACAAACTGGCAGTCAGACACTAGTTCACAAAAAAATTCATAACTTCTTCGTTACATGTCCGTTTTTGATCATCTTTACATAAATTTAAATTTTATGAAGTCTACTTCAAATCTTATTTAGACCTTGACTTCATCCCATGCACCAAACAACACAGATCTAAGAGTTTACCCAACATGTCCAGACAGCTTCAGTCACTGGACAGTTGCACAAAATTAATTTTTTCAAAAATGCTATGCTCCATAAAATGGTTAACTATTTCGAGTAATTCTAGATAACTTCCATATGTACAACTTTGTAGTTTACACCAACTCCAATTTCCAAACACATGATTTTCTACAATTTTTACAAAGTTCAAATTCGCTGCAGTTCGCTGGCAGACTAATTTTCGCCCGACCCAGCCTGCTTCTTTCAGTCACTACGCACAAACCACAATGAATTTCCGTGATCTAAAAATTTCTGTGGAAAGCTTACTTCCGTAGCTTTAATTTGATATATAGCCCGCTCTCTAACTCTAAAAACTCAATTTTATAAAAATTCCTGAACCAGCTGCAACACAACACACATTTCTGCGAAATTTCGTTTTTCAACTTTCTTTTTAATTCCATCCGTGAATCATCTAATAGATTCATTATACACCATGCTTAGAGCATTACACAAGTTTAAGTATGATCTACAATCATAAATTTTACTAATACCCAATATATACCCAAGAAATTAAAGATTAATTTAAGGGTTTAGTGAATACCTTCGTGGCTTTCTTTTTTTTTTCTTCTTCATTTCCTTCTTCCTCTTCTCCTCCCTTTCTCTACCCGTGAGTTCAGCTCTCTCTCTCTCTCTCAAATGTTTGTTGATTTCTTTCCAACAAGTGGGTTTAGTCCATTCAAATATATAACAAAGATAGAGATAATAGAGTAAAAATTGTGATTGGTGGAAACTAGATTACATTGGATAAGGATAAGTAATGATTGGCTCACATAAATTCCACCTCATTAAAATCTGAGATCCAGCTGGCCACTCCAAATTTTCGTGGATTAAATTTCTCTTTTGGGTCCCACTTTTAATTATCTGACCCGCTCTTTGATTGTCTGACCCGAAAAAACTAAATTTTCAATATTATAGTCAATTCCTACTAATTTGGACGTTCCCGACGTCATGGTAACATCCGTTTCTTCAAATTCACTTCCGAACTTCAAGTTTGACCTTTTTCCTAAAAAGTCAAATGGTCAACTTTGACCAAAAAGTCAACCGAAACACATATCGTGTTTACAGTCCATATTTACTAAATTTGACGTTCCCGTAGCAACAGTGAAGTCCGTTTCTCAAAATTCTTGTCCAAACTCAAACTTTGACTTTTAACATTTATAAGTCAAACGGTTGACTTTGACCAAAAGTCAACCCCGACACCAAATTGTGTTTATTCATTCTTCTTGTCAAATTCGACGTTCTGAACTCAACAGCGCAGTCCGCATCTCCAAATTCTCTTCCGAACTCCAAATTTAAGTTTTAACTTGATTATCATCTCTTTCCTTTAATCAAACTTTGACTATTTGACCACTTTGGTCATTTCTTGATAATTCGATATATTAACTTACCTTCACACATGCAAGTATACTCGTTTTATCAGGTATCCATTACCTCTTCACTTCACACCACTATTCCACGTAATCACAACCACATGGGGTTCATACTTACCTTAGACTGTCACCTTAATAACTCAGTCACACATACAAGTCTTACAATTATTTCATGCTTAGGCTTGTTCACTATAACCATATGGCTTGCCATATATATTAATCTGACTCACCATAACTTAATCCATTTTGGACTAATATTTAATTTCCAACACTTGGCTACTAGGTTGGGTTTAAACTTAATTACCACCACAGTACCCAACTTGTCTTTTTCCAATTTACTAATTTGGACTATCTTAAATTATCACTCAAGGTTTAACTTTCAAAAGCTTACTTAATTAATACATTAAGCTTTACAGTATTCTCGATGATTAATTTCATTAATCATTTATCACGTTCGGCTAAAATATAATTAGCGCACCTCCAAGTGTATATGTATCTATACATATACACCTTAACTTAAACTTATAAATATCTTAATAATTAAAATTTATTTCCCAAATAAATTTTCTCATACCTAAAAGTAAAAACTTCTTACATAATCTCTTTTAGTCCAATAAATCCATCAAACTTTAAAGGTATTATATTACCTTATCATCAATATACCTCCAAATATACACATAATTAAATTCTAGATTTTACAATTTAAAAACCTACAATTACCCACATTTAAATCCTAATATAAAAATTAGGGTCAAATGTTTACTCTTTTCTACACCTTTTATTTCTCCAATTCTAGGTTTTGCACTTCAACCTTTATTTCATCATCAAGACCTTATTTAAAATCTTGTGAAATATCTGGGATATTACATGATGAACAATTGAATAATTTTCAAAAAATATTCAGAATCTAACATTTATGAAAAATATGAAACATAAGTAAAGTCAATGATTTTATCTTCTTTACTGAGAGGTCATAGGGACCAAGAACATATATAAATGTTCAACAGTTTTAGAAATTGAGAACTTTCCAAAGCTGTTTGACAGACACACAAGTCGCACACTCTCCACAGGCATTTTAAGTTATCAGTCTATCACACCCAATATTATCCATAACATCATCTTTCACGCTAAAAGCGACACGTCGGTTACCCGACAATAATATCCCTTATATAATAGGGTTGTTAATCTCAATCTTAATAGTAGGATTCTGCACTAGACAATTTGGTTTGGACAATATTTCATACTAAAGTAGCATAAACAATTGGCATTCTCTTTACTTCCAATAAATTCATGAATATCAAGAACATAGAGTTTAACAAAAGCTCAGTATAAACAATAAATATGCTCAAAATTTCACAATACAGCTCAAATTTATGTACTTTCAATTTAATAAATTCGCATAAGTTAGAAAACTTGCACAGGTATAATTTTTTTTTACACAGATTAAAGAACTTGTACAGATTAGGGAACTTGCACAAGTTAAGGAACTTGCCTATTTTTGAATATTCGTCTGCTAAATCAATTTATGAGGTTATTATTTATTTCTCACTAATACTCTTAGTTTGCGTCGGTAACTACTCGAAACTCTAATTCAAAAAATTTCGGGTATTGTAACTACAATTTAATTATCGTTTTCTATCATTTTCATGAGTTAAGTTGTAGAAATTATGTTTTTACCCTTAAATAACCTTTATAAGTATTATTTCAATTTATTTAATCAGAAAAATGGTACTTTATATTTTTCGCTCACTTAAATTAATTTTTTCGTACTCGTCTATAAATTTCCTTTTACCTTAAACTCACTTAAACAAGTTATTAATTTTTTTTCCTCTTAACTTGAAATTGCAGATTACATAGGATATTTCTTTTTGTCTAGTTTTTCCAAAATTTTCTAAATATTTTTAGTATTTTTTTTATAGTCATTTATGCTCAAATTTGCTAAAATCCTTAAAAATCGAATTTTATTCCAAAAATTCTAAAACTTATGCAGTTACTTGATACCACAAAGTTTTTAGACTCATATCATTTATAGAAATCAAGTTATTCTTGTTTTAGAGTTTTACAAACCAAAACTGTTTTGTTTTTAATTAATTATCAACTAGTATGTTTTTGCTCATTTTTAGACGTGAGTTGTAGTCTATCAGGGTACATGTTCTATAAAATTTTTAATTTTTTTGGAGGTATCTAACATGTGAAAACACCCCCTCCGCAGTTTTAGGACAATAGGTTTTCTAGTTTAGGCAATCTATTTTGAAAAATCACCATAAATAATGTATAAGGAGTTTGGGTTTCAATATTTTTCTTACAGTTATAGGACTTACAGAGTTATTTACACCTAAAGTTTCAAGTTCTAACTCTTAACACACTGTTTCTTACAAAACCAGTGTAGTTTTTAGGGGTTTCTAGGGTTTGACACTTTTTGATCTTAAGTTTTCACTTTCATTTATCTTAATTTTTTGAGTTTTCTTCCTTGATTCTTGTTATCACAAGTCTAAGACATGAAATTTAAGCTTAAGTATGGTCTAATTACATATACATCATAAAATTTACATACAACATAAATATACAAAAATTGAACCAGGGTTAGGGTTATACCTTCATAGGTTTGCTTCTTCTTCTTCTTCTTCTTCTTCTTTTTCTTCTTGTCATTAGCTAAATTATTTTTTTCTCACTCTCTTTCTTCCTCACTAGCTACTGCCGAGCCTCTCTTTGCTCCCTCACTTTGCTGTTTTTTTTCCTTATTTGCTTGGCTAAGTGTTAGATTAATTTTATATTTATAAACCAAAAATGATAAAATAAAAAATATTGGAATATTCTTCTCTTATGGCCTCTCTAGTAAGCTTCTTGTGGCTTCCTTGAGAAGCTTGGCCGAAATTATCCTCCTTTTCTTTTATACAACTATGACTTGTTAACCAACTTGGTAGTTTGTTAAAATTTTGACTTATTGACTACTTAAGCATACATGTATCCATACATTACTTTATACATTTTCAACCATGTATAACTTCATTATATACATTTACATTTCCATCCATTATCTTCCTCTATTCCTTACATTTTAAATTTTTTTTTAACTATTTACTAGTTTACATTTGTAATTAAAATTCTATTTTCATTTCTCATTAAAATTTTAATTCACATTATTTGAAAACTTAAGGTATTATAACTGGTACAACTCATTTATATTAGTATAAAGTTTGAGGGTTCGAATCTTGTTGATAGCAGATTATTATGAAGGCAAAAGTCTAGAAGGCGGTATAAGAGTGATGAAAACAGTAAGTTATCACTTTCTCCACCTAGACCCCTCCCCCACTTAGACCCATCTCCTAGGTTAGGATAAATTATTATAATAAATTAGGACATTAAAAAAATCTTTTATCCCACGTTCTTCCCTAATTAGATTTTATTTTCTCTCTCTAAACTTTATAGATCATATCTCCAATCCACCACACCAAAAACCTAACAATATTTTAAGTTACAAAAAAGTTAAATAGATGAGTAATTAGAATTCTTAAATGGAGGAAAAAGGGGGAGAATTAATAGTACTTGATAATAGAAACTAGGCAATGATGATGTGATTGGTGGAAGAACGAATTCATGGCCATAAAAACAATTTCTTTTTCTTTGTTGTTTTAATTGTTGCAACAACAGTAGTCGTAGAAGGAGAAGATCAAACTCTTTCCGCCATCATCAATAATAACTTTAAAGTAAGAGTTCAACATGAAATCCCTAAATTTCATGGAAGGTTCATACGATTCATGCGATTTCAATTTGGTTTATAATATCTTCATTTGACTTCAAAAAATCGGATTTAGTTACCTATTTTATATAAAAATATTATTACAGAGATGGGTCTTTGCATCCGTAGGAGGTCGACGCACCCCCATCTCTAATCTTTGAATGGAATACATTTTTTAGGGGTTAATGTAATAATTTGCATTTTGCGTTATTGTAAATTTATAGATTTTCAATGAAAATTAAATATGTTGAAGTGTGACAATTATTTTGAGACAAGCCATGTGTGTTGTGTTAGATGATGGAATTAATTTCAAGTCTAAGGAAACAAATTTGGATAAAAAAGGAATTAAATTGGATTAAATTTGAACAAATCATGAATTAAGGGGGATTAAATTTCCTAGAAATGAGGGATAATGACCTTATTACCCTCATCAATTTGGAAAATGACATTTGTATCCTAAGTTAGTTCAATGTCTATCACACCCTTGTTAAATTAAAGAATGACATTCATGTCCTCTTGGTAAGAAATAACTAATATGTCCTTATATAGTCATGGAAAATGATTTATTTGGCCTTGACCATAATAGAGTTAGTGAGCCAACCATGGTTAGTTGCTAGAAAAATTAATATAAGCATACTTGTATAAAATTTTCAGCATTTTTTTACTTAATCACTCTCAAGCTAAGCAAGAACTTTCGAGAGAAGCAAGGAGAGGAAGAAAAAAGAAGAGAAAGCCTAGGGTTTGGAAGAAGAGCTTGGAAGAATTGTCAACAAGTGATCAAAAGAGAAGGAAGTGGCCATCAAGGTGGAGAACTAAATGTTTACAAGGTTCCTAGCTAGAAGAAGGATAGCTAAAAGAAGGTATACTTTGTGTTCAAGTCATGAAACTTGTGGTTTATGTGCTTACATGCAAGAAAAGAAGAAACCGTGCATGTATCTTTAGCTTTACATGATGATTATGTGAAGTTTTGTGAGTCTAAGTGCTATTTGATTAGTTGATCATGCAACCCTAAGATATATGTGTTGGAAACCATAGGTGGTGCACTATTCACATGTGTAGTCAAGTTAAAAGTTATGATTAAAAGCATGATTAGGTATTATATGTTGTTAAACATGATAGAGACTTAGTTTGAGAAGATGAAGATGTGTGATACATGCATTATCATAAGATAGAAAGCATCCAAGAAACCTAGATGGTGTAAAAGCCATGTTTTATGAAAGAGAATTGAATATTAGGCTATATTTTGTGCCTAAACGAAATTATAATCTGTAAAGCATTTTGGAAGGTGCATGTGGAAGCTACTCATGCATACAAAATGGCTAAATGGGTATGAGTTGACATATATGTGCATAGTGTATAGAGGATTCAAAGTTGGTTATGAAGAAGTTGTAAATTGGGTAAAAATGCATCCAATGTGTGATTATTGGCCATTTTGGTTAATTGAGTATTGAACGAGGCCAAACATGCAAGTTATACGTAAACACACGTGTTAGAACCGATTTGGGAGTCAATTGGTGCATATGGCGATAAATGACTATTTCGAACGTTTTAAAACGTTAACCGACGACCAAAACGAACTATTTGGAAAAATAAGGCCAAATGATGATTTTTAAAAGTTTCGAAGACCTACGCAAGTCAATTATATGATATATGTGCTATGTGAAATGTTGGAATTAATAAATTCACATTAGGGCCAAAGATAGCATCATTTTTGCAAAGAAATTTTTTTTTCCAAAAAAACCAGTACTGCGCCTGGGCACAGTATTTTACTCTTGGAACTGTGCCGGGGCGCGGTGGTGCTGTGAAGACCTCGTCGGGGCGAAAGCAGATAGAGCCGGGGCGCGGTCTGGCCGAGCCAATCTCGCGGCCAGCGCAGTGTCAAGGAGGAAACATGGCGCCGGGGCGCTATGTACTGAATTTTGAAAATAAAATTATTTTATTCTAAAATGAAATGTTTTGATATTAAATGATAGAAATTCATATGTAAACCATAATTTGGTAAAAATAATCAATAGGGTAGGCGTTAAGGTATTTTGAACAATATGTTATGTGATTAGGGTTATGTATAGCTAAAGGGTTGTTTGTTTAGTAAGTTATGGCATGCATGTGTATGTAACTAATGCATGAACCAATATTGTGGTCATGTAGGTTATAGACGGGATAATAATATACCGATTGTGATAGACGAGGACGAAGGCAAGTTTTTCTAACTGAACTTCTATTTGCAGTTCTTTAAACAGACATCCATGTTATTCATTTATATTGCTATGCAAAGTTCTTTCATTATTGAATTAATTTGAAAAGGTCAATGCCAATCTTGATCCTGGCTAGACATACAAAGTGATATACGTTGAGATCAAATGTTCATTGTTATGTACTCCAATCCACATTGGCTGTGGTGCGGATTCTATGTTATGCTGTAATAGAACAACCCTACAAAAAGGGGAATAATTATAATTTTATGACGTGGTTGCGTCGCTAGATGTTTATGTTGTGCACAATATAAAGGTACAATGGGCTGATCACCCAGAGTACGCATCTATTTGAATTAGCAGTCTTTTGACTAACCTGAACAATATCATTCTATACGATTGGTATTCTTCTAAACGAGTTCTGGGCCTTGTGGCCATACAGCAAATAAAATCTTATTTTCTGGTATTCATGCAAAGTCAGTTGTGATTCTTGTTCATATATTGAACTAACGTTGATCAGTCTATTCCAATGATCCGACTTATTTGTATTCGTTCAATGATTATGCATAATTCATATAAATTGTCTACGATTTTCATTTACTCATTTAGAAATATCATGATATTATTCATTGTTGAACTTGCTGAGCTGTTTATGCTCATACTTGCTTTCATTCATGATATTTCAGTTAAGTCAGAAAAGGCAGAGGGAGCAGGTGTGGATAAAGGGAAAGGAAAGGTCGACCAACAATAGAGGAATTTCTAGTTAATGTTGTTACTATTATTATATTTTGTAATATGTATGATACGACATGTGGTATGTATAAAGGTACGTAGAACATGAGAGTAGTTATGTATGAATGTAAATTAAGTTTATAATTATTATTTTGTTCAGAATGTTTGAATGAAATGACAGGGTAGAATAGATTACGTGAGCACCAGACCCGTGGTTTGAGGGACCCGGATTTGGGGGCGTCACAGGTTGGTATCAGAGCTGCTAGGTTATAAACCTTAGGTGGGGAAACCTTAGGACTATGACCTTAGAGAATATAGTGAAACTCAAGTAGAGTTTTAAGAGGTGAAGGTTGGAGATTATTAAAGTTATAATTTTAATTATGTGTTACGTGTTATGTGGTAAGAATAAGGAAAATTGCATTGAATTGAAAGAGTTGTTCTTGTGATTTTATAGCATGCCAGAGATTGGGGAATCTAGTCGGGCAGTAGGAGAAGAGAAATCCAGAGATATTCATATAGATGTGATGACGACTGTGCCAGCTATGGAAATAGTACCAGCTGAGGATAGTGAATAGGAAGAAGATCCAAATGAGTTAGAAGGAGAATCGGATAATGCCTCCTCTAAGCAGAGAGAAGCAGATCAGGAATGGTGAGTATGTGGATAGAATTTTGGAATTTGAGGCTCAGGCAGCTGAAAGGCAAACAACTGCAGAGCAGAATGAAATGGCAGTTCAAGAGTTAACTGATAAGAATATGGAACTGGAAAATAAATTGGGGCAAATAGAACAAAAGGTACAAGAGTTGAAGAATGACAAGGAAATCTTGGAGGCAAAGCTTAGGGAAGCAAATGCAGAGATAACCAGGTATGAACGTGCCGGGACCACACCAGTGAGAAGAATAGATTTGTTGGAGGAAGAAGTGAGGTCCAAGAAAGCTAGAATTGACCATATGGGTGTAAGGATGGAGGATATGAGTTATGCATTTCGCACGGCATTTGGAAGGGCACAAGATAGGGTATATTATTACCCGGTGGATTACAATCAACCAAGGGATATCTTGAGTCGGTGGAAAATGATAGTAATAATGGATGAAGAGTACGAACATACCGTTAAGCGAGGGATGCTTCCATAGGAGATATGTAATAGATATATATATGTTTATGTACGTATAGTTATGTGTATAAATCCCTAACTTTTGTTATAGAAGGGATAGTTAGTTGTATAATTTTTTTGTAAGGAGGGAAGGTCTAAAATTTGTTGTATAGAGTTATGTGAATCCCGATTCTGGTAGTTGAAGGGATAAAAAGTTAATAGCAATATGCTACCTGAAAATGTAATGTGCTAGGCACGAATCAAATTTGCTTATGAATATAAATCTAATTATGAGATGTGTGTTGGCACGTGTATATGTTTAAAGTTCATAGAAATACGATATGCAAATATTGTAAAATAATTATGATATAAAATGTGATACAGAAAATGCCGCCCAGACGTAGACAGAACGTTCAACCTCCTCCAGAGGAGTCAGTAAATGCTCCGGAGGAACCAATTGACCCTATGCAGCAATTTGTGGATTTATTGATGGGAGCCTTTCAGAATAGGAATGTAAATATAGGGGGTGATCAACCGGTAGCCGCCAGAGTCGCTACCTTTAAAGATTTCAAAGCAGTAGAACCCCCAGAATTTAAAGGAACAATGAATCCAGTGGAGGCTCAGAACTGGATAACCGAAATAGAGAAAGTATTTGATGTAGCCAACGTGGTGGAAGATCAGAAAACTGTTGCCACATTCATGTTGAAAGGAGAGGCTAATTATTGGTGGGTTGCCAATAAGGGAAGGTTGGGAACATGAGCTGCCCCGTGGGAGAGATTTAAGGAGATATTTCTCGAAGCCTATTTTCCTCCAGTGACACAAGATATGATGGAGGTACAATTTTTAGAATTAAATCAAGGGAACATGTCGGTCGCCGAGTATGCGGCGAAATTTAATGAGTTGGCACGGTTTGCTCCACATTAGGTGGACACAGAGCAGAGAAAGGCGAGACGCTTTGAGTGTGGGTTAAAGCCATGGATCTACATCAAGGTCTCGATGTTTCAGATTGGGACTTTTGCTGGAGTAATGGAGAAAGCTATTCTGGCAGAGGGAGGCAGTGAAGCCTTGAATAAATATAAACAGGAACAGCATGGCAAAAAGAAAAGTGATATGCCTAATAAAGAAGGCGGTAATGGAGGAAATAATCCCAACAAACGGAAATGGAATAGCAATAGTGGCACAACTATGGTTAAGCAAGGGGAAACAAAGAAAAAGGTTGAACTATGTCCTAACTGTGGAAAGGGGCACTCGGGTGTTTGTTTGAAGGGGAAGAATGTATGCTTCAGGTGCGGCAAGGAAGGGCATATTGCAACAAACTGTCCGGTACCGAAGACCACCAAAGGTTGCTTTTACTGTGGAGAAGTAGGACATCACATCAAAGATTGCCCTAAGAAGAAGATTGAAGGAGGAAGCGGAAGTAAGGGTAGTATCGGTGGGAAGTTGACCGTAGGAGGGCCGGTACAACCGGGGAAACCGACGACACGCACATTTAATATGACGGTGCAAGATGCAGGGGCATCAAAGGATGTGGTATCAGGTATCATCATTGTTAATAACATAAATGCATATATATTGTTCGATTTGGGTGCTACATGTTCTTTTATTTCTGATGAATTTGCTAAGAAGTTGAACTTGCCACAAGTAAAGTTAGAAAATGCATTGAATATAGAAGTAGCAAATAAGGAAGTGATCCGGGTAGAAAATATTTGTCGGGGCTATTGTTTAACGATAAGGGGACATAAATTGTTAGTAGATTTAATTCCGATTCGGTTAGGAGAATTCGATGTGATATTGGGGATGGATTGGTTGTATAGCTGTGAGGCAGTGATCGACTGCTAGTGTAAATTTGTAAACCTTCAGACTCCTACCAAGTCTAAGGTGGTGTTCTATGGTAATAAATCGCCTAGACAATCTTGTTGTCTGACGATGTTACAGGCCGAAAAGTTGTTAAGGAAAGGGTGCATGGGGTATTTAGCTCATGTGGTTGATACACGCATAGTAGGATCAGAATTGGGTCAGATACTCGTTGTAAAAGAATATGTAGATGTATTTTCGGATGAATTACCGGGTCTTCTGCCAAACAGGGAGATCGAATTTGTTATTGATCTTGTGCCAGGAACAACGCCGATTTCAAAGACACCATACAGAATGGCCCTAGTAGAATTAGCTGTGTATTGTCCCAAATGGACTCGTATCGTATTGTACATCATAAAAAATGCAATAATCGCTTGAACAAATTTAAAAGGAAAGTGTACTTGGTTAGTTTGTGGGGCCTCCTTGGGATTCGTCCTCGTAAATCACTTTTGCCAGCCACTTCTTTGATTTGACTTGTCATTCTCAGGGTTCGTCCTTGTAGATCGCTCTTGACAGCCATTGCTTTTGAGCTGTCATCCTTGTTGATTAGTTGAAGGTGCTTCAGACAGTCGTTTTGTAATTCCTGGATGTTCCATAGATTCTGGGTGCATCGGATCGTGGAAGTTTCCCGCTGCCATGTTCTTCCGATAAATGGCACCAGTATTCGTGACGCCGAAAGTCTCGTACCTATGATTTTTCTTTCATGTATAGTTTATTTTGATTTATACATGGACGCACAGATGTTATGCATGGATCAATAGATATGCTTGGAAGGAAATGACCCCTGTTTAGTCAAATGATACAATTTCACGTGTCGTTCTCTTTGACTACTCAGTTGTGTCATGCCTTATTTGGGACGACAGTTTCTGGACTTCAAGGTTGGTTCGTTGAATCGCATGCCCTTGATCATTTCTCTGTTGGGGAATTGTATCTGTCGTTTTGAATGCCCAATCGACTTATCTAGGGCTCCTCATCCTGCTCACAGATCGTCATGTATTTGAATTTGGGGTGCGGGGACTTCCTCTTATGCTAGAGGATTATGCCTAGATTCTGGGTTGATATCTAGGTTATCCCCTTGTCAGTTGGTCGTATGCTTTGATAGCTCTTGACTTTCATCTGATTGAGGCAATCCACTTGCCCTTCCTAGCCTTTTAATCGATCAGCTCTGACGTCAGGAATTATATCGCTCTTGCGTATGCTCGCCTGAGTATCGAAGTAATGTCAGCGTGCATTATGCTGAGTTTTGTCAAAATCCATTGATGGTCGTGGGGGAAGGTTCGTTGATGAGGAGTCTGATATAGACCTGTGCTCCTTTCATTTCCATGATCTTTAAGATGCCCCAGCCTTTACTCGTGTTCTTATCGAGGATTCATATGGGAAGTCGTTTCGTTGGTTATGCCAAGTTACCCACACCGATTCATATCCTGCACAAGTAACAAACACTAAATGCTCGACGGTTCAGGTCGGCGGGGTTAACTTCGATATTACTAAACATCTCAACAGTAGAGCAGATAAAATGGAATGCTCATGGTTATGCAATTTGGCTCGTGTCCGTGATGTTTTCGTCTTATCGTAAAAAACCTTGGCATCGAGATGGATCTCTCTTTTTTTTTTCGTAAATTGTGAGTGGATTAATTTGACATTGAATGAATTGTGAATGTATTAAGTCACTCTCGATTTCACTTTTTTTTTTTTCATTTGACGAGTTATGAAATCGTAATAAAACATTTAAGCATTCATGGTCAATATATGTGAGTATGATTAAATTCAAAAACTACCTTCCTTTATCAAAGGTATTCCGGCTTCATTCTCGCTATCGTTATTCACAGAATTAACGTCATACGGCAAGTGCACTGTGCGATGCATCCTTCAATTAGGGGTTTCTTTTCCATGACTTCAGATGAGCCTCTATTTTTTCTCTGGTCGAACATTTTTCCTTTTTTCCTTTTTTTTTTCCGACTCCGCATTTCCCTTTTCGTGTCCACTTAACTTGTCTCGTTTTCTTAGGCTATTCAGAGTTACCCATTTAACGAGTTTTGGACCAATGATTCCCAAACCAGGCGACTTTAGGGCATTAGGTGTAAAGACACCCCTTCGGGTTTACTTGCTCGAGTAACAAAGGCCACACTTCGATACAAGTTAAGTGATTTGCCGCATTTATTCCTCGTTTCACTCTGTGCAAGATTCATTTTCTTAGGCTTGAGTTACCCATGTAGCGAGCGTTGGGCCGGTGACTCCCAAATCGGACGACTTTAGGGCACCAGGTGTAGAGACACCCTTCAGGCTTAATTACTCGAATAACCCGTGCCACGATTCGAATCTGCTCAGGTCTCTGCAGCTGCAATGCTCATTTTCTTAGGCTCTGAGTTACCCATGTAACGAGTGTTGGGCTGGTGACTCCCAAATCAGACGACTTCAGGGCACCAGGTGTAAAGACACCCCTCAGGCTTAATTACTCGAATAACCCAGGCCACGATTCGAGACATTTGATTCACTTTTATTTACCCTCCGACTCCGCATCAACTGTCATCACTATCGTCATAGCTTTATACCCCACATCTGAAAGTTGGCGCAAACGCAAAGTGTAGACCTGCCTATGAGGTGGATTCTTCTTTGAACGACACATTGAAATCAGGTCTTTGTTGAACAGTTTTAATCATCTAATCATACTCACGAGTCTGCTCCAAGGATGCTTATCAGAATTAATTCGATTCCTAACAAGACAAATAAAAATTTTCTCTTTCCAAAAGTAATGTTAGAGTTAAACTATGTACAGTCTTAATATATGTACATGGAGACAAGAAAGAAATAAAGAGATGAAATGAGTTGTATCTTACTTGTGGGTCCTCGTATTCTGAAAGAGTTCTGATTGGAAAGGACCAATTGATCGTACAGCTCTGATGATGTTATCGTATGTAGACGGGATCGCACCATAGATGTCGAATTGTGCACTATCCTTCCATGGATGGTTGATGAATGCCCCAATGTCGAGTCGTCATCGATTTCAAAATTGCCCCCTCCTTGATGTTCGTTAGGGTCATCGCTTCGTGGTGCCTTTGACAAGTGGGCTGATGAGATGCTGGGAACCCAAGAATCCTTTGCCTTTGATTAGGCTGGAAGTGTACTCCAATGGTTTGACAGGAGAACAGGTCGCCTGAGTTATTGATCGTTTAATTGTAACATTATCGAAGGGTTCTATAGATTTTGCAAGGATTAGACTGCGCCAAAGTGGCTGCCTACGTACTCTTATAGGAAGAGGAGATCAGGTCTTACGTAGTTCAGGCCCTTAATAGCACACAAGATATTTTTTTTTTTTTGTTTTTTTTTCTCTGAGCTCGTCAATCCATTTGTCGATGGTCATGCTTCCTTCGATAGAGGTTACTCCCATGTTTGAGAATATCTTCAGTGATTGTCATAACTTGATCACCAATCAGTTTGTCGCAATTCTTTGGGACGTCCATGCTAGTCCCGTCGATGGAAGGAGTAAGTACTGGCTTCTTTGACTGAATGTCCTCCTCCAACTTTCTCGCAACCTCTACTTTAATGCGTCCCATTTTCTTGAGGAACTCGACTACCTTTTCTTCTAGTACTTTCTCATAAGGCATTTTTAACATTTTAATCGCTCGCTTTGGCAGACAAATAGTGTGGTTATTTGGCAGGACTGACCCACATTCTGAGGTTCCTTTTGATCTCTCCACGTACTTCCAGGGGATAGCTTTTAGGTTCACCGTAGGGCATTTAGGCTCGGATACTGCTATTTTCGTCGGGACACCTCTTGCTTCTTTCGCCACTCTTTGGATTATGAGGGATCCGCCACGTATCTCGTTGAGGTTGGTGACCATAGCTGCCACCTCATCTGAACTTTCCTTCTTTGGCGGGTATGTTAGACTCTTCATTTTCACATTACCTTTCCTCGTAGTGGTGGCCTTAGCGTTGCTTGCCATTTTTAGCTCTCCACTTTCGATGAGATTTTGGATTTTAAGCCGCAACGCCCAACATTCTTTCGTGTCATGCCCCAGTGAGTTGGATTGCATACTTGTGTAGGATCGTATCTTTTAGACTTGGGGTTTGTTGGAGGCAGCAACTCCACAATCTTTCCTCAGCTGATTAGAAGATGCCATATTTCTGCCTTTGATTTGTTTAAAGGGGTGAACTTTCGATCTCTCATGGATATTGCTCGATTTTTCCCTTTCGGGGGTTCACATTTTTCCAAGCGAATTCAAAGCTCCACTTGTGACGCCCCCAAATCTGAGCCCACACAGCCCAAACTTGAGTCGTCAAAAGACTACAACAAAATTATTACAACAAAGCACAACGTACAACAATACAGTGTATAATAATACACAACTAAGTCTTCACTATTATTGCCACACTATTTTACAACACGTGAAGAGTACGACAGCTATTCCTCGGACTCTCACTCCATCCCCTGGTTAGACCTTGTTACGTTTTCATCTCCTGTTGAAAAACAATGGAACAAAAGAAAGGGTGAGCTCAAATAGCCCAGTAAAGAATATCATGACTAAGATAATGACGAATAAATTATCATTAGTCTTCAACAGTTGAGCTCTTGATAGAATACAATAGACTACAAGGTTTATATCAAAAACTGCAGTTAAATTCTTGAACAATGTTCTGATCAATAATAGTAGCGGAATGAGCAATCTATTAGAAGAATAATGCAGACTATAATGTCCACTCGCTTCTCTTTTTAGTAAAAATATCATCAACTTTTATCATCTGAAATACCATTAGTCAAGATAATACAACTTCATAGTTCCTGGTCATAATCATGCAGATCAACAGTTCATCTTTGCACTACGGGCCAAAGAAATTCAATATAACACCAACGGTCATGATTATACCAGATTTAGCCTTTGGTCATAATCATACCAACCAACAGTTCATCTTTGCACTACGGGCCAAAGAGAACATTCACCACGTGCCATAAAAGACACCGAACAGATGTATCGCCTTTAACCTAGTATATCGCCTTTAACCTATCATCTGTTCAACAATTATATCACATCTGTGCCCCCGACCACAGATATTCACAACAGCTTGATTCTTGATGATTAATACAAATAACAGTGATACAAATGATGAACAGAAGAAAAGGATAAACAATAAGTATCGGAAGTTTACTTTGTGCAGATTCAAATAATGTCCAAATTGCCAACATGATATGGAGTGAAATTTAAAAATGATATTCAAGATCCACAGTTCAGAATAACGATTACAGTTCAATAGAAATGTTCAGAAAATAGGAAGGTTCAGTTGAAATAATGAAATTCAACTATTATGGAACATATAATATTTTCAGGAATTATAGAAGCAATAGTTCCATAATAAGTTTCGATTTAGGTGTATGAAAGAAAATAATATCCCTTACCGTAGCAGGTTTGATTAACAAAAGGTGAAGGAAATTAATATCCCTTACCATAGTAAGTTTGAATAATGGAAAATGAAAAAGATGGTATCCCTTATGAGTATAAAGGAAAATGATATCACTTACGAATATGGAATAAAAGTGTCATGTGATAATTCATGTAGACAAATTATTTCCACACGAGACAAATAAAAAGGGTTATTCACCAACAGGCGGTAATCCGCGCCGTAAGGTTATTCCCATCAATTTGAATATGAAGAGTTATTCACCAAACAGGCGGTAATCCGCGCCGTAAAATTATTCTCAGAGATTAATAAGGAATGAATACAAAAGGTTATTCACCAACAAGCAGTAATCCGCGCCGTAAGGTTATTCCCACAATTTAATACATGGAAATAAATGGCAGATCTTATAAGTAAGAAAGAAACGATATTATTTTCGAGAATCAAAGAATGATAATCCCTTCAAGTAAGAAAGAAAATAATATCCATTTATGATGATGAAAAGAGTGATACCCCTTACCGTAGTAAGTTAAAATATGAAAGAAGATAATATTCCTTACTGTAGTAAGTTTAAGAGTATGAAAGAAAATAACATTCCTTACCACAGTAAATTTAAGAGTTTGAAATGAACGGTATTCCTTACCTTAACACGTGACTGAATATTGATTTAAATGAGGTTGATCAACCTATATATTTATAATAAAATTAGTAATTACCACATATAAATTTCAAAGTGTATGATAACTCGTATAATATGAATTATCAAAATTATATATATTTAACATAATTTTTGTAGTATAATATAACTATTTTTAAATAGTTTTTAAAATAATATTCCAAAATAAATCTTTCAAATAAAGCTTTTAAAAAATGAATTTTCTCAAAGAAGAGTCTTCTAAAGGAAGATTTGTGAATACCGTGAAAAATAGGAATTTATGAAATTACTACTCTTTAATAAAAGACTTACTTGAAAAATTCCTGCACTCCTTTTGGCTTTCAAACTCTCAAAATAACCTTACTATGCTCAAAATTCTCTCACAATAAACTTAAAGAAAAATTTATGTATTTTATATATGATTTTCTTATTCAGCGAAGGGCCTATTTATAGCAAATGAAGTTACTATGCGTAGCACGCCGGGGAAGGAAAAATTGGGGGGCTGCGCCTCCCCCCGGCTGTGCAAACGTTTTTTTTTTTTTTTAAATTTTTTTCAATACTTGCACAGTAACTTTAAAATTTTCAAAAAGTGAACAGTAATGAACAGTAACTTCTGTCGGCAGATGAACAATGTCTTTCCCGAGATGAACAGTAACTTCCGTCAGTGAATAATAACTTTTTCGGGAATGAATAGTAAACTCCGGGAGTGAATAGTAATTTTTGAAAAATAATAATTTTTTTTTTCTTAATAAAACAAAAATACCAATTAGTAATATGACAACTAAAATAATTCTACCACAGTGATAACAATAATTCAAAATAATGCAACGACTACTGTGTCGATTATCAGATCAATAATATGAATTACTATGCATTTGTTACTGTGACAATTATTGGTTTAATAATGCAACATGTCGTGTAGTAACAATAATGCAAAATACTGTGTATCAACAATTATTGAATTGATAACATAAAATATTATGCAGTGATAATTATTGATTAAATGATGCGCAACAGTTACGGTGTCAATTATCAGACCAATAATATGAGACACTGTGCAATACCGTGTGCTACTGTAGAATACCGTGTGCTACACTGAAATACCATAAATTACCGTATGCTACTATTCTTTTATCACCGGTATTTTAACAGTTAACACCGTTGACTATTTTTATTTAGAAAGGTTACTTCTGTCGTTTTCTATATCCGACAAATATTCCGTTGTGGGGTCCACAAATAATTTGTTATTTCGGCACCGTCGTACGACACGAATATTCCCCGACCAAACGAATATTCCCCGACAAAGCGAATATTGTCCGACAAAATAAAATTTGCACATAACATCCTTAACTTTTAACTTTATCGATTTAACCATTTACTGTTTCAGAAAAATATATATGAAGAAAAATTAAATTTTATATTTCATAAAATTCGGGGTCTTACACCACTGGTTGGATCGTCTAGCAACTTCACTATTTTGCTTTCTCTGCTCTTTCGGTCTGCTTTGATCTTTTCTGGTCAGCTGGATTTTCTAGAAGAGATATGGTTCTCCCCTGCGACGATGACTCAGGCGGAGCATTGGGTTGCGGACCCTGGTTTAGCTGCCTCGTTGCTTAGATAATATGGCCATTTCAACCATCTTCCTTTTGAAATTTTCAAATTCCCTTAATGGATGGGAACCGGATCCGGAGTTGAATTCTCGGCCATTCTGATCGGTGAAATTCAGATTCGTTTAGATCGCAGGCAGGTTTAGGGAACAATCTGCAAACAAAGCAATTTGAAATTTAGTTTTGGAAAATGGAAAAACGGATGCATGCTAAAGCGTTATTTCCATGTCATAAGTATTTTAAATTTTTCCTGCAAAACAGTGTTAGCATTTTTTTATTTTATTTTTATTTTTTTATTTTTTTATTTCTTTAATTATTTATTTTTTATTTTTTTATGAAACCGTACGCGGCTCGGGGAGCAACTTTCAAACAAAAGAATCAAAGTTTAACTTTGGGACATGGAAAAACAGAGGCATGCTAAAGTGATATTTCTATGTTTTATGAGTTTTTGATCTTTCCCTGCAAAACGGTGTTGGCAGTTTTTTTTTTTGTTTTTTTTTGTTTTTTTTTTGTTGTTTTTATTTTATTATATATATATATATATATATATATATATATATATATATATATGTATATATATTATTTTATTATTAGTATTATTATTATTATTATTATTATTATTATTATTTTTTTTTTTTTAACAATGAGGAACTTGAATCGTAATGTCAATTATTGCGCCTCATCAACTCTTCCCTGCAAAACATAGGTTAGTGATTCTAATTGACAGGATGAGAGATCAAAGATGATTAACCGAAATACGACATCATGTACGTAAAACGTGATAGGGTATGAAGAGACTTCCCGCGCGTTGGGTTTATCTGAGGCTGACCTACCCTAAGTTACCCTCGCGGGCTTTTCGGCATGAAGGTTCCCAGATCTTCGCAACATACTAGACGGGAATAAATCCGGTCTTTCAATTGGATTGGATCTGAGTGGATGCTTTTCCTGAGCCTCGTTGGGGAGCGCCCGTTTGAGTCCAGTAATCCACATTCGATGGGTTTGTCTCAGGAGGAGGAACTGCTCAACATACATTCATCATACATTCATCGTACCTCACTGTATGCATATGATGACATTAAAGTAAAGCATTCGTAAAGCAATCACGAAACTCGCACATTCATTCATACGCGCACAAAAGGTAAATCAACGCAGATAACACAACCACACATTTTTAGAATTTTAAAGGATAGGAAAACATCAAGATTTGAACGCGGCCTACGCCCTCTAATATCCCCAGCGGAGTCGCCATCTATCGACGCCGGGATTTCGTCGTTTCGTTTTTTAATTTTAAAAAGCCCTTTCCAATTTTAGCCTTTGGATTTAAGATGTGATTTTTTGAAAAGGGTCGGCTTAAGTGTCGACGGGGTTTCGAAAGGTTGATTTTATAATGAGCCAGTTGACCAGAGTCGCCAGTTGGTATATTTGAAATGGATGTACCAACTCATCCGAATTTTGTTTTCGTAATCGTTGGCTCATATGTGACTTCGAATTAATTGGTCTGCAAACCGAGATTCATAAAGTTCGGGGGCTTGCTTAAGCGAGGGGAAGGTGTTAGGCACCCTCGACTTCCGTGAAACACGGTTACCGCAATCTTGATATTTTCCTATCCTTTTAAATCCTAAAATGTGTGTGAGCGCATTTGTGTGTGCGTGTGTGCCTATGAAAATCGTTGGAATGCTTTATTTTGAAAGTGCTTCAGAAATCTCATTGACCCTATGCACGAAGGATTTGATTTAATCGAAAAGTTCATTGTTATTATTTTTGTTTCGATAATAAAACCGATGATATTTTGTAAAAAACATATTTTTCAAACCCTTCGTCAAATAGGAATAGAGCTCATCCGACACTTACAATTTTATTTTAGCCTACGGATGATCTAATATCCTAGTTTGATTGATTTTATGAAAATCTTCATCTTTTCATTCCAAAATTCCTTTTCCGTGTCGAAAGGAAAAATCAAGCATTAAAATGGCGTTGGAGTTATTCATGGGCATGTGAGCCATCCAAATAACCCCAAGCATCCACAATCGCACACTTCACTATCACGGGGCCTTAAACCCGATTTTCGACTCGATATCGTTTTAAGGCCCAAAATTTACATATTTACAATAAAGGCGCATCGCGATCGCTACATACATAAAAACTATGAAATAAAGTAAAAGGATATCATCGGGAGGTTAGGAGGAGATTCTATCCGCAATAAATCCTCCCTAACCGTCCCTAATCCACAGATCTACAATATAGATTGACTACATTGGATCTAACTTTAAAATAAACAAAATCAAAATATTTAATATCACAATGCGCCAAATATTCGGATCTACAGTAGATCCACCCAACAAACACAATAAGAATGAAATAAAACTAGATCTACAAGATTTGCTATATAAAACACAACGATGCTATGAAACTCATATTTTTCACATTCCAAACGATGAAATAGACGCTTTAACACTTGGAAATCAAAACAGGATACAAAGATTGTACAAAAGAGGAAGAAATCTCACTTTTTATCACAAACCTGTGGGTTTCTCTCTCTCAATCTCGCTTTCTCTCTCTATATTTCCTCCATTTTTTCTCCTCTTGTCTTCCTCGCGGATCCCCTATTTATTTTCCTCACGGATCCTCCCATTTTTCTTTCTTTTTTCTCTCTTTTTCTCTCCCTCCCGTCGCTCTCTTTTTCTTTCCTTTTCGTTCGTCCGCCCTCTGCTGAAGAAATGAACTGGAAGTGGCGATTTAGAACTTCAGATCTTGGCTGTAGGTGCAGCTGCTGCTGGCTTCTGTGCCAGTCGCAGGTGCAGCTGCGGCCGGCTTTGGTGCTTCCTCGATTTTCGCGTCTGATGTCGGTCTTTCATTTTTTTGCTGGAAGGCTCGTATTTTGCAATCTGGAAATCCCTGGGAAACGTGTCATATTGTTCTGGGAGGCTAGTTTGGAGGGCTGCGACTTGATATAGAATTTGGTAATTGTGCTTGGCTTCCAGGGGGCGCTGCCCCCTTCCACTCCCACCAGCTCACCGGTGAGCTGGGCAGCCGCTCGCTCACCGGTGAGAGAGACCCCCGAACATCGTAAGCGTAGTGGCCATTAGTTGTCTTTTGTGATCAAATCAGGTTCTTCTGGATCAACCGTTTGCCTTGCCTCAAGTAACCTGATGCTCGTTGTTCGTTGTGGTGGCTTTGACCGTAAGTCGTTGGAGTGGTTTCGTGTTGGGGTCCACCTTCCTTTTCACATGTCGGGTCAAGTGACGATTTTGCCCTCCTGCCAGGGTTAGTACAGAAGTGCAAAATTTGGGTGTCTACAGTGTTCATTGATGATATCTTAATTTATTCCAAGACTCAGGAAGAACATGCTGAACACCTAAGAATTGTGTTAGAGAAGCTAAGAGAAGCTAAGTTATATGCCAAATTTTCAAAATGCGAATTCTGGCTGCAAAGGGTACAATTTCTAGGGCATGTGATTGATCAAGACGGAATATCAGTGGATCCAACGAATGTTGAAGTAGTAATCAATTGGGAACAACCGAAGACACCAACTGAGGTTTGTAGTTTTCTTGGTTTGGCTGGATACTACAGAAGATTTATCAAGGATTTTTCAAAGTTGTCGGGACCTCTGACTTATCTGACAAAGAAGGCTGTAAAGTTTGTATGGACAGATAAATGTGAGGAAAGTTTTCTAGAACTTAAGAAAAGGTTAAGTGAAGCACCAGTGTTGTCATTGCCAGATGATACAGGAGAATTTGTCGTTTACAGTGACGCGTCGCACAAAGGATTGGGTTGTGTGTTAATGCAACATGGTAAAGTCATAGCTTATGCATCAAGGCAGCTGAAAGATTTTGAGAAGAGGTATTCAACCCATGATTTGGAATTGGCAGCAGTGGTATTTGCCTTGAAAATATGGAGGCATTACCTATACGGAGAAAAGTGTGAGATATACACAGACCACAAAAGTCTGAAGTATATTTTTACCCAAGAAGGATTTAAATATGAGATAGAGGAGATGGTTGGAACTAATCAAGGATTATGATTGTGAGATTTTGTACCATCCAAGCAAAGAAAATGTGGTAGCCGATGCCTTAAGTAGAAAAGGTCGAGAAAGATTGGAAATCTTAACTGCTCAAGAAAAAACTGATTAAAGACATGGAAATATTGGAGTTAGAAGTAAAACATCCGATGGAGTCGAAAGAAAGGTTATATATGGTTGAAGCTCATACAATGTTATTGGATAGAGTGAAGGAAGCACAGATGCATGATCAAGACTGTGGTCAAATCAGGAAACGCATATCTGATGGACAAGAGACAAGATTCTAGATAGACAATAGCGGAATGCTGAGATTGGAAGGAAGAGTATGGGTGCCGTTAGTATCAGAATTAAAAGATGAGATTCAGCAAGAAGCACATAATTCGTGTTTTTCAGTTAATCCAAGAAGCACGAAGATGTACCAAGATCTTCGTCAGCATTTTTGGTGGCCCAACATGAAGAAAGATATAGCGGAATGTGTAAGCAAATGTTTGACTTGTCAAAGAATTAAAGAAGAACATCAGAGGCCTAATGGGTTGTTACAACCGTTAGAAATTTCAGAATGGAAATGGGAGCATGTTACAATGGATTTTGTTGTAGGACTCCCAACTACACAGAAAGGCTATGATGCGATATGGGTAATAGTGGATCGACTGACAAAGTCCGCCCACTTTTTGCCAATTAAAGTTAAGTTTAACCTGGATCAACTAGCAAAGTTATATGTGAAGGAAATAGTGTCAAGGCATGGCGTTCCAGTATCAATTATTTCGGATCGAGATCCACGATTCACGTCAAATTTTTGGAGGAGTTTTCAAGAGCGTATGGGTACGCAATTGAGATTAAGTACGGCGTATCATCCTCAAACAGATAGCCAAAGTGAAAGAACGATCTTGACATTAGAAGATATGCTAAGAGCCTGTATAATGGATTTTAAGGGCAATTGGGATGATCATTTGCCGTTAGTGGAATTTGCCTACAATAATAATTATCATGCAAGCATTGGGATGCCACCATATGAAGCATTGTATGGAAGGAAATGCAGAACGCCTCTTTGTTGGGACGCGGTAGGGGAACGAAAATTATTGGGACAAAAAATTGTGCAACAGACTACTGAAATTGTTAAAGTAATAAAAGCGAGACTCATAGCAGCACAGGATAGACAAAAGAAATATGCTGACCAACATCGACAGAAAAGAGAATTTGAGGTAGGGTCCCACGTGTTTCTAAAAGTTTCATCCTGGAAGGGAAAGATAAGGTTTGGTAAGAAAGGAAAGCTAAGCCCACGATTTATCGGACCATTTGAGGTATTGAGAAGGATAAGAGAGGTAGCCTATGCAGTGGCACTACCTCCCGAGTTAGAGCACATATACAATGTATTTCACGTATCAGTACTAAGACCGTACAAGCCGGATTATAAGCATGTAATTGAATATGAGCCGATTCAGATTGAAAAGGATTTGACTTATGAAGAAACTCCTGTTCAAATCGTATACAGGAAAGTACAGATTTTAAGAAACAAGGAAATACCTTCTGTAAAAGTAGTGTGGAGGCACCACAATGTGGAAGAAGCGACATGGGAGTTAGAGGAGAACAAGAAGAAAGATTATCCCAATTTGTTTATATAATCTTGTAGTAGTGATTTCGGGGATGGAATCCTTGTAAGGAGAGAAGAATGTAATGATTTGCATTTTGCGTTATTGTAAATTTAAAGATTTTCAATGAAAAGTAAATATTTTGAGGTGTGACAATTATTTTGAGACAAGCCATGTGTATTGTGTTAGATGATGGAATTAATTTCAAGTCTAAGGAAAGAAATTTGGATAAAAAAGGAATTAAATTGGATTAAATTTGAATAAATCATGAATTAAGGGGGATTAAATTTCCTAGAAATAAGGGATAATTACCTTGTTACCCTCATCAATTTGGAAAATGACATTTATATCCTAAGTTAGTTCAATGTCTATCACGCCCTTGTTAAATTAAAGAATGACATTCATGTCCTCTTGGTAAGAAATAACTAATATGTCCTTATATAGTCATGGAAAATGATTTATTTGGCCTTGACCATAATAGAGTTAGTGAGCCAACGATGGTTAGTTGCTAGAAAAATCAATATAAGCATACTTGTATAGAATTTTCAGCATTTTTTTACTTAATCACTCTCAAGCTAAGCAAGAACTTTCGAGAGAAGCAAGGAGAGGAAGAAAAAAGAAGAGAAAGCCTAGGGTTTGGAAGAAGAGCTTGGAAGAATTGTCAACAAGTGATCAAAAGAGAAGGAAGTGACCATCAAGGTGGAGAACTAAGTGTTTACAAGGTTCCTAGCTAGAAGAAAGATAGCTAAAAGAAGGTATACTTTGTGTTCAAGTCATGAAACTTGTGGTTTATGTGCTTACATGCAAGAAAAGAAGAAACCGTGCATGTATCTTTAGCTTTACATGATGATTATGTGAAGTTTTGTGAGTCTAAGTGCTATTTGATTAGTTGATCATGTAACCCTAAGATATATGTGTTGGAAACCATAGGTGGTGCACTATTCACATGTGTAGTCAAGTTAAAAGTTATGATTAAAAGCATGATTAGGTATTATATGTTGTTAAACATGATAGAGACTTAGTTTGAGAAGATGAAGATGTGTGATACATGCATTATCATAAGATAGAAAGCATCCAAGAAACCTAGATGGAGTAAAAGCCATGTTTTATGAAAGAGAATTGAATATTAGGCTATATTTTGTGCCTAAACGAAATTATAATCTGTAATGTATTTTGGAAGGTGCATGTGGAAGCTACTCATGCATACAAAGTGGCTAAATGGGTATGAGTTGACATATATGTGCATAGTGTATAGAGGATTCAAAGTTGGTTATGAAGAAGTTGTAAATTGGGTAAAAATGCATCCAATGTGTGATTATTGGCCATTTTGGTTAATTGAGTATTGAACGAGGCCAAACATGCAAGTTATACGTAAACATACGTCTTAGAACCGATTTGGGAGTCAATTGGTACATATGGCGATAAATGACTATTTCGAACGTTTTAAAACGTTAACCGACGACCAAAACGAACTATTTGGAAAAATAGGGCCAAATGATGATTTTTAAAAGTTTCGAAGACCTACGCAAGTCAATTATATGATATATGTGCTATGTGAAATGTTGGAATTAATAAATTCACATTAGGGCCAAAGATAGTATTATTTTTGTAAAGAAATTTTTTTTCCAGAAAAACCAGTACTGCGCCGGGGCGCAGTATTTTACTCTTGGAACTGCGCCGGGGCGTGGTGGTACTGTGAAGACCTCGCCGGGGCGAAAGCAGAGAGAGCCGGGGCGCGGTCTGGCCGAGCCAATCTTGATCCTGGCTAGACATACAAAGTGATATATGTTGAGATAAAATATTCATTGTTATGTACTCCAATCCATATTGGCTGTGGTGCAAATTCTATGTTATGCTGGAATAGAACAACCCTACAAAAAGGGGAATAATTATAATTTTATGACGTGGTTGCGTCGCTAGATGTTTATGTTGTGTACAATATAAAGGTACAATGGGCTGATCACCCAGAGTACGCATCTATTTGAATTAGCAGTCTTTTGACTAACCTAGGCAATATCATTCTATACGATTGGTATTGTTCTAAACGAGTTTTGGGCCTTGTGGCCATACAGCAAATAAAATCTTATTTTCTGGTATTCATGCAAAGTCAGTTGTGATTCTTGTTCATATATTGAACTAACGTTGATTAGTCTATTCCAATGATCCGACTTATTTGTATTCGTTCAAAGATTATGCATAATTCATATAAATTGTCTACGATTTTCATTTACTCATTTAGAAATATCATGATATTATTCATTGTTGAACTTGCTGAGCTGTTTTTGCACATACTTGCTTTCATTCATGATATTTCAGTTAAGTCAGAAAAGACAGAGGGAGCAAGTGTGGATAAAGGGAAAGGAAAGATCGGCCAGTAATAGAGGAATTTCTAGTTAATGTTGTTACTATTATTATACTTTGTAATATGTATGATACAACAGGTGGTATGTATAAAGGTACGTAGAACTTGGGAGTAGTTATGTATGAATGTAAATTAAGTTTATAATTATTATTTTGTTCAGAATATTTGAATGCAATGACAGGGTAGAATAGATTACGTGAGCACTAGACCCGTGGTTTGAGGGACTCGGATTTGGGGGCGTCACAGTTAAAATAGCTTCAGATATGTTTTGATGGCAAGATGGAAGTCATTTGACCTAAAAACCCTTATATCACACACGCTTATAATGTCTGATGAAGATTTGGTTGAAAAAGGCTAGGGAGGGTGCATTTAATTTTCTCATTTTAAGTTTAGATTACACTTAATCTAAAATTTAGTTTGGGTACAAATCGATTTAAAGTGCAAAGTTTGGGGTGCAAAGTGAATTTTAGTCTTTGAAAAATTATAAAATACCCTTTTGGACTCAACACGAGAGGGAGTGTATTCAATTACATAAAACGACATCTTTTTTGTACGATAATTGATGCAATTATATACACTGTCCTTCAACTCTGTTTTGACCCAATGTTTGTTTATTTATTTATTTATTATTATTATTATTATTATTATTATTATTATTATTATTATTATTATTATTATTACTACTACTACTACTACTACTACTACTACTACTATTACTACTACTACGACTACTACTACTACTACTACTACTAATTACTATTAGTATTAGTATTATTATTAATATTAGTATCTTTTTGAAAAAAGACATGTTTCATCTATATATTCTAAATTATAAGATCAATATTGACTTTTGAAAAATCAATTAAAAATATTTTTAAATACAAAATTGAGATAAATTTATTTAGTCTATATCAATACAATTATGAGTATCATAAACAACTTAAAAAATATTACTAGTTATAAGATTTGTTATTTTAAAATTTTAAATGAATCATGTCAATTTTGAGTTTAAAAATATCTCAAATTAACTTTTTAAAAGTCAATAATTCTTATAGAGAATTGATATTTTCACAAACAAAAATGATAGTTCCCAAAACTCCCTCTCACATGAATAGTAAATGGGCCCTACACTTATGTGAGAGTGGAGCTTGTGGAACTACAATTTATGTTTGTGAAAATATCTATTCTCTTCTTATAATTTGGAACTAAGGAAGTAAATGACTAAGACTAAAATACACACCTCCTCTTGAAAACCACAATAACACTCACCTCTCTTCTAGTTTTAAAGTAATATTTAGTACCCCTGCAAGTTTTTAGAGTTGACCAAATAGATAAAATTACATATTTACCCTTTTATGTTACCAAATTATAATTCATGAATAATATACATATTTTCAATGAGAAAATTATCCTATTTTAATATAATACATTTTAATTATAGTTTTATATGTAATTAAGATCATCTCATTCAAATTGCTGATAACATATAAAAACATTAATTTAGGTTAATTAACAAATATTTTTGGGTAAATTATACAAATATTAAGATTTTTAAATTAAATTATTAATGGAGTTGTTGTAATTAGAGTGAATGCACGTACCAAAAAAGAATTGGGTATGTTGATAGTTTAGTTTTTGGTGTTTAACAATAAAATTTATGATTTATTTTCTTATTACATATTAAGATTCATAGATGTTAAATTTATCTTGAGTATATGTCAAAATTTGGGATGTTTATGATTTTGATTACACTTTTTAGTGTATAGGTAGTGTTGTATTTATGGGAAAAAGTTTGATAACTCGTGCAACGCGCACGGGCTAATTTGAAAAATTTTCTTTAAAAAAATTATCTATAATTTTTATAAATTTTTTATATATAGTTATAGTATTTTTATAATATTTTTTTACACCAACTTGATATCATATTTTGTTAAGAATAATTGTGTTTTATTATGAAAGTTATATACACATTATATAACAATATCAACATACAATTCTATTTAATGCCAACTAAAAATGAAGTTGTCTATCTTGCTAACTTGCTAAGCTAATTAACTAATTAACTTTGCGATTTTATACTTATTTATTGAATACTTGTGAATTTGATAATTTTTAAATTCTTTAGCATTTTAGTTACTTTTATGTGTTTTATTTGTAATTTAAGTAATTTATATTATTTCTATGCATTTTATTTATTTTAATTTTACTTTTGTAGGAAAATGGGTTGGAGTGGCAATCTTGTAATTTCACAACAGACCTACCACCGCAGCGGTGCTCTAGAGCTCCGCGACGCTCGAATGATCTGCACAAAAAAATAACAAGCAGCGGTGCCATACTACCGCTGCGGCGCTGCACTATTCTAGTTCGTGAAATTCAGCTTTTAAGTGAATTTTTGAAGCCCTAAATCATAATTTCACATTTCCTCTTTTCATTTGGGGTTGAGAGAGAGAGGCTAGGGTTGAGAGAAGAAGAGGGGATGGGATTTTCCACTATGGGAAACCTCCTAACATTGGATTCTTGATCCTAAAACCTACAATTTTTGGAATTAATAATGAAGAAGATGAAGAACAAGCTTGGAAGCCATTGATGGAAGTCATGAATGAGGGAGCTTGGAGATTGGGCTTGGATGACAACAAGTTTACTTCTTTTTTTTTTTTTTTTATCTCTTATTTGTCTTTGTATTCCATTGTATTGGTGATTCTTGATGAATTATGTATGTATATTGGCTAATCTTCTACATTGAATCTAAGTATGTTTTGGAAGCAATTTGGAATTGTAATTGATTTTCTCTCTCTTAATTGGCACCATATGAATTGAATTATTATATTATGTGTTTCATGTATCAATTAATTGTAAGTTATTAATTTGGGAAACCTATATAAAATTGGAAAATGGATTATAGGTTTGGGCCCAAATATGATAATATGTGTTGTGTATTTGTTTTTAGGAGCGTATGCATAATTTGTGTGTAGGATAGACATATACCTATATGCCATGTGTAGCCAATGTGATAATCTATGCTTCAAATCCTTGCTAGGTTATTTCTTATAAAAATATAGCGAATTGCTTAGTTTGGATGTTCTTGTCTAAATTCTATCGAATATGATAAGTTTGGATTGGATTTGTTTATTTGGCTATCGAAAGATGCTTATAAATACTATTGTATTCTCGGTTTACAATTCGTCATGATCAAAAGATTGAGAGAGAGTTAGGAAATGAGAATGACATGTTGAGGAAAATGACATTCTTAGGTTCACCTATCTTTAAATGCTTTGTAGTTTAAATATTAATTTGCATATTTACACTTCACTTCTTTCCATTCAATCAACCGTTTAACTAAGATTGACTTGATGATGAATTGGTATTTGGAAAATCGTTAGAATTGATTCCTCGTTAGATCGATACTTTATTTCACTTTATTACTTGTTGACCGTGTATGCTTGCACGATATTCATTCAAACGAATTCGAGATCAGAATTTAACTAATAAGAATAAATAAACAGTTTCGATTTCGACCAACATTAACTCATCAATTAGAATGAGTTAACTCATTTTAATTGGTGAGTTAACTCCGATTAAAATGAGTTAACTCCGATCATCAAATCAAATTGATTTTAATTTATCTCCTTTCTTACTTTTATATATAAGAATAAATGTTGAATAAAAGAAAATGCATAATATTTATTACTACCTCTATCTTGTAAATTATTTATTTATTTTCTGTTTTGGAGTAACAAAATTTGTCATTTTTACTATAAATAATTATGCCTAATGGTGACTTATGTTTAGTTTAATATTTGAGAAAAATAATTAACATAATTTTTAATATTTTTTTTTATATGAATAATAAGATTTGTTCTTTACAAGTTTTGTTTAAGTTTGTTTTTATGTAAAGTTTAATAATAATTTTTTTGTTAATTTGCACTTTTTATGAATATTAAGATTTTACTTATTATATCTGAATTTATATTATGTAAATTTTATTTTTTGAGGAATTTAATTAGCAAAAAGTGTATGACTTTATTTTTTTTTGATAAAATGAATATTTTTTATTTATTGATATTTGTGATATTAAATGTACAAGTTTATAATTTTATTAATCGGATCAAGTTAAATGAAAATATACAAATTTATATTTAGTGGGTAAATTAAATATTATAATTTGAAAGATATTTTGGACATTATATTAAAAATATTTGTGAATATTAGTTGGTCAGCGACACTGGATAACGAATGTTATGAGCAGAGAGGTACCAACAATTATTTGAAAAACTGCAAAGTGGTGAGGGCTATTATGATTATCTATGGCGCGTCGGTGCATTTTACTCGATGATTAATATCCCCTCCCTTCTGAAGTGAAAACCATTGGTCCTTTTGTTTATGGATGTGTTCTCGCATGCAGTAAAATGCAAATTCACCTCAGTCAATTGAGTAAAGGAGGTTAAAGCTTCTGTTTACGGTAAAGTACTCATTCTTTTACCCACCTTTGAGCTTTTCATGTTTCCTAAATTTTGCTAGTTCATGTTCTTAGCAACAACAATTGTTGTTCGATCAACGAATTATGTGTTCAATTGTATAATGTGGAATTTGTTCAATTGGTTCTTAGCAACCACCTTGTAACACCCCGAACCCGCTACATGTTTGAAGTGTCACACGCCGCAAGCCCGAAGGCTCGCAAGGCAACAATATCAATAGCGCAGCCCAAAAATAACACGACGATACTAGACTTAAAAATCCAACAATCTTTTATTATTAAATTTACAAAAGAGTTCAAGAACTAAATATTGAAAACAAAACTTCGGAGACGCAACTCCCTTAAATAAAAGTCTTATCAAATTCAAAATACTAATAACGCCATAACTAAAAGGACTTCAGTCATCCACAAAAGCATCCACATTGTTCGACTCTTAACAATGGACCATGTAAAAGTTAATGTAAGGGTGAGCGGTGAAACCCAGCAAGTAACAATCTTCACTATTTAGGTGGATCAAGTACTATTTGCAAAACACTTTTTCGAAATACCTTTTGTTCAATAACAGTAATAAATATACCTTTTTGAAATAACATTTTCTTATTCAATAACAATAGTCAATATTTACTTTCAAAATCAAAATCAATAATTACAAAACACAATTCAAAGACAAATTTCGATAAGCTCAATATATTCGATCAACGATTTCGATAAGTTCAATATATTTGATATATCTTTTAATCCACAGAACGACTAAAGTTACAGCAACCCTGTAACACGGCCCTTATGTTCGATAATGTTAATGATACACCCCCTACTAAGGTATCTTATCATGTCCGCGCCCCGAAGAGCGCCCCCCGAAGGGTATCTAATGGTGTGCGCCTTAGTAGGTCCTAAATTGTTCCGAAACTAGCGTAAACACTAACGGATTCAATACATAGTCGGACTGAGGTTTCTAAAATCAATTTCTTAATAGTTTCGATATTCAAAACTATACTTATTTCACAATTCAAAATCATATAATCTCATTTTCTAAATCAAAATTCTATTTTAATACTTGATCCGGGTTTTTAACAAAATATAAGTGTAACATTTTCATTCAAATGGAAACCTTAAATAAAGAATAACAATTTTTGAAACAATACATTTGGGCATCCGAGTAATTTCTAAATCATATTATAATTTCAAAATACGAAATAGTTTGCAAAATCACTTACACTATACAGTTCAAAAATACTAAACAGTTTAAAAAGTACTTACAATATATAATTTTAGAAATACTAAATAGCTCAAAAAGTCACTTACACTATACAATTTGAAAATACAAAACAGCTCTTAGAGTCACTTACACTATACAGTTCAAAAATACTAAACAGCTCGGAGAGTCACTTACCTCGATATGACTGAACACAAAATTAAATAGTTGAACGATTCCTAAATATAAATTTAGAACAAATAAATATCATTAGGGCAATTCTATTATTTAACAACTTTCTTATTTCTTTTTCAAAATAACTATAAGTATATATATCAAAAATATTCTTTCAATATTTAATCATTTTTCAAACAAATATTATTATTATGCCAAAATAGTAATCTCAAAAGCAATAATAATTAAAACCAATAACGTTAATCTAAAATTATTAACTAATAATCTAAATACAAAACAATAATTAAAACCAATAATACTAATCCAAAACTAGTAACTAAAAATCTAAATGCAAAACAATAATTAAAGCTACAAAAATAATAACAATACAAAAATACTAATTACTAACAAAATATACTAAAATATCAACTAACAAACTAAATACAATATTTAAAATAAAAAAAATAAAAAATGACAATACAGAAAAATTAAATAAGAAACATACCCGAAAATTACGAGTTCCGCAGATTGCCTACGTCTTCGATGATAAAATTTTAACTAAGGAGGTCTTTTTATAAAAAGCCCTCACCCAACAAGGTCCTTACTCAAATTGGAGGCCCTTAAGTTGGTGTGAGAAAACCAAAGGGGTAGTATTCTATTTATAGCCTAAGGAAGGGAGAAAGGTTTAAAAGCTAGACGATGTGGGACTAAGACTTGGTGGTTTCTCCTTTAACATGATGTGGGACTTCGGAACTTAGGGGTATTACAACCTACTGTGGAATTTGTATGGCAATTGCAATCCGTATAAAATACAAACTGGTATATCCATTAAATTATGTGTTCAACATATAATTACACTTATAAATAACAATTTATAACTAAGGATATTTGTTTCATGTTTTACCCTAAATTTATTTAGTTTTAGTGATGACATGATAACGGAGTTGTTGTGAAGGTAATCTCGAGGACATTTTGATGTAAATAGAAATGGGATTTTTTTCTTTCGGAAAAAATGGCAAATGAACTCTTTTGTGGAACGGAGAGAGTAACATGTATTCAGATTTAGGAATGTGAAATGTCCGAAAACATCATGATATATTGTATTTCTTTCTAGGAATTGTAGTTCATGATCACTTCATGGTTGCATTTTATTGTTTGTATTGAATTTCCCAGAGAATATGATCCTCGATAAATATAAAAATTATATTGATATAATCTTGAGGGGCATGTGAAGTTGGCACAGGAAAATCACTATATTATGAATTTTGTTTACTTTCTTTGCTGGCTTAAATTTTTGCATGTTTTCTCCACTTCATTCAAAATCCCACGTCATTTATAGTCATTCTATGTAGTACCCAATGATGGGTTCTTAGCTGTCCTTTGATTCTATAGCATTAAAGAAAATTTTGATGTTTTATCAAGGAATTTTTCATATCCTAATTACCTGCGGAGTTTCCAGGAAACACATTCCGAGATTCCTACTCTGAGATAATTTTACCCACCGTCCCACTTCTTTAAATTTCTGTCCCATTCTCTTTCCGGGCTCTAAAGAGACTTGGGTGTACGCCCTTTGTCTGTGAAGATTTATTTCTCGTAGATTTAAGGCTTTAGAACATAAGTGTTAAGGACGGAAAGATCCTCTAGAGATATGACATCTTTGCATTTCTTTGGGTTATTCAGAGAATCAGATGCAAATAAATGTCAGGATCTTTTGAGATCAGTTCCTTTTTCTGAATCTGCTGAAAAATTGAGCGACTTCTTTTCTTCGTTTTTAAGACTAGGAGCCTTTTGAGTAATTGTGGTTGCTGATATTAAGGGCTGTAGTTTTGAACTTTAGATTTTCTTTCTTTTACTCTTGTATTTTCTCCTTTAGAGGACACCCAATCTCCCATATTAAATCATCATTATTTCTTGTTATGAAGTTATCTTATCTGAAGTAATGGGATTAGTGGTGGTAACAAGTTAATAGTTGTGGATTATTTTTCTCTTATATTGACACTAGGAAGAGTAAACATAGTTATTGGGATTCTTGTAAATCTGTCAAGATCAAAGCATTATGAAATGATTGTTAAACAATTATAATTTTCAATTTTTGTTTGAAGCCCTAAAGTATAGACTTGAGGCCTTAAACATCGCATGATTACAACTAAGGCTGCAAACGAGCCGAATCGATCCGGATTTTAAACTGCTCGGATTCGACTCGTAAGGTTAAATTCGTACTCGAATTCGACTCGGATTCGAATTATATTAAAAAAACTTTACTCAGATTCGGCTCGACTCGAATTTTCGTTACTCGAATTCGATTCGGCTCGGATCGAATTATATTCAAACTACTCGCGAACGTCAAATTCAAACTCGAATTCGAGTCTTCACATAATAACTAGTTTTATAATACATATAATTATTACTTGAACTTATTATTTTACTTAGAAATGAAAAAATATAATTATAATTACACTTTAAATATATAAAATTAAAATTAAAATTACAAAAATAAAATAAAATAATAATTAATTATTCAAATTTTGTTTAATTGTGTATATATTATAAGAGAATGTATCGAGTATAGATTCGAATATATATCAATCGATTATGTATCGGATCATGATTAAAAATTCGAATAGTTTGAATTTTAAACGAGTCGAGTATAACTTTATTCAGATTCTACTCGTATTTTTATTCGAACTATTTTTTGTGCTCAGATTTGAATCATATTATTAACGAATTCGAGTCTCGTTCACATTTTTTCGAGTCGAGTCCGAATCGAGCCCGAACTATTTGGTTCGATTTGCAGCCTTAATTACAACTGAAGATGATAGTTGAAAATTTTGGCAGCCTTCCTCATACCCATTTTGGTAATCAGCCATATAATTTAATTCTCAAGTCGAAAATATTGAACTAAGTTATTGGCTTAAGAGCTCCTGCTCCACTCCATGAATTCTTTATAAGTATGTGCAAGTGGTTCACAACATGAAGCCTGAGTGATATATGGGAAGCCCACTGCCTAAGAAGGTTTCTGTGACAGCCCCAAAATCCGTCTCCAATAATCCCGGATCTGGTCCGTCAGAAATAACCTCAATCCTGAGTTTAAGTCGTTACACGAACAACCTTCTCCTTATTATACACAACATTACATAAAAGATAAAATTTAATGCTGTTAAAACTCAATATATTAATTGATAAACTTAATTAACTTTCAAAAATATTCTATTCCCAAAATCGCAATCTTTACATCGCTCTTTTACATCTCTAGATCATATACACTATAATTTAATATATAATATTTACCTCTATAAGTTATTCTTTATAATCCAGTAAGCTGAATATATGATTCATCAAACTAGATTATCAAAACAGCAAGCTGTAAGATACGCTAATATTGTTTGTGAAGTCACTCTACGATCGTCTGGCTTGGCAGTCTATGCTCGCAGAAAAACTTGGACAGTGGAATTTCACTCTACGATCCCACAGTAAAGTTACTCAACGATTTGCTACTTTACGACCAAGCACTCTACGATCGGCTGAGACTCACTCTACGATCAGCTTAGACTCACTCTACGATTGCTGAGGCTCACTCTACGATTGCTGAGGCTCACTCTACAATCATGACCACAGATCAATAAAGCCAATGCAACAACTGTTTCCCATTACAGCAACCTGAGTTTTCTATACAACATACCGTATATCCAAAGCCTTCAAGAATTTCTTCATTCACTTCGCTGAAAATGTTAATTTAAAGCAAGAATGAGCACGACGGCTCAGCAAGTCCAACAACTAACACATAACACGTAGGTTACATTTAATTTATGCTTTATGTTTCATGCTTGACATTTATATAGTTATCATGCTTATCATGCGTTGCATTTATAAAATCTACCCATGCTTACCATGCATGTCAATGTTACCATGTTATATAACTCATATAACACATTCGATTAATAGCATTAATTATATATAACAGCTATTAACAACATATGATTGTACACAGACACATTTACAATCAGATAGCACATAACATGAGTGCACATTTAATAGTTTATGCATATAAAACATGACACTGAACAACTTGCAGGGATAACACAGATCACTGAAAGACTTGCCTGGATTGCAACACTAGTTTACGCTAACCTTTCGCATTCCTTGCACCACCTATACAACATGAGAGATCAACGGTGCATTATATTAGTCAAAGTTTGACTCAATATTTAATCATATTCTTAGGATGTCTACTTCCTTTTATCGTCCCATTTATTCACTAGGGTTGATTTATTAGTTTAGTCCATTGTGGATTCATCACGATGTTTCACATAAACACCGTAAACCTTCTATACTTAACTTTGTATATCCGACATTCCTTAATGCCATAACATTATCATTTGGTCCTCATAATTATTTAGGTCAATCTACTAATTAGTCACTACTGGACTTTACTAGGTTTAATTCTACAATTACCTCATCAAGTTGTCATAATATTACCCGCCTCAGACAATATTTAAAACTCTTACTAATCCCAATTAGTATTACCTCAATTAATCTCTAAGGTTATTAAATTGCTAAATAACACTTTACACAGCGTTTCGACGTTTATACGCCACACGTCTATCCCGCCTCATATGCACACGTTTAGCATGCTCATACACTTATCTAATTGATCGTTGATTAATGACAGACATCATTATAAATCATAATATTCATGCTTTATACAAAGAACAGTATAACTTAGTGTCGAAAACATTGCACGTTGCACACGTGCATGCCCGTCGCCCTCCGATTGCCTCCAATTACCTCCAATTACCCATTATACCTCAAGATGGTCAATTTAGACTCTGTTACAGACCTCAAATCGAAAAAGTTAAAGAATAAAAGTTATAGGTATATCTCTTAGATTTCCAAAACATCTTGAATCATATTAATCCGAATCCGTATACAAAAGTTATACTCATTTTACTATAAGAGGTCAAAATAGTCCCAAAAATGGTCAATTTCGACCTTGCTACAGACATCAAATCGAAATTCGTAAAGAATGAAAGTTGTAGGTCTATCTATTAGCTTTCCAAAACATCTTGAATCACCTCAATCCGAGTTCGTATGAGAAGGTTATGCTCATATTACTAACTGACGTTGAAGCTGTCCCGACTCTACGATTTTCACTTTCACTCTACAATTTTCACTTTTCACTCTACGATTTTCACTCTACGTTTTGGACTTTTCACTCTACGTTTTGGACTTTTCACTCTACGATTTTCACTCTACGTTTTGGACTTTTTCCTCTACGTTTTGCACTTTACTACTAGCACTTTACTACCAGAGCACTCTACTAACAGCAGCAATACTCTACTACCAGCAACACTCTACTATCACCAGCAGCACTCTACTACCAGTCCACTCTACTACCAGCAGCACTCTACTACTAGTTCACTCTACTACCAGCAGCACTCTACTACCAGGGCACTCTACTACCAACAGCACTCTACTACCAGTTCACTCTACTACCAGCAGCACACTACTACCAGTTCACTCTACTACCAGCAACACTCTACTACCAGAGTACTCTACTACCAGTTCACTCTACTACCAGCAACACTCTACTACCAGCAGCACTCCACTACCAGTTCACTCTACTACCAGCAGTACTCTACTACCAGTTTACTCTACTACCAGCAGCACTCTACTACCAGAGCACTCTACTACCAGTTCACTCTACTACCAGCAGCACTCTACTACCAGTTCACTTTACTACCAGCAGCACTCTACTACCAGTTCACTCTACTACCAGCAGCACTCTACTACCAGGGCACTCTACTACCAGCAGCATTCTACTACGAGAGCACTCTACTACCAGTTCACTCTACGATTTTCACTGCAACTAAGGAAAATTCTCAGATTTACAATAACTTCATATAACATACCAGAACTCATTTTAAAGAGGTTCTAATCTTGAAAACAAATCCTTGGACAGAAGGTTTAACCACCTTAGTTTTCTTAGACATTTAGCCAAACACTCGGTGAGCATATGGGAATATCTTCATAAACTGATTATTTACAGTAAACAAATACTCTTCCACACCTACTCTAACCTTGTATCGCCTGAACCCTTCATGGTCCTTAACACAGATTTCTCCCAACAAAGAACAACATCTAAACCAAATAATAAGCCAATACACCAGTCCATTCTACAGTTTTATGAACATGAACATTGAGTACAGACCAACTGTGGTTCAGACTCATAATGTTGACTGTGTAAAATAACTGAAACCACTATTCTAGTTCTAATTCAATCATTAACTAGTTTCGACAACATTTGACTACCGAGTTCACATTACTCTTATTTAAACACCTCATATGAAATTCTAGCATATTCTGTTTCCTTAATCCAAAATAAGATAAAACTAGTTAAATCAAAATAACCGGGTAATACCTTCAATCTTTGACAGATGATTTACATTCAGATTCTGCCTTCTCCGAATAGCATGAACTCCTCTAAAGTTTGCATTTATTTCTCAAGCTCAATATCTCTCTTAGCCTAAATGAACGCGAAGGGGAAATGAGGGAACGACTGAGGTTATACAACACTCTCTCAGCCTTAGATAACTCTGAGGAGTTGGACCCTATAGCCTCCCCTATGCCTGACTTGTCTCTCATTTTCTTAGCACTGAGTTCTTGAGCTTTGAACAAACTATGCGTGCTCTGCTTTTTCTGAGGTTTTGTCCCTAAAGGAGTGACACACTTACTTTTCCACCAGGTTATGTTATTACTTTTGGGCTGGGCTGCTATTTGTTTTGTTAATTAAACAAATGGGTGGCCCAATTGTTACTTATATTGCAACTAAGCTTTGGGTTGCCCAAATTAAATTCCTAGTGGAAATATAAAATATTAATACCCCACTATCAATAACTTTCCAAATGGAAATAAATATAACATTATTAACGTTTATGAAGTCTCATTAATTAATAATCACATTAATTAATTTACACATCCAGCTTAACTTGCTAGCTATTTAATTAAATAATCACATAGCTCATTTACTATCAAACTTTGATACTATACAACCTAGGTTGGTCCATTAATTTAATTAACCCATTAATTGAACCTTCCTTAAATTCCTTTAATTATTTCAACACATAATTAAATAAACCAAGCCATCATATAGTGATTTAATTTAATCCTCTAGAAATTTATAATTACAGCCAATAATTCCATTTCTCTATATTAAAATATTTCGGGTCGCTACATTCTTCCCCCTTATAATAATTTCGTCCCCGAAATTTCAATATAAGGTAAATCCAAAAATATGAGGGTAATTCTTCCTCATCATGTTTTCTGCACCTATATACTATATAGATACATAACTTAGTGTATACCTTATCATATACCCCTTCAACCAATTCTAGGTTTTAAACTCCTAACAATTATTTTCCTCAGATTAAGTTTTTAACTTAATCCTTACAAATGATTTCATCCTTGGAATTAGCATTACATCCTTACAACATTTGCCCCGCCGATCAATCTTATCGATTATTTTAACATAGGCATTGTTTTACTTATTGTTTTATAAACACTGTCCTAGTCCCTCCGTGATAGGACTCCAATTCCTTTCCAGTGATCGGCCATCACTTTACCAATGTTAGCTTTATGTCTTAACCTCAAATTTTGCTCGAATCCTCGAAAGCTTAATATTTTCTCAAATCGACTATCCCCTACATCCTCATCCAAGGATTAGCGTAACCTTAAATCACATCAATTACCTAAGACCATACTCAACATGCTTATGAATATCCACAATTTACCTAAGACCATACTCATCAGTCTTACGAATTTCTGGGTCATTACAGTTTCTGTGTCTTTAGCATTTTGAACTAGAAGTGATACTTACTGGTCTATCTTATGCAAGAGATGAAAAATTGGTAGTATCCGGGAAACTGCTCAAATCAAAGAATGTTAGACTTGTCAATACAATGGACCCACAGATGCAACCTAATTGCACTTGTAGTGAATGCATTAAGACGATTAACATATAGATTCACGAACAGACTTTATTAATGAGATCTGATAAGTTAGTGATTTTGTATTACTGTAACTTTGTTATTGATCTTATGAGGTTTTATTCCTTTGTAGTACTGATGAATATTATTCATGAATTGCGGGATGCAACAACATATAAGAAGCCTATATGACAGTTACATGCGGGGAAAAACTTTGAAAATCCTAAATTATATTCTTTGACAAAAATTAATGAAAATATCACACCAAAATGTTTCTTCATGCCAGAGGCACTTCCTTCTTCATCAGCTCGTCCTTATCAACTCTTACTATTCGTCATCTTGATTCTCCTCAATAAATATTTCACTTTTTGAGGATTAAACTCGTCAATAAATCTTTCCGATTTTGAGGAGTAAACTCAAGGTTGATTGTTTCAATCCCCACACTTGAGCCCATACTTGCATATCAAAATAATTTTTTTTCACATTCTTCCAAATCCTCTTAGGAGTCTTGAAAGAATATAAGTACGTAACTGTACTAACTACAGCTCAAAGATTTATTAATTTTTTCTCGTTTGTGCGTGTTTGTGAGTTCACATGTGCATGTCTTGTTGTTTGGGACTATGGAACTCTATATTTGGTGTATTGGAGGAGTGGGAGTGTGTATATTTCTTATTTGGTTCTAAGGTTTTGGAGGGAGGAGGGATGCTGAGATTTTACTTATATTTCGCTTGGCTGCAAGATAGATTCATTTTTCTTACTTTTCTATCGACTTCTGCCATGGGTACCATTGGCCGAATTTATCTTATCTTTGTCAAAATTGGAGAGCTGAACTTTCTTGAGTGTTTGCCCTTTAATTTCCACTTGCTATAGGGTGGGACTCTTTGTTTCCTTTTTACTTGTATTTTCTATCCTCTAATAAAATTTCTCTCTCTATCCAAAAAATAAAATAAAAGTGTGCGTGTCTGTATGTGTGTTGGGGTGTTCAATACTCAGCTTAAAACCAATATATGACATGATTTAGCGTAGCATATACCTGTGATAAGATAGTTGATATTTACTCTTCTTTGACCAGATATAACTTTCTTCTAATCAAAGAGATGCCTAGCAAGTAGCAGGCTAGCAATCTAATCTGATTAGAGTGGTATGGATCACAGTTGTTAAATTTGGTATGATTATTTTTTGGCTAACAAATTATGTCTGTTTTGTAGCTCTGTAGTATTCAACTGTTTTACATACAAGAACTGAATGTTTAAATATTTGTAAGCAGTAATAAACAATGTACAGCTAAAAGTAAAAATGTGATGGATAATTTGGTCATGGTTGGAATCTAGAAAGGTGCACAAGTGTAATAGCGGAGACAGTCTTCATGTGGTTCGCTCTGTATACCGATGGCTAACATTTGGTTGACTAATGCGTCATTGTGTTGCAATATTAATATTCCCATGGACAAAATTTTTGCTCCAAGACCCTGACCATTAGAATGATGAAAGTTGCAAGAGTTAGAACTATTTCCCTTTCTTAGATTTTTTCTGAATAATTAAGTACCACCGTAGATAATCGGCATTCATAAAAACTTTCAGTGCTCTTTTGAAGAAAACAGGATGAATAACAAGCAGTGTGTGCTAATATCACTGAAAAAACAACAGTGGATGAGCATTGTCTTCTAGCAGCAGAACCATTTGCTATTAAAGTTAAAAAAGATGTCGGCATTTCTTACTTCAAAAATAAACTATAATAAATCAATACTAAGTAATCCCTTTGAGCTTGCTTTAGATGGATGTGCATTTTTTTTTAATGATTAAGAGAAATAGTAAGTTGAATTCTGATCAGATGCCAGCAGTTGAATATATACTGCCAGGTTGTATTGTGGTAATAGTTCTCGTGTTTGATTTCACTGTATGTAGACATTTTCGAAGCTTATACTGATAGTACATGGTAGTTGGTAACATGAGGAATGACAGATGGTGTGGTTTTTAGTAGATCTGTGGCTGTTGTGGTGACATAATGTAACACTAGTGTGATTTCTTGGGAAAGAAAAGAGGATTCCGTAATTTAGTAGGTAAAAGGGAAAGAAGTTACATGGGGCAGAGTGGAGGGAGGAGCTACGTTACACGGACTCTCACTTTGCCTTAAAGTACCACTTTCTGACACTGGAATCTCGGACAAGGAATGAGTATTGGATACTTCATTTTTGTATAAAAAATTGACATAATTGAGGAGTACTCATGTCGGATTCTTAAAAATACCGTGTTCAATCAGACACTCCAGACAAGAATAGGGCCTTTATTTGTATCTGTTAGAATGTTGCCAAAAGCTTCTTGTGCAAATTTTATGATTTTGCTTTTTGGAATGAGAAGATTGAGCCAAGGGTGTGGAATTTCCCACAAGCCTTTTGGTCGTAGTTTGAGCTCGGATGCATGAACTCTGTCCAAGAACTCTACGTAAGTGACTTCTTTCATAAAAAGTGTGGAGGAAATATAGCTTAGTTGAGATAATAAGCTCTCGATTTCCTCCACCAAAACAAAATAATTATAAGTATGGGAGCCATTTTACTACTATACATTCAATTGCCGAACAAGATTATTGGGTCTTTGCATGCCTCACCTGATAAATTACACCTGTTTTGTCTGGATTGAAGTCTTTTGCCAATTCAAAACAAAATAGTACCTTACCATCATAAATGAATCAACTGGCTCAAATCGGGTCTTGCGGATTGAAGGATGATCTCCAGTTATTTATGAGACTTGTTCTGTTCGTTATTACAAATCCTTCAATATAGTCAAATGTGTTCTCAGCTATCAAGTATTCCTGGTCTTTGGAAAATATGGAGAAGTCCGAGTACACCACTCTGATCCATTTTACCTGATGAGATTTGAGTTTGTAAAACAATCTTTGCCAATTTTCAGACATGATGTAAGATTTACCATCTCTGGTGCAGGTTGTAGTGAAATTTGTGCTCTGGTTATTATGCCAAACTGACCAAGTCCTCCCAGAACACCATGAAAGTGGTCTGCATTATTTTTCTCTGAACAATTCACCACTTCCCCTTTTCCTGCAATCAGTACAGTTAAATTTGTTGTAAGAATTCATTCTAAGCACAATATAGAGTTTATGATATTATAGAAAATAAAATTATCAACCAAAGATCTTTTGCATCTATAATCAAAGTTCAACAAATATGGCGAGGAACCTGCTATTTCTGTGTTCTGTTTCCTATGAATTAAAAAATCAGATGGGAAAAGCTAAAACTATTTCTTTATCGCTCCTTGACCTTGGTCTAATATTATATGATGCAATGTTTTGACATATTATGGTTGTTTTCTTTTTTCTTCCTTTTCTGTTTTTCTTATACAAACCTGTAACAACTTCCAGCTGATGCACGTTACTGATCTGAAGGCCATGTTGAAACGCCTGCCTGCCAATCCCCGCATTGGACAAAGTACCACCAACCGTCAGATATAGGTAATCTGGCCAAGATTTTGGTGCTAACCCATATTTCAGGCTTTCATGCAGGATATTTATCCATAATGTGCCATCAGAAACATCCACATAAAGAGTGTTTCCTGTGTGAACCTGCATTTTTTGGTCTGCGGAGCGATTCCATGTTGATCACAATTCTTCGGTTAGCTCGTGCCTGGCCTTGGAGTGAGTGGCCGTGGCCTCTAGCCGCGACCTTGAGCTCCGAGTCCGGACCCATTTGCCAAATATACTTGATGGTAGTTGAAATATCGGAAACTGATTTTGGATGTAAGACTGCTAATGGGAGGTGATGGTATTGGTTGCCAAAATCTCTGGCTGCAAATTCATTATTGACAAAACTGAGCTGTCCGTCGAGAACAATTTTATGTAATGAAGATGGGATACTAGAAAAACAAAGGTTTATCTTGATAGCTAGAAAGGATATAAACAAGATCAAGAAACCTTTTATGAAAAATATGTTGTTTTGTATCAAAAAACAAGCAAAGTAAAATATCATTTTTGTTCTCTCGCTTAGTCAAGGGTGGGATCAGTTAATGTTGATTTTTTGTGAGCTTGTAATAGTGTAGAGGTTTAGAAGAGCCAAGGAAATGAAGGGTTTAGGAAGGATTTTAAAGAGAGAATTTGGTGGAAGAATCAACACATCTTCAGTGGTAAGAATCCTAAAGTAGACTGCCTGATTTACTTATCCTTTTTGGGCTCCATTGTAGAAAAGAGAAGCCATCATATATGCCGAGTTGAAGAGAAAAGTCGCAAGAAAGAAAGCTTTCACAAATCTTTGCGCTTGTTCATCGTGTTGCAACCTCCACATTTCTACTTCTCAGTTACCATTTTAAGGATATTCTTGACATTTGTGGGAAAGGTCTGGTGTCTTGGATGACATGTATGGCTTTGGTTGTGGCTACGTGACATGATTGATGGTCGTATTTATTTTATTTTATTTTGAAAACCTATGCTAATACAAGTCAATTCTTGGGATACATTCATCCTAGAGGCCTAGAGGGGAGCCTTGGGAAACTTACCTTTTAATCTTCTGTAGTGTCTGTTGAATTCTGACTTTTTGTTGAGAGATAAATTTTATCCTAGAACCTTGTGTAGTGCTTACTGAATTCTGACTTATTACCACTAGGCTATCACCCTTGGTTTGTGATCGTATTTATTCAATTCCTCCATTGTTGTCGAAACGCTAACATCAAGTATATGTTTTCAGATTGTCTGAGAGGAACTGGCAGACGGTCATTGATTAGTTGTGGTGGGCATGGCATCAATGGACCCATGAAACACATGAAATTAAACGGAATGTGTTGCTTTGTGGTGTAGTGGGGGGCGGGGAAGAGAAATGATTGGTTGCACCGGGAACTCATGGGGCCAATCTAATGGCCCAAGGGAGCTGAAGACTTGACGTGGATACGCCTAAAGACACTGTTTACTAGTTAGCTATCCGTTGCTATGGCAAATAAGCCTTTTTTCCAAGCAGGGGCCAGAATGATTCTTCTGTTTCTGTTTGAACATCAAAGAGAATAGTATTTGTACAATTATTACTTTTGATCTTTTGCATTCAATTTGTTAATGAACATCCATTTGAGATTTACTGGAAACTGTAAGAATCATCCATTTTTTGGTGTCCCTTTTTCATTTTTTAATGGGTAAAACTAGGATTTGATCACTCTCTGTAGTATATGCAATTGATGCATGGAACATCTTGTCCCCACTTGAAATATTATTTGATAGATCTTGACCCCAATATCTTTGACATACATTTGCTTTTGAGCATTAAATTTATTAGCAAAATGAACATGAACGGATGAAAAGGTATCGAGAGTAGATATCTTTTGCTTAGCGAAAAAAGGAGACACGTAATGCTATTATATGTTTTACATCAAAATGTTGCGTATAAATTACTAAAGCTAGTAAGCTACCTAGGTATAACTGATCTGTAAAGTATGGTTCTTCACTAAATGTTTTTCAGAGTAATGTTAGGACCTTGGATATCACAAAATTATTACATTGGTTTCTTTAACATTAGGTGGATCTTAAGCATTCGTTACAAACTATTTTAATAATAGCATGTGTATTTGAGATACATTAAAATTTCTCATGGTTATTATATATATATATAGGGGAGTGATAATAACTTGAGCATCTAGCTATGGTGTTTTAACCCTTTAATAAAATATGTTTATGTTTTGCGAATAAAAGAGTTGTAAACGAGACGAGTTGAGTTGAGTTTTAGTTTGTTGAACTTCAATTCAAGTAAAAATTAAACAACCTCTAGTTGAGTCTAATTTAAACAAGTCTGAATATGTTGTTCAAATTCAACTAATTTATAAACGAGTAGAGCTCAAGCTCGATTGCTCGAGTCAAATTTAAACGAGTCTAGTTAGGCTCGAACCAAGTTGAACTAAACCAAATTTAAATAATTATTATTTATATATATAATTTTAAACTATTGTTTTTTATTAGTTAAACACTAGACGAATGAGCTTAAAAGAACTTGAGCGAACTCTGACGAATCAAACTTAAATGAATCGGATTTGAGTCCAACGCAATATAATTCAAACTCCACCCGTTTAATTAAAGAAACACTATCAAATTCCTCCCTCCCAAGTCCCAACAACCCCCTACTAGTTATAAAAAAGTCCAAACACTTGTTCGGTAACATAAGATAACATTTGTTCTTAGTTCTTACATAGGGGAAGAATAGATATCTGCCTACCTAATGATAGTTAAGTCTCGAAACAATTAAGAGACTATCACTTTCAAGAATAGGCTTGCAGAACCCAGTATCTCTCGTAAAACCCATTGCTCTACATATAGTCGAGCCTTTTGCACAGTCCACTGATAAATTTCCGCTAAATGACTTCTACACCCGCACCAAGGACGTCATCATTGCTATCTCTAACAACGAAGCGAAGACCAACAATGCCCTTTCTCTATACCAATGCATTACAATTTAATTTTGAAATTAAAAATGTCTTAAGTTAATTTTAAAAAGTCAATAATTATTTTATAATTTGAAATGGAGTTAGTATATAACAAACAATAGCTAGTAATAATTTGGAATAGATAGTGCAGTCAATTCCTCATATTGTGGACATTATAGTGGGGCTTAAATACACTTTAAACTTTCAAAATTTTCTTATTTTAGAATTTAAATCTTAATCTTTTTAAATGTCTTTAAATTCTTATTAGTTAAATTATCCGATCTCTGCATATAATAATTGATTAGAGTTAGTATTTTGGATAATTATTCGCTTAAAACATTTTTAGGAGTAAAGAAAATTATAAATGCATAATTAATGTGTGAGAAAAGACAGAGAAAAAAAAGTGGAGCCGAAATAAATGGTATCAATACTTATATTTAAAAGCAGAACTTGAGATTATTTTTGAATAATTGAAGGACCAACCGAGTTAACTAGGTATTAATTTGTATCATCCAATCGAGTTGACTCGGTAGTATTAAATGTTTAGTTGAATTATTTTTAATTATTGATGATAGGTGCAATTTTTTTTAATATTAGTAAGATAGTACTCATGTCTCTTTGTTTTTCAAATTTCATGAATACATTTAATTTTTAAATTGACTTAATAATATATCTTCAACTATATAAATAAGAGAAGCCCGTTGGTTTTACTAGTTATTTTTTTATATATTTCCCCCCTATTTTTCCTATTATCCATCAACTATATAATTAAAAGTACAAACTTGGATTCACCAATTTTTGATTTAACAATTTTTTGGTTCAGCCTTTTGTTTTCCTATCTAAATTAGTATAAGTACTATCCAAATTTGTAATGATAAAATAATATAACCTCACTACAAGAAATTATGGATGTAGTAAAGGAAATTTTGTGAAGGAATTCATTCATTCATATGAGAAGTTTTCTAGCGAAGGAACTGTGAAGGAAAAAAATGTAGTGACAATATAGTTAATTCGTATCATCCAATTGAGTTGACTTGGTAGTATTAAATATTTATTTGGATTATTTTTTTTCTTAATTTTTGATGATAGGTGCGAAAAATCTTAATATTTGTAAGATACTCGTGTCTCTTCTTTTTTTAAGTTTCTTGAATATATTTAATTTTTAAATTGACTTAATAATATATCTTCAACTATATAAATAAGAGAATATAGAAGTCCATCAATCGAGTTTACAAAGCCCTTCGGTTTTACTACTTTTTTTTTAACTGTTTTTCCTATTACCCATCAACTATATAATTAAAAGCACAAACTCGGTTTCACCAATTTTTTATTTCACAAATTTTTGGTTCAAGCTTTTTCTTTCTTATACAAATTAATTAGTATAAGTACTATCCAAATGTGTAACAATCAAATACTATCCAAATTAGTAAAGTATTCAAAAATAACCTTAACCCGCAAGGAAAAAAAATTATTTTTTTATTTATATATTTAATAGACAAAGGAAGTTTTTAAAAAAGATATAAATTTGATTCTATCAATTTCACTACAAGTTTTTTTTTTATATATTTTTTTATATTTTTTTATCACAATTTTATGTAAGATAATCATCAATTCCAAAATATAAAATCATTACCCTCAAAATTTACATAAATTCTGTTAATTTTAGTCAATATAATGATAAATATTATAAACTATCTAAAAAAGTACTACTCATTGTAAGATTTCTTATGCCATAATTTATAATGAATCATCTCAATTTTGAGTTTGAAAATATTTCAAGTCAACTTTCAAAAGTTAATAATAATCTTATAACTTAGAATAGAGGGAGTATATTTAACAAATTTTTGTAGGATAATTTTATTACTATAATTTTATTAAGATATTGAAAAAATCTCTTAACATATCACACAATTTAATTATGGCTAAAGTACAGTTTGCACCCCATAGTTTACCATCAGACAGATGTTGCACCCCAAAATGTAAAAGGTGTACACTTACACCCCAAAGTTTCTATTTTGGTTTTAAGTTGCACTTTCTGGATATTTTAGAGATCACTTTTAATTGGGAGTGGCGCAGGGGTGACTTTTTAGGGGCAATTGGGTCAATTCATTTCTCTCCCAGTACTAACACCCAAAGCCACTATACCAAATCCCATCCATGTTCTCTTTAATCTTTTCATTTTCTCATAATAAAATCAAATGAAGAAAAAGAAAAATAACCCAAAAAAAATCAATTCAAGAAAAAGAGAACTAACCCAAAATAAAATCAGCAGATGAAAAATTAAAATAACTTAAAAAAAAAAATTAAATGAAGAAAAAGAAAACTAACGCATAATAAATTGAACTTGGCTCATTCTCATTGTTGAGGGAATTATCACTTAATGTATTTGCACTTGAAACACAAATCAAACTATGTTAACAATCACTAAAATTGAATATTACCAGTTTCATGAAGTCGAATGATATTTCATATTATAGATGAAATGAACCTATATATAAAATTCTCTTTTCCAAATCAACATATTTCTACAGGTATACCTACCACCAACCTATGTAATACATTCAACTCGCAATGATAAAACTAAACAACGCACCAGCATCAAACCCAAACAATTCAATCAAATCATAACAATTCCAAATCAAGATCCTCGAAACTTTAGGTTCTTATTGTTGGGTTATTCCCTCCTATGTGGGTAGGCCCAATTAGTAGCCCATATGGTCTATTGACTCATATGGATGATATAACATAGGTTTTAGGAAAAACAAAAATAATAAGTAACAAAACAGAAAAGAGGAAAAGAAAAAATTGATTATCACAAGAAATAGTGTAGTATTTTACAACTCAGTGATCAGTAGGTTATTCGTGGTCTGATTGGGCTGATTTTTGGAGGGTGACGCCGTAACTTGTTGGGCTTCAATCTGAACGGTGGGATTGAGCATCAGAGTCTCGTAGCATCATGTTTTGCTATACATTATTGATACATTTTTTTTTGCGAGAGTTGGTAAAATTTTTAGTTCTCTTGCTATTCTTGATGGTTGTTGCTGGTTTATGCCTTTAGTTGTTGTTAGAGAGAATATTGTATTGCCCGTTATTATTGATAGTGGAAGATTTGGTAGACTACGGTCCTATGATTTTTACTCCTTACATCGAGGGGGTTTTCCACATAAAAAATTATTTATGTTCTTGTGTGTGTTTGTTCTTAATTATTAACTGCTTGGATTATTTTTCTTATTGGGTTTACATAAGAGGGGAGAATTATATTGTTTCACTGTGCTGTTAGTGTTGTTTGGCTTGTTTTTCTCCCAACAAGTGGCATCAAAGTTATGGTTGTTATTGAATTGTTTGCCTTGTGTTAAACGATGGAAATTAATACGAGTAGGACGGTAACTTTGAATGGTTCAAATTATCATATTTGGAAAGGGAAAATGGAGGACCTCCTTTATGTGAAGGATTATTATTTGCCTGTGTTTTCTGATGTGAAGCCTGAGAAAAAGACCGATGACAAGTGGAAAATTCTGCATCATCAAGTGCGTGGTTACATTAGGCAATGGGTTGATGATAATGTTTTGAATCATATTAGTGGAGAGACTCCTGCACGCAGTTTTTGGAGTAAGCTCGAACAGTTGTATGCTTGAAAGAAGGGAAATAATAAATTGTTTATGATTAAGCAGATGATGGCATTGAGGTATCATGACGGAAAACCTTTGACTGATCATTTAAATTTCTTTTAGGGAATTATTAATCAGTTAGCTGCAATGGGTATCAAGTTTGTTGGATTCAATGGAGACGTTTCGAACATCGTTGTCTAACTCCGCTCCAAATGGTAGAATTATTATGGATTTGGCTAAAAGCAGTGTTCTGAATGAAGAGGTTTGAAGAAAGTCGTAAGGTATCTCTTCACAGTCAGATGTGCTAGTTACCGAGAGAAAGGGGAGGAGCAAAAGCAGACATCCGATGAATAGAGGTAAGAGCAGAAGCAAGTCCAACAAATTTGCAAATGTAGAATGTTTTCATTGTCATGAGAAGGGGCATATCAAAAATTTTTGTCGCTAGCTCAAGAGAGAAAATAATATGGGAAATGGTAATGAAAAGAAGAATGACGACAATAAGGATGATAATCGAGTTGCTACCGTTTATAATGATTTTCTCATTATGTATGATGAAGATGTTCTTAATTTTGCTACTCATGAGATGAGTTGGGTCATTGATAGTGGTGCATCATTCATGCTACGTCGCGGAAGGACTTCTTTACATCTTATACAACTGGTGACTATGGGGTTGTAAAGATGGGTAATGATAGAGTGTCGAAAGTTGTGGGCATTGGGGATGTGTGTTTGGAGACTAACAACCGTACAAGGTTAGTTCTCAAAAATGTTAAGCATGTTCTGAAAGTAGTATGCTCTCAAGTCAATCACATTTGATGTGATAAACATATACTTTGTAATCTTGTTCATTTATTAATAAAAGTATCAAGGCATTTCTTTATTCATGGTTAATTACTTGAATTAATCAAATGGATAAACCCATAGTTTTCGAGCAATGCTTTTAGAACCATGATGAGGATCATGCTAATGAGATCTAAATTCAAGATAGCTCAAAACTAAAATTGTTCCTAATCGTTGGATCACTAAAAAGGGAATTAGTAGATCCGGATAGATTGGTACATACTATGCTACATACTATGCTTGCTCTTATGAAGATGATGATTGATGTGTAAGACCCCGAATTTTATGAAATATAAAATTTAATTTTTCTTCATATATATTTTTTCATGAAACAGTAAGTGGTTAAATTGACGAAATTGAAAGTTAAGGATGTTATGTGCAAATTTTATTTTGTCGGGGAATATTCGTTTTGTCGGGGAATATTCGTGTCGTACGACGGCGCCGAAATAACAAATTATTGGTGGACCCCACAACGGAATATTTGTCGGATATAGAAAACGACAGAAGTAACCTTTTTAATAAAAATAGTCAACGGTGCTAACTGTTAAAATACCGGTGATAAAAGAATAGTAGCATACGGTAATTTATGGTATTTTACTGTAGCATACGGTATTCTACAGTAGCACACGGTATTGCACAGTGTCTCATATTATTGACACCGTAACTGTTACGTATCATTTCATCGATAATTGTCACTGCATAATATTTTATATTATCAATTCAATTATTGTTGCTACACAGTATTTTGCATTATTGATTTAATAATTGTCATTACACTGTATTTTATATCATTGAGTCAATAATTGTTGCTGCACTGTTTTTAAAATTATTGAACCTAATAATTGTCACAGTTGCAAATATACTGTAATTTATATTATTAAATTAATAATAATCTGTAACGTGTTTATTACATTATTGTTGAATTATTGTTGTAGCATTATTTTATTTTATATGTTGGACCCACGGGAAGAATAAATAAATAAATAAATAAAATTACTATTTGAAATAGTAATGTGAATAGTGACGTGAATAGTAACGTGAATAGTAACATGTGGGCCCTGTGTGGGACCTACATGAAGAATGATGAAATTGAATTTGGTTTTGCTGGAGAGAAATGGAAAAGGCGTGGGCTGCGCTGCCTTTGCTGAATTCTTCAGCTGGCGTGCAGTACGCCATTCACCTACCGCGCATAGTAACTTATTTTTTCCTATAAATAGCTTGCTCAGCTGAATAGAAAAATCACACCTAAAGCATATAATTTTTCTATAAGAATTTTATGAGTTTTCTCTGAGAATAGTAAGGTTATTTTGAGTGTTTGAAAGCCAAAAGGAGTGCAGGAATTTTTCAAGTAAGTCTTTTATTAAAGAGTAGTAATTTCATAAATTCTTATTTTTCACGATATTCACAAATCTTCCTTTAGAAGACTCTTCTTTAAGAAGATTCATTTTTAAAAGCTTTCTTTGGAAGATTTATTTTGAAATATTATTTTAAAAACTATTTTAAAGTTGTTATATTATACTACAAAAATTATGTTAAATATATATAATTTTGATAGTTCATAATATATGAATTATCATACACCTTGAAATTTATATGTGGTAATTACTAATTTTATTAAAAATATATAGGTTGATCAACCTCATTTAAATCAATATCCAGTCACGTGTTAAGGTAATGAATATTATTTTTTTCACACTCTTAAATTTATTATTGTAAGGGATGTCATTTTCTTTCATACTCTTAAACTTACTACGGTGAGGAATATCATCTTCTTTCATATTCTATTATTGAAACTTACTACGGTAATTGATTATCATTCTTTGATTCTCGAAAATAATATCGTTTCTTTCTTGTGCCATTTTTTTCCATGTATTAAATTGTGGGAATAACCTTACGGCGCGGATTACCGTCTGTTGGTGAATAACCTTTCGTATTCATTTCTTATTAATCTCTGAGAATAACCTTACGGCGCGGATTACCGCCTGCTTGGTGAATAACTCTTCGTATTCAAATTGATGGGAATAACCTTACGGCGCGGACTACCGCCTGTTGGTGAATAACTCTTTTTATTTGTCTCATGTGAAAATAATTTGTCTACACGAATTATCACATGACACTTTTATTCCATATTGGTTTGTAATATCATTTTCTTTCATATTCGTAAGTGATATCATTTTCCTTTATACTCATAAGGGATACCATCTTTTTCATCTTCCATTATTCAAACTTACTATGGTAAGGGAAATTAATTTTCTTCACCTTTTGTTAATCAAACCTGCTACGGTAAAGGATATTATTTTATTTCATACTCTTAAATCGAAACTTATTATGGAACTATTGCTTCTATAATTCCTGAATATATTATATGTTTCATAATAGTTGAACTTCATTATTTCAACTGAACCTTCCTATTTTCTGAAACTTTCTATTGAACTGTAACCGTTATTCTGAACTGTGGATCTTGAATATCATATTTAAATTTCACTCCACATCATGTTGACAATTTGGACATTGTTTGAATCTGCACAAAGTAAACTTCCGATACTTATTGTTTATCTTGTTTCTTCTGTTCATCATTTGTATCACTGTTATTTGTATTAACCATCAAGAATCAAGCTGTTGTGAATATCTGTGGTCGGGGGCACAGATGTGATATAATTGTTGAACATATGATAGGTTAAAGGCGATATACTAGGTTAAAGGCGATACATCTGTTCGGTGTCTTTTATGGCACGTGGTGAATGTTCTCTTTGGCCCGTAGTGCAAAGATGAACTGTTGATTGGTATGATTATGACCAAAGGCTGAATCTAGTATAATCATGACCGTTGGTATTATATTGAAAGTTCTCTTTGGCCCGTAGTGCATAGATGAACTGTTGTTTGGTATGATTATGACCAAAGGCTGAATCTGGTATAATCATGACCGCTGGTGCTATATTGAATATCTTTGGCCCGTAGTGCAAAGATGAACTGTTGATTTGCATGATTATGATCAGGAACTGTGAATTTTTATTATCATGACTAATGGTATTTCAGATGATAAAAGTTGATGATGTTTTTACTAAAAAGAGAAGCGAGTGAACATTATGGTCTGCATTATTCTTCTAATAGATTGCCCATTCCGCTGCTTTTATTGATCCGAACATTATTTAAAAATTTAACTGCAGTTTTTGATATAAACCTTGTAATCTATTGTATTCTATCAAGAACTCAACTGTTGAAGGCTAATGATAATTTATTCGTCATTATCTTAGTCATAATATTTCTTACTGGGCTATTTGAGCTCACCCTTTCTTTTGTTCCATTATTTTTCAACAGGAGATGAGAACGTAGCTGGGTCTAGCCGGGGAATGGAGTGAGAGTCCGAGGAATAGCTGTCGTAGTCTTCACATGTTGTAAAATAGTGTGGCAATAATAGTGAAGACTTAGTTGTGTATTATTATACACTGTATTGTTGTACGTTGTGCTTTGTTGTAATAATTTTGTTGTAGTCTTTTGACGACTCAAGTTTGGGCTGTGTGGGCTCAGATTTGGGGGCGTCACAGTTGGCATAATCATTTTTGTAGAGACACTAAAGCAAGTATGTAGGTGCTTATTAGAGAATAAGTTCACTGAACGTGACTCGCTTAAGGAACACCTAATGGAGTTTTACTTTGTCAATAGGAGTTCCTTATGTGATAGTCGTATAAGTGATCCTTGGACTTGAGATCATCATAGTATCTTGTGTGTACTAAGTTATACTTTGACATACTCCTTAAAACCTGTTGGTATATCAAAGGATACGCTTTGGTATAATAAGGTACACATGGAGATAGGTGAATGATCAACAAAGGATATACCACTTTCAGTAAAGGGAGATAATGTCCTATGTGATTCAATAAGTGACAACTGAGAAATCCTTGGCCAGGGTTGAATGGAATTAGAAAGGAGTTTCTAATTTACATTAACTAGAGTTGTGTATTTGTGAATTGAAATGCATATGATCAAATTAATAAGACTTGGCAGAAATTTCATGTCTTATATTTGATTGGGACATTGTATGGTAGAAGGAATGCATTGTATGGTAACTATTCGCTGAAAGGTTCTTTTACGATCAAATATTGAAATTTATATTATCTGGAATGTCGACTAATCGCTAAGGGGGCTTACCCTTATTATGAAATAATTATTTATTCTGAATTAAAGAGTTAATTCATAATAAATGAATTAGAATTGTTCTAATTTATTTATTATACAATCGGTTTAATATGGAGAACCTAAAGGGTCACACTACAAAAAAGTAATATTTATTTTAGAAACATATGACATAATCGTAATAATAAATTAAGTATATTTAATTTATTCTTTGGTGATAGAATAAATTAAATAGCTTAATATTTATAATTTAGTATTTTAGAAATACTAATTATAAATTAATAAGAGGAGTCTCATTATTATTATTATTATTATTATTATTATTATTAGTATTATTATTTAGTTCCTAAATGGTTTAGGAATTAATTAATAAGTAGTAGTAGTATTATTAAATAATTAATTTCCTCAATAGTTTAGGAATTATAATTATAATAATTAATTAAGTTACTAAATGGTTTAGTAATTAATTAATAAGAAGTACTCTCATTATTAAATAATTAAGTTCCTAAATGGTTTAGGAATTGTAATTTATTAATTTAGTTCTTAATTAAATTGATAATTAAATTAAAACCCTAATCTTAAATAGTTTAGAAGGGTTGGCTAGATCTATAAATAAGAGGAGTCTTATCATAGATCAAGGTTACACACTCTTTCATTAGTATAGAGAGAGTACTCCATAATTCACTACATTTAAGGAGTTAGAGAGAGAAAGAGAGAGAGAGAGAATTAGGGCTAGCCACCTATTGTTTAGAGAAACCATAATCCACTTCTTTAATTCATAAATCTCTTGGTGGATCACCTTTAGAGGCTTCACACTTGGGGAGCTAACATTGATCCGTGGAATCTAATCGGTGAATTTGAAGAAGAACGTGAATGATTAAAGGGAGATGAAATTGTACCCGTCGAAGCTTGGTTCTACAAATGTATAAATTCTTTTATCCTTCCTCAATTAATAATAGTCACATAAGAAAGATCCTGGTTATTGGTTTGTACAAAAATTTTAAAATCTGATTTTTCTTGCTTCCATTGTGCTTATATAATTTGATTATATGTATGCCATATTTTTGCAAACCAACATGTTCTTGATATTCGGCTAAATCTGATTTCTGCTAGTAAACTTGATGATGATGGATTTTGCAACGTCTTTGGTGATGGACAGTGGAAACTTACTAAAGGTTCTATGGTTGTGGCTAGATGTAAGAAATGTTCAACATTGTACACGTTACAGGCAAAGCTCTCTACAAATATTGTTAATACAGTGGAGAATGATAGTCAAGTAAAGTTGTGGCATAAGAGACTTGGTCACATAAGTGAAAAGGGATTGAAGCTATTAGCCAAGAATAACAGTTTATCTGGGTTAACACGTACATAGTTGGAAAAATGTAGTGATGGCTTGGCTGGAAAGCAGAACAGAGTTTCATTCTTGAGTTCTCCATCACGAAAGTCAGATATACTTGATTTGGTACACTCCGATGTATGTGTTATGAAAGTAAAAACACTTGGTGGTTCTGTTTACTTTGTGACATTCATTGATGATCATTCGAGGAAAATATGGGTATACACTTTGAAAACCATAATCAAGTACTTGATGTATTTAAGCAATTTCAGGCATCAGTTGAGAGACAAACGGGAAAAAAGCTAAAGTGTATCCGAACAGATAATGGAGGTGAGTACATAGGCCCATTTGATGAGTATTACAGAGAGCATGGTATTCGGCATCAAAAGACACCTCCTAAGACTCCCCAGTTGAATGGATTGACAAAGAGAATGAACAAGACCTTAGGTAAAAGAGTTAAAAGTTTACTTTCACATGCAAAATTATCGAGTTCTTTTTGGGGTGAAGCATTAAGTATAGTTGCGTACTTATTAAATTTGACACCATGTGTATCGTTGGATTTTGATGTACTGAACAAAGTTTGGACAAGTAAAACAGTTTCTTATGATTCGTTGCGTGTCTTTGGATGTAAGGCATTTGTGCATATTCCTAAAGATGAGAGATCAAAGGTTGATGCAAAAACTTGGTAGTGTGTATTTATTGGGTATGGTTAAGATGAATTTAGTTATAAATTGTGTGATCCAGTTCAGAAGAAAATATTTCGAAGTCAAGATGTTATTTTCATTAAAAACTAGACTATAAAAGATATTGACATGTCCGAGAAGATGGTACCGAATAACTTTTATGAGAATGTGGATTTAAATGAGGTAGATGTTCTTATACATGATGACTCTCCCGAGTCCCCACACTTGTTTGAACACCTACATATTAATGTTCGAAGGTCTACTTGAGACCGAAAAGCTTCTACACGCTATTTTTCTAATGATTATATATTGTTGGCAGATATAAAAGAACTAGATAGCTATGAGGAAGTTATGGAAGATGAACATAAAGAGGAGTGGGTTGATGCCATCCAAGATGAGATGCATTCATTGCATGAGAATCATACATTTGAGTTGGTGAAACTGTCTAAGGGTAAAAGGGCGTTGAAGAATCGGTGAGTTTACAGGGTAAAGCAAGAAGAACACATCGCATGTCCACGGTACAAGGCTAGATTGATTGTGAAGGGATTTACACAGAAAAAGGTTATTAACTTCGATGAGATTTTTGCTTTAGTTGTGAAAATAACATCCGTTCGGGTGATACTTGGCTTAGCCGCTACACTTAATTTAGAGGTTGAGCAGATGGATGTCAAGACTGCCTTCCTACATGGTAATTTAGAGGAAGAGATTTATATGGAACAGCCGGAGGGCTTTGAAGTGAAAGGAAAAGAAGATTATGTGTGTAAATTGAAGAAAAGTCTTTATGGCTTAAAGCAAGCACCGAGGCAGTGGTACAAGAAGTTTATGTCAGTTATGGGGGAGCATGGCTACAGGAAAACTTCTTCGGATAATTGTGTATTTGTGCAAAAATTTTCTAATGATGATTTTATTATCCTTCTGTTTTATGTTGATGACATGTTAATTGTTGGTAGGAATTCTTCACAAATTGAGTCGTTGAAAAAGCAGTTGAATAAGTCTTTTGCGATGAAAGACTTGGGTCCAACAAAGCAAATAATTGACATAAGAATCATGCGGGATAGGGATGCTAAGCAATTATTTTTGTCACAAGAGAAGTACATTGAGAAGGTAATTCAAAAATTTCATATGGATAAGGCTAAAGTGGTTAGCACTCCTCTTGTTTCCCATTTTAAGTTGAGCACAATATAATGTCTTTCAACTGATGAAGAGAAGAAAGATATGGAAAGAATTCTATATGCCTCAGTTGTAGGAAGTTTAATGTATGCCATGGTGTGTACATGGCTAGACTTGGCATTTGCAGTTGGTGTTGTTAGCCGTTATTTGGCAAATCCGGGAAAAGAACATTGGAATGCAGTTAAGTGGATTTTACGATATCTTAAAGGCACTTCCGAATTGAGACTTTGTTTTAAAAATGGAAAAATAGAATTAGTTGGTTACACAGATGTAGTTATGACTGGAGATCTCAATACTCGAAAATCTACTTTAGGTTATATGATTTCTTTTGCTGGTGGGGTTGTGTCATGAAAGTCTAAACTACAAAAGTGTGTTGCACTTTCTACAACAGAAGCAGAGTTTATTGCAACAACTGAAGCGAGCAAGGAGTTGCTATGGTTGAAGAAATTTATGAACGAATTGAGATTCAAATAAAAGAGGTACGTATTGTTTTGTGACAATCAGAGTGTTATTCACCTTGGTAGGAACATAATTCATCATTTCATTCTAAATCAAAGTATATTGATGTGAGATATCATTGGATTAGAGATGTTCTTGATGCAAAGTTGCTAGAACTTCAGAAGATTCATATAGACGATAATGGTTCTGATATGATGACAAGTATATTGCCAAGGGAAAAACTTGAGTATTGCAGATTAAGCTCCAGGATGGCGAACCCCTCCACTTAGTCGTGAGGGGGAGATTTGTTGGGTTATTTCCACCTATGTGGGTAGGCCCAATTAGTAGCCCATACGGTCTATTGACCCCATATGGATGATATAACATAGGTTTCAAGAAAAACAAAAGTAAGGAGTAACAAAACAGAAGAGAGGAAAAGAAAAAACTGATTCCCGCAGGAAATAGTGTAGTATTTTACTACTCAGTGATCAGAAGGTCATTCGTGGTCCGATTGGGCTGATTTTTGGAAGGTGACGCTGTAACTTTTTGGGCTTCAATCTGAACAGTGGGATTGAGCATCGAAATCTCCAAGCGTCAAGTTTTGTTATACATTGTTGATATATTTTTTGCGAGAGTTGATGGAGTTTTTAGTTTTCTCTTGTTATTCTTCTTGTTGAAGATGTATGCCAAGAATATGCTATTATTGATGGTTGTTGCTGGTTTATGCCTCTAGTTGTTGCTAGAAAGAATATTGTATTTCTCGTTATTATTGATAGTGGAAGATTTGGTGGACTACGGTCCCGTGATTTTTACTCCTCACATCGAGGGATTTTTCCACAGAAAAATTTGTTTGTGTTCTTGTGTGTTTGTTCTTAATTATTAACTGCTTGGATTATTTTTCTTATCGATGGTTGTTGCTGGTTTATGCCTCTAGTTGTTGCTAGAAAGAACATTGTATTGCCCGTTATTATTGATAGTGGAAGATTTGGTGGACTACGGTCCCGTGATTTTTACTCCTCACATCGAGGGGGTTTTCCACATAAAAATTTGTTTGTGTTATTGTGTGTTTGTTCTTAATTATTAATTGCTTGAATTATTTTTCTTATTGGGTTTACATAAGAGGGGAGGAGTAAAATGTTTCGTTGTGCTGTTAGTCTTGTTTGGTTTGTTTTTCTCTAACTAGGAGTGAACATGGTGCGGTTTAAAGCTTAAACCGCATATAAACCCGCTTAAGTGCGGTATAAAAATTTCAAAATCGCTCATGAAACCTCTTGTAATTGGTACGGTGCAGTTTCATTTGGTGCGATTTCGATGTTAAAACCAATTGAAATAATAAAATTTTATGCAATTTAAATTAACAATTTAGCATCACACACTATTAAATACCACTTTGATAACACACAATCACACATAACTTTACTTATAATATTTTTTCTAAATAAAAACAAAATAGAATTTCAAAACATAAATGATGTTATCTCCTTACATATAAAAATTCTAAATAAAGATAATTATAATTTGAGATAATTCCAAATGTTTATACATTATACTAATATTTCTTGATATGCTTTATTTTTACAGTTTATGGTGCAGTGCAGTTTGATTTATTGTATGCAGTTTTGCCCAGAAACCAAACGCAAACCGCATTTGAGGTTTTTCAATCCACCTAAAACTGTCACATACGTCGGAACCATTGATGCGATTTTAATTGGTACGGTTTGTGCAATTTTTGGCGTGGTTTTGGGGGTAATTTGGTTCCTTACTCACCCCTAATCCCAACACTTATCCACCATCCAATTTACCAAAATTCAGATAAAAAGTAAGACTTTATACCAGAATTTGAACCCAATACCAAATTTCAACAAAACCCATCGTCCAAATCATCAAAATCAAAGAAAAAGAACGACAAATTCGAAATTAAAATATATAAAAGAAAAAGACTCAGAAAGGAAGAAAACCTGATGGATCGGTGGGTACATAGAATTGGTGCAAACCGAACATTCTAATAATTCATGGACGGTGGTGGCCGGAGTAATTCCGGGCACTGCGCAGCCATTATTACTGGGAGGTTTTGAGGGATATTGATGATTATGATGATGATTCTGAGGATGGTGGATCTCATCATCTTCCATTCCATCTGAAGATGACACGCACTCTATGTTATCCAAAGCCATTTTTCACTAATTACCCACCTCTCCAAAATCTCTTTAACAATTTGACCACTTATTCATCATCAGTTTTGGGCGGTGACTGTAACACCCCCAGATTCGCGGCTGAAAATGATCTTCGCAATGGTGATATGAATCTGAACTTCATACGCAGCGCTCACTGTGACTTGTCTCCAAGCTTGCATTTTGCCAATCTTGTCAGTATTTCTGCTATTAATATCAGAAGTTGGTAATTAATGGAGATAATTTTTGAGTAAAAATCATTCTTTCCACTTGCATGTTAGCATACTGCCGGCTCAAACCCAGATAAAGGAAGGTTGTGTTAGGTTGGTGACCAGTTGAAGAACTTGTCAATTTCTTTGACATAAATCTTGATGAGTGGAAGAAGAGGATTCATCTTACTAGTTTGGGATTAAAGACTTAGTGAGTTGAATTTAGTTGAGTTGGGTACCTAAACCACGGGTTGATATTGCTTTTACGTATTGGCACTTCATGAGCAACATTTCTGCTACTCTTCTTCATTTAACAGTACAGGCATTAGTACCTAGATCATTTTACATTACTAGAAAGATATCAATATATCCAATGAGCAATGAATACTAGTCTTTTATTTCCTAGTCTTGGGGAAATAGCGCTTTCATCATTGATGCACGTCGTGTACCAACTTTTTATTTACTATTTCCATTGTGGACTGTAATATTACTACGGGAATGGATATTTACACAATTAAATTTGATATTTTCACATGTAAAACTCATTTTTTATATATAATGACGATTTTTGTAATATCCCAGATATTTACAAGATTTGTAAATAAGATTTTAAATATAAATTAAAGGTTATGGTTTAAAACCTAGAGTTGTAGAAGTGAGATGTGTGAAAAATGTGGAAATATTTTAATGATGCATGTAGAGAATTTATTAAGAAAATAAATTCAATTGAAAAGTGAAGGTGATTATATTAATATATATACACCTAATGTGTGTTTGTTAGCCCAATAAGAAGATGAGTAGATTATATACTCAATTAAACTAATAATTTAATTAGTTTAAAATGTGAAGTAAGAAGGGAAGTCATGAAATATAATTAACTAGGTTAATTATATTTGTTAAGAGTTAAAGTTATAGAAAAACTAGAATGATTGTCTAGAATGACAATATTATGAAGTTAATTAATTAAGTAATTAACTTAATTATTAAGTTGTTATATAGAGTTCATTAATGGATTTAATACAAGACCAATATGAGAATACTTGAATGAAGATGGGTAATTAAATAATAAGCCCAAATATTATAGTCCAAGAGGTAATTAATATAAGTCCAATTAAATTATGTTGGCAAGTATTGTATATAATGTGGTGGTTATCCAATTAAATTAATTACCTAGCCAAAGTTATAAAGATGTGTGAGTTGTGTTGGGTAGCCCAAATAATTAAATAAGGGAGCCCAATGCAAACTAAACTAGTAGCCCAAATATTTAGTCTAAATTTAAAAGTCAAATGTTGGGAGAATAAATTCAAGTATTGTTAAGTGTAGAGAATTAACTAATGTAGGGTTAATTGAATAACCCTAATTGGTAGACAAGAGAGAGTATTAACCAAACATTGGTTAATTGCTAGGTGAATGAATGTGATGATGAGAATTAACTATGGATGAGTTAATTGAGTAACCTTAGGTAGTAAATAAATTAAAGATTTAACTATGCATGGGTTAGTTGTAGGAAGAATATTATAGATACAATTATGTATGTATATAAATCACCAATATAGAATTGGTAGGTAACCATGAGTTGGATGTTGTAGAGAATTAACCATACCTTGGTTAATTGAGGAAATGATAAAATAAGTATATCTATTTATATGATAAGTTTAGACCATGGTTGGGTGTGTGGACCAACCTAGGTCATTTTAATGTAGAGAGTTAACCACATTGTGGTTAGTTGTTGTGAGATATATAAATATGTATATATAAATAAGATGAGCCTTAACTAAGGTTGGGTATTGTGTGACCAAGGTTAAATGTTGGTGAGTTTGGTGATTGAGTGTTATATACTCAATTGGTTACTTGTTTTGCTAGCTTGGAAAATTGCAAGTAACATGTCACACCATGGTCAATCAAGCTAGTCATTCCAAATGGTCATTCATGCAATAGTAAGCTCAATTAAGCCCTAGTTTCACCAACATTGGTGAATTAGAAAAGTTAATGAGATATTAGTGGAGGGCTATAAATAAGACATCTCACACTTGTGCTATGTTTGTTAGTCTTTTTGCTAGAAAAGCTAGAGAAAAAGAAAAAGAAAGTTAGATCTTGTGAGCATTGATGGTTGGATGATCTTGGAGCAAGGTTTAAAGATGGAGGTCTCATCAAGAGGAAGCTATCTATATAAGAAGATTGATCATCCAAGCCTTTTCAAAGTTCTAACAAAGAGGATAATCAACAAAAGGTGGTGCAAGGAACGTGAAAGATTAACGTAAGCTGGTTATACAAGTCCAGGCAAGTTTTTCAGAACGTGTTGTATTATGTGCATGAATTATAAGTTTGTTATTAAACTGAGATGTGCTCATACGTGGTTATGTGCAAAGATATTTTAATGTGCCTTTGTGCAATAAGTTGATTTGAACTGTTGATATGCGGTAGTTGATTTAAGACAATTGTTCTGCATTGAACTATATGTCATGATAGAGGTTAGACATGAAGCATAGATTAAATGCGAAGCATAGATTAAATGCGAGGCATGATATGCATGAGCAGTATGTCATAAACTGAAATGCATGAATTGTAAATATTATGTGAAGCATGTAATGTGTTATGTGTAGCTGTTGAACTTGCTGAGCCGTCGTGCTCACTCTTGCCTAAACCAACATTTTCATATAAGGCTAGTTACCTGAAGTTCTCGATAAAGAACAAGGAACAGGAAAATATATTACTTCCATTGAAGATCTAAATATCTATTGTAGATATCAGTCCGAATTGGACAGGTAAATGATTCTGTAGCATAAGACTTAGTTGGTATGTTATATGAGTATTAAATACTCAAATTGATTGTAATAGAATGTCGTATCATGTATGATATTGAGACATACTAGGAATGTATAAAGATTTCGATTCTGGAATAGAAAGAGATGTTGTAAAATTGTAAATAAATGATTATTTAGCAATTATAATATTGTTGTAATTCATGAACAATAAGAAAAAGGTTGTACTCGTGTTGAACCGAGTTCGAGGTTCGGGGGACCCGGATTCGGGGTCGTCACAAGTTGGTATCAGAGCTGATAGGTTATAAACCTTATGTAAGAGTACCTTAGGCTATAACCGTGTAGAAGATAAGTAAAATGATAAATGAATAAACTCCGGAAGAGTTTAAGTAATAAAAGATGAATTTGAAAAATTCATATATAGAAGATTATCCAAAGATGGATTTAAGAAGATATAAGAGAGATGAAAAAGGTCATGTTGTACCTAATTTGAAGAAGTGATAGAAAATATCTTATGATAAGATTTTGAGAAGCATAAAGAAAATGCTAATAAGGTCATGAAATGATCTAGAGAAATGAATTCGTAATGAGACAGATGTGCTAAAATATGAATGGAGAGAATTCGTATTCAGTTAAGAAAATTAGAAGGTTTGTGGGTTTTTAATTGAGAACTCATATTAGTGCCTGAGTTGTACGATTCCTTGTATGGATTTGTGCTTGGTTTTAGAACCACTTAGCTTCCTATATTAATATAGTAGTTGAGTTTAACAGTTCTTTGTATGGGCAGAGGATTTGTTCTTGGTTTAACGACCGCTTAACTTTCTATATTGATTAGTGGCCTAGTTGACCAATTTCTTGTATGGGCAGGAGATTGCGTTTGGTTTGACAACCACTTAGCTTCCTATAGTGATAATCAATTTGAACCTGATGTCACGCTATTCGATGTATATATGGTGAGAAGGTGATTCTTTTCTCATTATATATTGGATATGTAGAGAATATTAAGATAAGTACGTGTTCTTAAAACTCATACTGATGGTAAGTTCGTGACTCATAATCATATGGTGGAACCCCGCAGCGAATGGACGATTTTGGTCTGACTAGGATAAGTTCTCCAACCCATATGATTGTGGCAAGTACCTGAACTCCTAATGTGTGGTAAGTTTGATGAACAGTAAGTATTGGTAGAGTTAAGTAGTAAGACTGGAGCTTTACCAGATATAGTTATTAAGCTGAAAAAGAATGCGGAGGAGAAATTTGAGGTATTTTGAGGTTTTAGGATATTCTAAATCTTCTAGCTATGCTAGACTTTGAAATTCTTAAAATCGTGCTAAATTCGCACTTTTGTGCTTTTGAAAAGACAAATGTATTTTAGAAATCATTAATGCATTTAGTGCAGAGATGATAAACGATGGAGTCATCAATGTAGAGTAACCTAGTGTTGGATGTTTAAAGCCCACTATGGTATGATGTAGTATGACAAAGTCATAAAATGATTTTCAGTATTTTAAAACGTTTAAAGAATAGTCTATGCTAATTGTTTCAGCTAGACAAATTGATTTGAAAATATCAAAATGTATTTATAAAATCATCACACGCCATTAAAGCCATGGTGTGGGGATGAAAATGACGGAATCCTCAACGTACTGTCAAGATGTGCGGTATCATGAAGTCATGAATTAATGACGGAATCCTCAACGTACTGTCAAGATGATGCGGTATCATGAAGTCCTATAAATGAATTTTAGTTATTTTAACTAATCTGAAATGAATTTTTGAATCGTAATATACGAACAGTTCAATGATGGGAGTCTTTGTCATTTATTTTAACCAGACACTTTTGGTCAGAATTGACTCAAGTTTTATTATCCAATCCAAATTATTTTGGAACGAAATTTTGTAGTAAGTCTGAGGTGAACAAGTGCAAAAACAAATATATTCTGTCGACTAAAGCAGATATATTTTTGTCGGCATATAGCTCCGACTGGCGCCTAAAAATTAAGACGTTCTGCACGACGTATGGTACAATAGGCTGATCACCTAACGTACACCTATGGAATGTTTTCAGTCTTTGTGATTGATAAACACTCTGTTTATAAGTATTTACAGAGATAAATACTATTTATTCGGAATTCAGTTAATTCCATTCGGATGTTCACAGTCTTGATGACCCCTCAGCATATTATGAATGTTTTAAAGAATATTTTGATTTTCAATTTATTCTTCTGTAAGATATTGATTTTCAATTTATTCTTCTGTAAGATATTCCATTGTTCTGGAATTATGAGTTTAGAAGTATGAACTTCCTAGAAAAGGGTGGTTATATAATTTGATGAGTAAAGAGATATTCTCAGAGATGAAAATTTGTAGAAATGAGTATGATGAAATTTCGGGGACAAAATTCTTATAAGAAGGGATGAATGTAATATCCCAGATATTTACAAGATTTGTAAATAAGATTTTAAATATAAATTAAAGGTTATGGTTTAAAACCTAGAGTTGTAGAAGTGAGATGTGTGAAAAATGGGTGAACATTTTTTTATATAATGTATTTGTTAGAAATTAAATGTGGAAATATTTTAATGATGCATGTAGAGAATTTATTAAGAAAATAAATTCAATTGAAAAGTGAATGTGGTTATATTAATATATATACACCTAATGTGTGTTTGTTAGCCCAATAAGAAGATGAGTAGATTATATACTCAATTAAACTAATAATTTAATTAGTTTAAAATGTGAAGTAAGAAGGGAAGTCATGAAAAAAATTAACTAGGTTAATTATATTTGTTAAGAGTTAAAGTTATAGGAAAAACTAGAATGATTGTCTAGAATGACAATATTATGAAGTTAATTAATTAAGTAATTAACTTAATTATTAAGTTGTTATATAGAGTTCATTAATGGATTTAATACAAGACCAATATGAGAATACTTGAATGAAGATGGGTAATTAAATAATAAGCCCAAATATTATAGTCCAAGAGGTAATTAATATAAGTCCAATTAAATTATGTTGGCAAGTATTGTATATAATGTGGTGGTTATCCAATTAAATTAATTACCTAGCCAAAGTTATAAAGATGTGTGAGTTGTGTTGGGTAGCCCAAATAATTAAATAAGGGAGCCCAATGCAAAATAAACTAGTAGCCCAAATATTTAGTCTAAATTTAAAAGTCAAATGTTGGGAGAATAAATTCAAGTATTGTTAAGTGTAGAGAATTAACTAATGTAGGGTTAATTGAATAACCCTAGTTGGTAGACAAGAGAGAGTATTAACCAAACATTGGTTAATTGCTAGGTGAATGAATGTGATGATGAGAATTAACTATGGATGAGTTAATTGAGTAACCCTAGGTAGTAAATAAATTAAAGATTTAACTATGCAGGGGTTAGTTGTAGGAAGAATATTATAGATACAATTATGTATGTATATAAATCACCAATATAGAATTGGTAGGTAACCATGAGTTGGATGTTGTAGAGAATTAACCATACCTTAGTTAATTGAGAAAATGATAAAATAAGTATATCTATTTATATGATAAGTTTAGACCATGGTTGGGTGTGTGGACCAACCTAGGTCATTTTAATGTAGAGAGTTAACCACATTGTGGTTAGTTGTTGTGAGATATATAAATATGTATATATAAATAAGATGAGCCTTAACTAAGGTTGGGTATTGTGTGACCAAGGTTAAATGTTGGTGAGTTTGGTGATTGAGTGTTATATACTCAATTGGTTACTTGTTTTGCTAGCTTGGAAAATTGCAAGTAACATGTCACACCATGATCAATCAAGCTAGTCATTCCAAATGGTCATTCATGCAATAGTAAGCTCAATTAAGCCCTAGTTTCACCAACATTGGTGAATTAGAAAAGTTAATGAGATATTAGTGGAGGGCTATAAATAAGACATCCCACACTTGTGCTATGTTTGTTAGTCTTTTTGCTAGAAAAGCTAGAGAAAAAGAAAAAGAAAGTTAGATCTTGTGAGCATTGATGGTTGGATGATCTTGGAGCAAGGTTTAAAGATGGAGGTCTCATCAAGAGGAAGCTATCTATATAAGAAGATTGATCATCCAAGCCTTTTCAAAGTTCTAACAAAGAGGATAATCAACAAAAGGTGGTGCAAGGAACGTGAAAGATTAACGTAAGCTGGTTATACAAGTCCAGGCAAGTTTTTCAGAACGTGTTGTATTATGTGCATGAATTATAAGTTTGTTATTAAACTGAGATGTGCTCATACGTGGTTATGTGCAAAGATATTTTAATGTGCCTTTGTGCAATAAGTTGATTTGAACTGTTGATATGCGGTAGTTGATTTAAGACAATTGTTCTGCATTGAACTATATGTCATGATAGAGGTTAGACATGAAGCATAGATTAAATGCGAAGCATAGATTAAATGCGAGGCATGATATGCATGAGCAGTATGTCATAAACTGAAATGCATGAATTGTAAATATTATGTGAAGCATGTAATGTGTTATGTGTAGCTGTTGAACTTGCTGAGCCGTCGTGCTCACTCTTGCCTAAACCAACATTTTCAGATAAGGCTAGTTACCTGAAGTTCTCGATAAAGAACAAGGAACAGGAAAATATATTACTTCCATTGAAGATCTAAATATCTATTGTAGATATCAGTCCGAATTGGACAGGTAAATGATTCTGTAGCATAAGACTTAGTTGGTATGTTATATGAGTATTAAATACTCAAATTGATTGTAATAGAATGTCGTATCATGTATGATATTGAGACATACTAGGAATGTATAAAGATTTCGATTCTAGAATAGAAAGAGATGTTGTAAAATTGTAAATAAATGATTATTTAGCAATTATAATATTGTTGTAATTCATGAACAATAAGAAAAAGGTTGTACTCGTGTTGAACCGAGTTCGAGGTTCGGGGGACCCGGATTCGGGGTCGTCACAATTTTACCATCACTATAGACTTATGACGACACTTTATATATAAATAATGTTGCCTTAGGTCTATAGAGACAGTTTTACCCGTCGCTATAGGTTAAAAAGGGGGGCCAAAATATTAAATTTTATTGTAAAAATATCCATTCCCTATTACTACATGTCTTTTGAACGCTACTGATAAAAGAGATTAATAGTTATTGTACTTCTTAACAAAACCTTAAAATTTCTATAAATTTTTTGGTAAAATCTTTTATGAAATTTGAAGTTAAAAAAATGAATTACGTTACCATGCAACACTTTTAGAAAATATCGCAAAAACTATCTAATTTGACAAGACATTTATTTGATGGATGTTTTGAAAAGTTCATATAAGTCGTAAATTATGTGGCAATAAGCAGTTTGTGTTACTGTAATAATAAGATAATTCACAGCTCTTTTAACAATCTCCAACTAAATAAGATAATTTCATATAAGCTTTTAAAAATTAATATTTTGTTTTGAATGGGTCCGAATATATTGAATAAGATGTAAAATCAAACTTTTTTTACTTGTAAAGTAAGTAGTCAATAGTTAAACAAATATAAATATATAATGAAAGATAAAATTTAACGGCTAATGAAATTTCTCTCTTTCTAACGGTTAGTAAAATTTCTCTATTTTTAATGGCTAATGATACTTCTTTCATTTTTTGACGGATAGTGAAATTTTTCTCTTTCTAACGGCTAGTAAAATTTTTCCTTTTCTAACGGCTAGTTTATCACATATTAGCTTTTCAAAATTAATATTTTTTTGTGGATCCGAATATATTGAATAAGATTCAAGATCAAACTTTTTGTACTAGTCAATAGTTTAAAAATAAAAAAATCTAGCGAAAGATAAACTAATGGCCAGCGAAAATATTTCTCTTTTTCTAAGGGCTAGCGAAATTTCTCTTTTTTTCTAACTGTTAATGAAATTTTTCTATCTTTTAAACGGACGAGTGAAATTTTTCTCTTTCTAACGGCTAGTTTATAGTTTCTTTTTAGTTTTTAATGAGTAGTCTCTAACGGCTAGTTCAACGGCTACTTATTTACTTATAAATTGATAGTAGAGGAGGATGAATTTGGATGAAGAAATTCATAGTTTGGGATATCATCTGTGAGAGTCAGGGTGTTGATCATTAATGTTTTTTCAGTTGGTGAGGGAATTTCAAACCTTGAGCGGTGAGTGTCGATTTGGTAATAATGGTCGAGAACTCCCACAAACAGTTCCTTACTAATTATACCTTATTTTGTTTGGAGTCTTCCATTCAATTTTTTTATAGTTTCTTGGAGTTTAATTATTCATGAGATGCTAAGGAGAAGATCTTTGTTCATGACATTTCACATATTTATTATGCCGCCCAACTCATGGCTGTTTTCTTACAGGATCTGGTGAATAAAACTATCAACCCAAAGGGCAATACTATGCTAGGCATTTGTAGTAGAACAATGTCTAAAACTTGAATAGCTTCTTGAGGCTTATCAGCTTGCCTTCCATCTAAAAACATCTTTAAGTGGCTCAAATCGGCACGTGAAGTTAATTTAAAATTACTTCGAAATTTTGCTTTTCTTTTTTTTTCGCTATTTTAGGTTGAAATTTAACAAATTTGACTTTTCCTTTTTGTTGTATCATTTCTTTTCTATTATTAAAATGTCTTCTTTTATCAAAAAAAGAAGAAGATAAATGTGGGTTTTATAAATTTTTCCTCTGATTATAAAGTCCTATATTGGTAATTTGATTGTTAATGTCATGACTTTTGCACTCACTTGAGAATTTTTTGTTTAGTTTTCAACGCTTAAATTCTTTATTTTTGTTCTGCAGGAATTTCACTGATGTGTGTACGTTATATATGATAATTATTAAAATCGACTTAATAATATATCTTCCACTGTATAAATAAGAGAATAGATAAGTCCATCGAGTTTACAGTAGTCCGTCCGTGTTACTAGTTATTTTTTATATTTTTTCCTGTTTTTCCTAATACCCATCAACTATATAATTAAAAGTACAAGCTTGATTTCACCAATATTTAATTTTTCAAATTTTTTGTTCAGTCTTTTGCTTTCCTATCCAAATTAGCATAAGTGCTATCCAAGTTTGTAACAATAAAGTACTATCCAAATTTGTAAAATATTCAAAAGTAATCTTAACTACCAAGGAAAAAAGAAAGATATTTTTTTTATTTATATATCTTTAATAGAGAAAGGAAGTTTTAAAAAATATATAAATTTGATTCTATAAATTTTATTAGAAGCTTTTTATCACAATTTATATAAGATAATACTTCATCTATTTTAAAATATAAGATCATTACCCTCAAAATTGACATGAATTATGTTGATTTTAATCAATATAATGATAAATATTATAAACTATCTAAAAAAGTATTACTCATTGTAAGATTTATTATTTCACAATTTATAATTTTTTTTTACGTTGTTATGTTAGGCTGAAATTTAATAATCTTGACTTTTTCTTTTATTGTATTTTTTTTTTCTATTAGTAAAATATCTTCTTTTATAAAAAAAAAAAATGGCTTTTGTAAATTTTTCCTCTCATTCTAAAGATCAATATCGGCAATTTGATTGTTAATGTCATGACTTTTGTGATCGCTTGAGATTTTTTTGTGTAGTTTTCAATTCCGCAGTAATGTCACTGATGTGTGTACGTTATATATGATAGTTATTAAAATCATATATATATATATAGGAACCCATCTATAACAACCGGTTGTTAGAAGTACTATTCCAGTAATCATATCTTACATTGTCCATCATAATATTCAGAGCTTCTAGTGCAAGTAACATTCTTTCAAATATTCCAATTATACCCTCCATACCTCGCTGCTAATTGCTAAAGCCTTTAGTGGCACGCAGTCAAATTGGCTTATTCCCTACCACTAGCTTCTCTAACAACTGAACCAAACAAACATTGCTCATATATGTCGATGACACCAGATGAGAACAGCTAAAGGGCCAGGGCAAAAGCTTGCACATCCGAAACAAAAATGTGGTCTCCAAGCTTGCATTTTGCCAATGTGTCAGTATTTCTGCTATTAATATCAGAAGTTGTTAGTTAATGGAGATAATTCTTTGTGTAAAATTCGTTCTTTCCACTTGCATGTTGGCATACTGCCGGCTCAAGCCCAGATAAAGGAGGGTTGTGTAAGGTTGGTGACCAGTTGAAGAACTAGTCAATTTCTTTGAGATAAATCTTGTCAATTGCTTTTACATCTTGGCACGTTATGAGCAACATTTCTGCTCCTCTTCTTTATTTAAGAGTGTAAGCATTAGAACGTAGATCATTTTACATTACTAAGAAGATATCAATATATCCAATGAGCAATGAATACTAGTTTTCTATTTCCAAGTCTTGGGGAAATGGCGTTTTGATCATTGATGCACGTCATGTGCCAACTTTTAATGTACTATTTTTCCACTGTGGACCATAATATTACTGCATGTCTTATGAACGTTACTGATAAAAGAGATTAGTAGTTATAGTACTTCTTAACATAATCTTAAAATTTCTATAATTTTTTTGGTAAAATCTTTAATGAAATTTGAAACTATGCAGCACTTCTAGAAAATATCGCAAAAACTATCTTATTTGACAAGTCATTTATTTGATGGATGTTTTGAAAAGTTCATCTAAAACAATCCTGGCATATAATTTAACTAGTCGTAAATTATGTGGCAATGAGGAGTTTGTGTTATTCTAATAATAAGACAATACACTGCTCTTTTAAAAATCTCCAAATAAATTTGGTACAAAATTCGGAAAGGTTTCTATCTATGGAGAGGGCATCACATATAAGCTTTTAAAAATTAATATTTTGTTTTGTATGGGACCAAATATATGAATAAGACGCAAAATCAAACCTTTTGCACTTGTAAAGTAAGTAGCCAATAGTTAAACAAATAAAAATAACCGATGAAAGATAAAATCTAATTTCTAGTGATTTTTTTTTAACGGCTGATGATATTTCTCTCTTTTTAACGGCTAGTGAAATTTCTTTTTTTTTTTTAATGGCTATGTTATCACATATTAGCTTTTCAAAATTAATATTTTATTTTGTCTGGATCTGAATATATTGAATAAGATGCAAAATTAAACCTTTGCACTCATAAAGTAATAGTTGTATAAATAAAAATATTTAGCGAAATATAAAATCTACAGGCTAGTGAAAATATTTTTCTCTCTTTTCAACGGCTAGTAAAATTTCTCTCTTTCTAACGGTTAGTTTATAGTTTCTTTTTAGTTTTTAATGGCGAGTCTCTAACGGCTACTATTTTAATTTACTTATAAATTGATACGTTGTGGAGGATGAATTTGGATGAAGAAATTCATAGTTTGGGATACCATCTGTGAGAGTGAGAGTCAGGGTGTCTATCGTTAATGTTTTTTCAGTCGGTGAGGAAATTTCAAACCTTGAGCGGTGAGTGTCCTTTTAGTACTAATGGTCGAGAACTTCCACAAACAGTTGCTTACTAATTGTACTTTATTTTGTTTGGAAGCCTATTCTCAATCCGGTAATGTTTTCTTCTTCCTTTCAATTTTTTTTTTATAGTTTATTGGAGTTTAATTGTTCATGAAATGTTAAAGAGAAGATCGTTGTTCATGACATTTCACATCTTTATTATGCCGCCCAACTCATGGCTGTTTTCTTACGGGATCTGGTGAATAAAACGATCGACCCAAAGGGCAATACTGTGCTAGGCATTTGTCGTAGAACAATGTCTAAAACTTGAATAGTTTCTTGAGGCTTATCAGCTTGTCTTCCATCTAAAAACATTTTTAAGTGACTCAAATCGGCACATGAAGCTAATTTAAAGTAACTTCGAAATTTTTCTTCTTTTTTTATAATTTTTTTTATATTGTTATGTTAGGCTGAAATTTAATAATCTTGACTTTTTCTTTTATTGTATTTTCTTTTTCTATTAGTAAAATATCTTCTTTTATAAAAATAAAATAAAATGGGTTTTGTAAATTTTTCCTCTCATTCTAAAGATCAATATCGGCAATTTGATTGTTAATGTCATGACTTTTGTGATCACTTGAGATTTTTTTGAGTAGTTTTCAATTCTACAGTAATGTCACTGATGTGTGTACGTTATATATGATAGTTATTAAAATCATGCACAAAGTTCTCATACAAAATCTGTGGTCTAGGAAATATTAGGTTGAGGAATATTTTTATTTATAAGTTAAATATCAGCAGAAAATTGTTAGGCCTTACTCTGCCATATCAGTCTACAGCTGGTTTTTTGATTTGACAGCTGTGAGTTTCAACAATATCATTTAAGAAGGTTAGGTTCTGTGGTATATCTCAAAATGATAAAAAAAAAAATGTTATAAATTACTATTCGTCTTGTAAAAAAAGGTTAACTAGCCTTTATTATTTGTACCGTTACATTAGTGGTGTTCTCTCTTTCCTTCTTCAAATACTATAATTTAAAGAGAATTGATATTTTTATAAAAAAAAATTAAAAAAATTATTAATTTTTTATGAAAATATTAATTCTCTAATTTGAATTATTGTGCATTGTATACTTATTGCCATGGAATAAAATAACTTGATTGAATTTTGTGGTTATTTCTCCCTGCAGATATACTGCCAAAATTATATATATATATATAGGAACTCATCTATAACAACCAGTTGTTAGAAATACTATTCCAGTAATCATATCTTACATTGTCCATCATAATATTCAGAGCTTCTAGTGCAAGTGACATTATTTCAAAGATTCCAATTATACCCTTCATACCTCGCTGCTAATTGCTAAAGCCTTTAGCGGCACGCAGTCAAATTGGCTTATTCCCTACCGCTAGTGTCTCTAACGGAAGGCTGAGTTGGGTATTAGTAAAGATTTCTCTCTAGCAGTAGTCTCAAATTGGATATTAGTTAAGATTTTTAGAGCATGAAGCAGCAGGCAGCCAAATTAGCTTTATTCCCTGCAGCTAGAGTCTCTAGCAGCAGTAGGCTGAGTTGGGTATTAGCCGAGATTTTGTTTACCCGTTTGAAAGAAGATTATTCAAATAATAATAATAATTTTAAATTTTATTATTATAATAATAATATTTTAAAATAATAAATAATAATTTTAAATTCCCCTTCGTTGTCACTGTGAAGACACTTCAATAATTTTTTAGTCTTCCTTTCAACCATAACATGGAAACTCTATAAGTGATGGAATATCTAGTCTTTTGTTTTCAACAAATACACTCACACCTTAGGTAAAACATCATTAATTAAAGTAACAAAATACCTATTGTCACCTAAGGACTCAACTTCCATGGGACCACATACATCAAAATATAATATGTCAAGTAATTTAGATTTTCTTTTAGCGAATCTACTAAAAGAAACACTATTTTGGTTACTAAACAAACAATAATCACAAGGGTTTAGAATAGTACCTTTAGTAAAAGGAGTGAGGGATCTCTTTGCTAATATCTACAACTCTTTCTCACTCATGTGCCTAACCTTTTATGCCACAAATTCGGTGAAGATTCATCTTCAACTATATTCAACTCACTAGAACACACCTTCACACGAGTCTTGTACAATGAACAGTAAGCAACACCTCTTGCAACAACTATTGCACCCTTGGTAAGCTTCCACTTTTTGCTATCAAGGTGATTATTATAACCTTCCTTATCTAAGGCCACACCAGAAATGAAGTTGAGGCACAAATATAGAACATATCTAAAATCCTTCAAAGTAATAGTACAACCTACATCAGTTTGAATGCAAACATTACAAATTCCAATAATCTTAGACGGACCAATGTTACCCATTCTCATATGCCCAAAGTCTCTAACTTTGTACATCGTGAAGAATTCCTTCTTGGGCGTAACATGATACGAAGCACTAATATCAATAACCTAATCAATTTTCTGATCAACAACATGTAAGCATTCTTGTTTTTCGAATGAACGAAGCACAGTATCATCAGTAACTATAGTTGTAGTATTCTTATCCTCAACTTTCCCCTGCTCACCACTTTTCTGTTTCTCTAACCAGATCTTGCAATTTCTTTTTTAGTGACCCTCCTTCTTACAATGGGAGCACCTATATGTAACACATTCTTTGGTCTTTGACTTGCTCCTATGATTTCTAGAATTTTTGTTTTTACTGCGATTTATGTTTCTCTTGAAATTACTTCCACCCCTTTTCTCTGTCACAAGTGCATGTGTCTTAAAATTCATACCCTGCTCTTTTCGCATTATTTTCTCATTGTATATGTTGTCCTTGACCATTTGTTGTAACACCCCCGAATCACATTACTCGCTACTACAGACTTGGTGCATCACGATACATATTTTTCATAATATCTATTAATATTCTTATTGATTTAACTAGTCTATTATAGACATTATGTCACATACCTCATCACTGGATTGCAACTTAGGTCTTACACTTTATCTCATCATTGATACCAACTTATAGCCTCTACAGGATTTCTCTTTCTCTTACTTTCTAACTCCCGACCTTTGTTGTTTATCTTTCATTTCTTCCTACAATAATTTTTAATTGCAAGGGTGAGCATCAAATATGCTCGGTAAGAATGAACTAAAATAAACAGTTTAAGGAATAACTTTGAATCAATAATTCAATAACTTCGAATTGAAAAATTTATCAGCTTTACGCTACTTGGATGGTCATAAAGGATCAAGAATTCTTTTAAATTGTACTGTAGGTGATCAGCCTAGCAGCATTGTCATGACCTGTAACATGTTATCTCACTGTAGTTCATAGTGACTTGTCAGAATAAACTTAACAATGAATAAATATATTATGATCAATGAATAACTCGTCAAAGAAATTCCAACATAGGAAAACTTTAGAAATGTGCATTAGCATATGATTAATATAAGAAATATTAGAATTTCAACATCAGAGTATTTATCATTTGAATTATTGCTGAGGGGGTCGAAAAGAGCATGAACTCTTTTACTTTCAAAAATATTTCTTTGTTAGAGTGCAACCTAACAGTCATACAGATTGCAGAATCTTACACGCTAAAGCCTCATCATGGCACTATATGGCCTAGCTACCAAATGTCCTATAGTTATATAAAATGCTGACTCTCCATAAATACCCCCCTATATCATAAGGTTATTCATCCTCAGTCTAAATCAGTTTCACAGTAGAGTAACCGAAATAACTGGCATACTCTGCAATTCAAATAAATTCAGGAATAATAAGAACTTGCAAATTCAGAAATAATGCTTCGTTCATAGAACTTACAAATACATTATGAGTTCAGGAACTTGTCATAACACTATGAGTTCAGGAACTAGCCATAGTAAAATGAGTTCAAAAACAAATCAGGAAATTACCATATGATGGTGGTTTAAGAACTTACTATACTAATATGAGTCACGAAACAATCATAATAGTATGAGTTCAAGAACTCACATATATCTCGAAAAACTTGCAATTTAGCTCAATTATAGGAATTTGCATAACTTGTATAATTTCAATATAAGGAACTTGTTCAAATAAAGAGCTTGCAATGAATTTATAATTTGCTCAATTAAAAAATATCAAATAGTTTAGAGAATTTGAAACAATTAAGGATTTTGCACATTAGCTCAAGAATAAAAAATAACATAATTTGCGGAACTTGCCTCTGTCCGTAGTTCATCATCTACATCATTTATATCAAATATTTCTTTCTCCTGTACTCGATTCTAAGTCATTTACAACATTATGAAATATTTTCCATTATCAAATTAATTCTTCATAATAACATTATTTTAATATTTCCATAAACTTTTTCCAATAATTTCTAATATTTGGAATTACTTTAAAAAATTCTTAAAATCTAGAACATTCTTTTTCTTACATCTAAATATGTTATTACACATTAAAATATATCATTATACATTACAACATATCATTCCTCAAAATTTCTTTTCAATACGAATTACAAAACTCATTTATAACTATTTTAATCGTTAACGAATGTTGTTTTTTGTTTAATCATAACTTATTCGTTACTTATTCGTTTTCGTTCATTCTTGAGTCAAATTAAATCTTATACAGTCTAATTTAACCTCATCTAGGCCTGACTTCAGCCCTTTCTTCGATCAGAACAAAAATTCACTTTTTACAACCAAAGTCAGATTTTTACAAAATCTGGCCAACTTGATTAGAAAAATCGTAACAATTAATCTTCTGGATAGAATTTGATGAAACTCATGGGGATATTTAGATAACTTTGGGACTACAACTTTACTTTTGACACCAAGTTCAAATTATGCAACCACAACTCTACACAAGTCTCACAATAGCCTGGACATAATTTGTCCCATTTAGGTTTTCAACTTTTCCATGCCTCATTTGAAAAATCATAATAATAATGTACAAGGTATTTTTGGGTTATTCTTACATCCACGCGTAGATAACTTCCGTATCTACAACTTTTCTTTTTATACCATACCCAAATTTTGTACCCACCGACATGGAAAAATGGTGCAAAAAGCTCGTCAAAATCTGTCCGCCAGTTTTTTGGCAGATCAAGCTAGCTTTCTTCCAGAATTTTTTGTGAACAATCTATAAGAAAATTTTAGTTGATTATTTTTAATATCTTCATAAATTCCATGTTTATAAGTTTATTTTTATATTATCTTTAAATTCTAAACACATGATTTTATATAATTTTTACAAAAATAGTACAACAAACTAACTTTTCTAGAGTTTCGTTCTTTGTTCTTTTTGTTTGATTTCTTGATTTCTCTTGTTTTATTCTCGTTTATACCAGTTTAATCCATCACATATATACATAAACATGTCCTCTACACATTCAATCCAGAAAATCAAGCATTCAACCATGAAAACAAGAGATTAGACAAGGGTTTTAGTATACATTCTTAGCTTTCTTTCCTTCTTGGCTTTATTTTCTCCCTTTCCTCTTCTCATTGGTTCCGTAATATTCTAGATATTTGACAAGACCTTTAAATAAGAACTTAGATGATGAAATAAAGGTTGAAGTTAAAAAGTAGATTCAAAAAAGTAAAAGGTATAGAAATTGAGTAAACATTTTACCCTAATCCTTATGTTAAGATTTAAATGTGAGTAAATGAGGGTTTTAAAATTTTATAACTTATAATTTTATTAATATGCATACTTGGAGGTATATTAAGAGTAAGGTAATATGATACCTTTAAAACTCGATGAACTATTCGACAAATAAGATTATGTAAGAAAATTTATAATGAGGTATGTGGGAAATTTAATAAGTAAATAAATTTCAAATGGAGAAGTTATTACTATGGAATTTTATGTATAACGATACGAGTATATTTGATGAAAGTAATCAAGTAGTTAATTTTATTAATTTAAATTAACTAAATGATGAAAATGAAAAACAAGATAAGACTGTGTTACAAATTAACATGTCTTGAAAGTTGATATTAAATGGTGAATGGTAAGATTGATAATTATAAAATAAATAAACAATTATCATGACAGACATGAAATGTAATTAATTTATTTAATTATATATGTGTAAGGTTAAATTATTTAATTAATGTGAATGATAGCCTTGATGGGCTAAATTATATATTTATTTAAGTGAGTAACTTGATTAATGTGTTAAGAAATAATATTAATTATTATTGGATAAACAACCCAAGTTATTTAGTTAACAAGATGTTGTGTATAATATGAGATTATACAAGTAATTTAAATTACTTTATGGTATTATCTAAATTATTGAAATATTATAATAATATTAGATAATTATTTTGATGACCCAAATTATTAATTTGGAACGATAAAAAAAGTTAAAGGATTAATCACTCATGAGTTAGTTGATAGAGAGTTGTGTCATTGAGTCACGTGAAAGTCATACAGAGTTGTGTCCTTGAGCCACGTGAAAGTCATTGGGAGTTGTGCTCTCAAGACACGCTAAATAAATTGAGGTATGTGTTAATATAACCATACTTGGGTTAAGTGTAGGAGTTGAGAGAAAGAGAAGTGATGTGACCTTAAGGTGTAATTAATGATGAAGTGATGCTTGCATTGGTATGAGCAAAAAGGTGATGGAGGTGACTAATTGGTGATGTGTGTAAGTGGTGTAAGAGATGTGAATGCTATGAAGTTATGATTAATGGCTATATTGTAATTTGTGTGAGAGAAAGGATTGATGAGACTTAACTATTTTGTGATTTAAATGGTAAAGAGTTAACCCAACATGAGTTAAGTGTTGGAGAAAATGAGAGAGAAAATAGCTAGGCTGGCACAAAGTTCCAAGCGTTTTCCTAAAAAAACAAAACTCCCGAATTTTCTTCCATGCAATGTCCTTACCCCTAAATTCCTCCCATGTTGTCTTTGTTTCCTCATTTTAAGGGGTCATGTTTTCTTGATGGATTAGGCTTAATTTAATCAAGATTGGATGGATTAAGGAAGTTGATCAAACTTATGCTCACTCTATAAATAAGAACCTTCACCAAGTTTGCAAGAGTTGGTTCATTTGTGTCTAGCATCCAAGAGATAAAAGGGAGAGAAAACTAGAGAGCATTGAGAGCAAATGTGAGAATACTTGGAAGTTCTTGTTAGTTAATCAAAGGAATACCAAGAGGGCTTGAAGGGGGAGTACTCCGCAGTCATTGGTGTGTTCTTGGAGGTCCAACAACTTTGTCTCTTACGTTGGAAAGCAAAGAAGGAAAGCCATCAAGAGCTAGAGGTATAAAAACACCTTTAACCCTAGTTTTGAAGCTTTTACTGTGTGATATATTATTTCTATGGTAGAAAATTATTTTCAAGACTCTCTATGCTTAAATCCATGTTATATTAGTAGATCTATGGTTAAATGGGTTTAGCATGTGTATTTATACGCTTTTATGTTGAAAAAACATGAAATCGATTTTCGCCGGAAAACCCAAAACATAATAGTCCGTTCCTGGAGTTACTGTTTATGTTCCGTAACTTGTATTCATGATCCGTCAATTTTGGTGGTAGTACTATGAGATAGGAAAAGCTTCCAAGGGAAACGACTAAAAAATATTAAACGAGCTATCCGTGGTGATTTTTCTCGTAAAACAATCCACTGTCAAAAAATACCCAAAAACATTCTATCCAGATTTTTAAAAGGCCTGTTTTGGCCACCTTGGTTGTTCCAAAAATTCCGGCCATTTTATATGTCGTAGTATATGGTATATAGAAGCCACTGTAAAAATGTGAGCTCGATCCGACCTCGGATGAGTGAGTTATGACCTGATGTTTATTTACGTTTTGAAATAAAGATACAGTTATAACTTGAATTTTATAACTCCAAATATTATAGAATTTTTACTGGACGTTTTCTATGGTGTCTGGAGACAACCGTAAAAGTTTCAGATTTTGTGAATAAAAACTGAATTTTAAATAAATACGGCAAATTTTGGACAGAAATGGACTATTTAAAAATAGTAAATAAAGTTGGAAAATTATTTTGTGCATGGAATGAAATATAATAAATATATCCAAGAGATATAAAAATAATAAGTCAATTAAGTATTTTTAATAAATACGAAGGACTTAAGAAAAAAAAGGATAAAAGAATAAAATAATTGTGTATTATTCAATTTTAATTAAATAATACATAAAGGTTATTATTTATTATTTAAATAATATTAAATAACAAGTAAAGTAAATAAAAAGAATTTAATTAATTATTTATTATTTAAATGCTAAATAATAAATAAAGTAAAGGAGTATATGAAGTTAATAAAATAATTATTTATTATTTGATTAATATTAAATAATAAAAAATGCTGATTAGTTATCTAATTATTATTTAAAGGGCATTAAATAATAATTAAAGGAGGATAAAGTAATAAGGTAATTATTTATTATTTAATAAATAAGAATGATTCATTATTATTTAAAGGATATTAAATAATAATTAAAGGGAGATGAAGTGAGTAAAATGATCATTTGTTATTTAATAATAAATGGGGATAATTAATTAAGAAGTTATTATTTAATGATATTCAATAATCATTAAAGGAATTGGGGATAATTAATTATTATTTAAATGATATTAAATAATAATTAAAGGAAAATAAGGTTAAGGAAATAATTGCTTATGTAATTATAAATAAAAAAAGTAAAGTTAATTAAATTAATTATTTATTTAATATTAAATAAATAAAAGGAAGAAATAAAATGAATAAGGAGGTGAGTAAACAATTTACATTTAATTGTTTAAGTCTTTAAATATTACTAAAGGAGTAAATTATTATTAAATATTTAATGATAATAGCAAGTGATGAAATATTATAAGAGGATTACTAATATTGGTAATTGGGTGAATATTATTAAAAGCTTAATAATATTAGTAACCAATTAAGGTGTTGTCCAGTAATTTGGATAGCATTGGTAATTTAGTGATGTATTATTATTGAATAATAATACTAATCGGTTTTTAAAGTATTATCCAAGGAGGATAATATTGTCTTATAAATTATGAGTTGATAAATAAGGATTTTTGTGTTATAGAGTCAATTTCTTTGTGAATGGTAGCTGAGTCCCTACGCGCGCTTTACTGATTGATAGATAAGCATATTAGGTCTTTCGGAGGCGGTAATTTGATTTGTATGAGCATTAGTGATGGAACACAGATTTCAGACTAGTAGCGTGAGTCAATGCGCATATTAGGCAAGTTTTTCAGTACTATGTGCTATTCTTGCAAACATGTTGCTATATGCATAAATTATTATGTGTGCACTTATTGTATGTGCTAACTGCTTTCTAAATGTGTCTGTGTACAATCATAAGATATTAATAGCTGTTATAAAATTAATGTTATGAGTTAAAATGTGTTATATAACCTGGAAATATTGACATGTATGGTAAACATGCGTTAATTGTATAAATGCAAATCATGATAAGAATGATGCCTATATAAATGTAAAGCATGAAGCATAAAGCATGAATTAAATGCGACCTAAGTATTATGTGTTAGCTGTTAGACTTGCTGAGCTGTCGTGCTCACTCTTGCTTAAAATAGACGCTTTCAGGTAAGTGCGAGTTATTTGGAGGTTCATATACAAATCACGGAATAGGAATGCGTGCTGACTTTCACAATTGATATATATTATGATAAACCTTTTTGGGGGTAAATAGTGTTACAATATGGTAAGAATTGATTAGTGAAATATTTTTATGACAATCGCATACGCTAAACACTTGTATCATTACAAGTCACTAAGGATTTATTGATGTATAATAGATCATAATAGATATAATCTACGTTGCGTAAAGTATGTAACGAGAAGATATTGAATCAACAGATATAATAAAAGTTGATTAATGAGTTGTATATACTTACATGTTTAAAATAGACTAGGTCATACTATACTTGATCTGAGATATATTATAATTTAATAAAGATTGCGATTCTGAGACAGAAAAATGGTGAAGTTTTAAATAACTCTGTTTTAAACAACTAAAATATGGTTGTAGGTTATGAATGAAGTTGTAATAGTTTTAAAAATAAACTAGTTGTATCAGTTATATTATTGAGGCATATGGTGGATTTAAGTACAAGGTTGTACACTAACGCACGGGATTCGTCGTGGCTAGCACGGATAATTACGGGGCGTTACAGTTGGTATCAGAGCTGATAGGTTATAGTTCTTAGGTAACAGTACCTTAGGCTATAATTGTGAGAATATATTGAAGGCAGTGAAAGGATAAACTCAGATAGAGTTTAAGCAATAAAAGCTGAATATATAAAATTTATAAAGAATAAAATAAGGTATATTTGAGGAGATTCAAAGAATGATCTTCATAGATGTATTCAAAATGAATGGAAAAGAATTAGAGAACACTTAATTCAAGAATTTAAAAAAAAAAGGATCGTACAGTAAAATGATCTGAGAAGATGGAAGAATTAAACGATCCTAGAATAAATGAGAAATTGTACAGTGAAATCAATTGTAAAATAAGATCATGGTGATCATAGTAAAATCATGAAATGCAAATGGTCTGTTAAATGATTATGAGGATGTGTAGATAACATGGTGCTATAAAAAGGAAGATGCTATGGAGTAGTAAGAAGTGAATTTGTAAAGCGTTGAATGTGATAAGGTATGAATTGAGAAAATTCATATCAAGATAAGAAACAGTTAGAGGTTTGTGGGTTTTAATCGAGGACTCGTATTTATGGCCGAGTCTTTTGCCAATTCAAAACAAAATAGTACCTTACCATCAGAAATGAATCAACTGGCTTGAATCGGGTCTTGCGGATTGAAGGATGATCTCCAGTTATTTATGAGACTTGTTCTGTTCTTTATTACAAATCCTTCAATATAGTCAAATGTGTTCTCAGCTATCAAGTATTGCTGGTCTTTGGAAAATACAGAGAAGTCCGAGTACACCACTCTGATCCATTTTACCTGATGAGATTTGAGTTTGTTAAACAATCTTTGCCAATTTTCAGACATGATGTAAGATTTACCATCTCTGGTGCAGGTTGTAGTGAAATTTGTGCTCTGGTTATTATGCCAAACTGACCAAGTCCTCCCAGAACACCATGAAAGTGGTCTGCATTATTTTTCTCTGAACAATTCACCACTTCCCCTTTTCCTGCAATCAGTACAGTTAAATTTGTTGTAAGAATTCATTCTAAGCACAATATAGAGTTTATGATATTATAGAAAATAAAATTATCAACCAAAGATCTTTTGCATCTATAATCAAAGTTCAACAAATATGGCGAGGAACCTGCTATTTATGTGTTCTGTTTCCTATGAATTAAAAAATCAGATGGGAAAAGCTAAAACTATTTCTTTATCGCTCCTTGACCTTGGTCTAATATTATATGATGCAATGTTTTGACATATTATGGTTGTTTTCTTTTTTCTTCCTTTTCTGTTTTTCTTATACAAACCTGTAACAACTTCCAGCTGATGCATGTTACTGATCTGAAGGCCATGTTGAAACGCCTGCCTGCCGATCCCTGCATTGGACAAAGTACCACCAACCGTCAGATGTAGGTAATCTGGCCAAGATTTTGGTGCTAACCCATATTTCAGGCTTTGATGCAGGATATTTATCCATAATGTGCCACCAGAAACATCCACATAAAGAGTGTTTCCTGTGTGAACCTGCATTTTTTGGTCTGCAGAGCGATTCCATGTTGATCACAATTATTCGGTTAGCTTGTGCCTGGCCTTGGAGTGAGTGGCAGTGGCCTCTAGCAGCGACCTTGAGCTCCGAGTCCGGACCCATTTGCCAAATATACTTGATGGTAGTTGAAATATCGGAAACTGATTTTGGATGTAAGACTGCTAATGGGAGGTGATGGTACTGGTTGCCAAAATCTCTGGCTGCAAATTCATTATCGACAAAACTGAGCTGTCCGTCGAGAACAATTTTATGTAATGAAGATGGGATACTAGAAAAACAAAGGTTTAGCTTGATAGCTAGAAAGGATAGAAACAAGATCAAGAAACCTTTTATGAAAAATATGTTGTTTTGTATCAAAAAACCAGCGAAGTAAAATATCATTTTTGTTCTCTTGCTTAGTCAAGGGTGGGATCAGTTAATGTTGATTTTTTGTGAGCTTGTAATAGTGTAGAGGTTTAGAAGAGCCAAGGAAATGAAAGGTTTAGGAAGGATTTTAAAGAGAGAATTTGGTTGAAGAATCAACACATCTTCCGTGGTAAGAATCCTAAAGTAGACTGCCTGATTTACTTATCCTTTTTGGGCTCCATTGTAGGAAAGAGAAGCCATCATATATGCCGAGTAGAAGAGAAAAGTCGCAAGAAAGAAAGATTTCACAAATCTTTGCGCTTGTTCATCGTGTTGCAACCACATTTCTACTTCTCAGTTACCATTTTAAGGATATTCTTGGCATTTATGGGAAAGGTGTGGTGTCTTGGATGACATGTATGGCTTTGGTTGTGGCTTCGTGACATGATTGATGGTCGTATTTATTTTATTTTATTTTGAAAACCTGTGCTAATACAAGTCAATTCTAGGGATACATTCATCCTAGAGGCCTAGAGGGCAGCCTTGGGAAACTTACCTTTTAATCTTCTGTAGTGTCTGTTGAATTCTGACTTTTTGTTGAGAGATAAATTTTATCCTATAACGTTGTGTAGTGCTTACTGAATTCTGACTTATTACCATTAGGCTATCACCCTTGGTTTGTGATCGTATTTATTCAATTCCTCCATTGTTGTCGAAACGCTAACATCAAGTATATGTTTTCAGATTGGCTGAGAGGAACTGGCAATTCCTCCATTGTTGTCGAAACGCTAGCATCAAGTATATGTTTTCAGATTGGCTGAGAGGAATTGGCGGACGGTCATTGATTAGTTGTGGTGGGCATGGCATCAATGGACCCATGAAACACATGAAATTAAACCGAATGTGTTGCTTTGTGGTGTAGTGGGGGGTGGGGAAGAGAAATGATTGGTTGCGCCGGGAACTCATGGGGCCAATCTAATGGCCCAAGGGAGCTGAAGATTTGACGTGGATTAACCAAGTTGGATTTACCAAATTTAAATAATTATTATTTATATATATAATTTGTAAATTATTGTTTTTTATTAATTAAACACTAGACGAATGAGTTTAAAAGAACTTGAGCCGAACTCTGACGAATCAAACTTAAATGAATAGGATTTGAGTCCAACGCAATATAATTCCAACTCCACCCGTTTAATTAAAGAAACACCATCAAATTCCTCCCTCCCAAGTCCCAACAACTTGGTTTGGTAACATAAGATAACATTTGTTCTTACATAGGGGAAGAATAGATATCTGCCTACCTAATGATAGTTAAATCTCGAAACAATTAAGCGACTTATCACTTTCAAGAATAGCCTTGCAGAACCCAGTATCTCTCGTAAAACCCATTGCTCTACATATAGTCGAGCCTTTTGCACAGTCCACTGATAAATTTCCGCTAAATGACTTCTACACCCGCACCAAGGACGTCATCATTGTTATCTCTAACAACGAAGCGAAGACCAACAATGCCATTTCTCTATACCAAGGCATTACAATTTAATTTTAAAATTGAAAATGTCTTAAGTTAATTTTAAAAAGTTAATAATTATTTTATAATTTGAAATGGAGTTAGTATATAACAAACAATAGCTAGTAATAATTTGGAATAGATAGTGCAGTCAATTCCTCATATTGTGGCCATTATAGTGGGGCTTAAATACACTTTAAACCTTCAAAATTTTCTTATTTTAGAATTTAAATCTTAATATTTTAAATGTCTTCAAATTCTTATAAGTTAAATTCTCCGATCTCTGCATATAATAATTGATTAGAGTTAGTATTTTGGATAATTATTCGCTTAAAACATTTTTAGAAGTAAGGAAAATTATAAATGCATAATTAATGTGTGAAAAAAGACAAAGAAAAAAAAGTGGAGCCGAAATAAATGGTATCAATACTTATATTTAAAAGCAGAACTTCAGATTATTTTTTGAATAATTGAAGGACCAACCGAGTTAACTAGGTATTAATTTGTATCATCCAATCGAGTTTACTCGATAGTATTAAATGTTTAGTTGAATTATTTTTAATTATTGATGATAGGTGCAAATTTTTTTAATATTAGTAAGATAGTACTCATGTCTCTTTGTTTTTCAAATTTCATGAATACATTTAATTTTTAAATTGACTTAATAATATATCTTCAACTATATAAATAAGAGAAGCCCGTTGGTTTTACTAGTTATTTTTTATATATTTTCCCCCTATTTTTCCTATTATCCATCAACTATATAATTAAAAGTACAAACTTAGTTTCACAAATTTTTGATTTAACAATTTTTTGGTTCAACCTTTTGTTTTCCTATCTAAATTAGTATAAGTACTATCCAAATTTGTAATGATAAAATAATATAACCTCACTACAAGAAATTATGGATGTAGTAAAGGAAATTTTGTGAAGGAATTCATTCATTCATATGAGAAGTTTTCTAGCGAAGGAACTGTGAAGGAAAAAAAATGTAGTGACAATATAGTTAATTCGTATCATCCAATTGAGTTGACTTGGTAGTATTAAATATTTAGTTGGATTAATTTTTTTTTAATTTTTGATGATAGGTGCGAAAAATCTTAATATTTGTAAGATACGCGTGTCTCTTCGTTTTTTAAGTTTCATGAATATATTTAATTTTTAAATTGACTTAATAGTATATCTTCAACTATATAAATAAGAGAATATAGAAGTCCATCAATCGAGTTTACAAAGCCCTTTAGTTTTACTACTTTTTTTTTTTTAACTGTTTTTCCTATTACCCATCAACTATATAATTAAAAGCACAAACTCGGTTTCACCAATTTTTGATTTCACAAATTTTTGGTTCAAGCTTTTTCTTTCTTATACAAATTAATTAGTATAAGTACTATCCAAATGTGTAACAATCAAATACTATCCAAATTAGTAAAGTATTCAAAAGTAACCTTAACCCTCAAGGAAAAAAAAATTATTTTTTTATTTATATATTTAATAGACAAAGGAAGTTTTTAAAAAAGATATAAATATGATTCTATCAATTTTATTACAAGTTTTTTTTTATATTTTTTTTATCACAATTTTATTTAAGATAATCATCAATTCCAAAATATAAGATCATTACCCTCACAATTTACATAAATTCTGTTAATTTTAGTCAATATAATGATAAATATTATAACTATCTAACAAAGTACTAGTCATTGTAAAATTTCTTATGCCATAATTTATAATGAATCATCTCAATTTTGAGTTTGAAAATATTTCAAATCAACTTTCAAAAGTTAATAATAATCTTATAATTTAGAATAGAGGGAGTATATTTTAACAAATTTTTGTAGGATATTTTATTACCATAATTTTATTAAGCTATTGAAAAAATCTCTTAACATATCACACAATTTAATTATGGCTAAAGTATAATTTGCACCCCATAGTTTACTGTCAGACACATGTTGCACCCCAAAATTTAAAAGGTGTACACTTACACCCCAAAGTTTCTATTTTGGTTTTAAGTTGCACCCTCTGGATATTTTAGAGATCACTTTTAATTGGGAGTGGCGCACGGGTGACTTTTTAGGGGCAATTGGGTCAATTCATTTCTCTCCCAGTACTAGCACCCAAAGCCACTAACCCAAAATAAAATCAGCAGATGAAAAATAAAAATAACTCAAAAAAAATCAAATGAAGAAAAAGAAAACTAACACATAATAAATTGAACTTGGCACCTTCTCATTGTTGAAGGAATTATCACTTAATGTATTTGCACTTGAAACACAAATCAAACTCTATTAACAACCACCAAAATTGAGTATTACCAGTTTTATGAAGTCGAATGATATTTCATATTATAGATCAAATGAACCCATATCTAAAATTCTCTTTTTCAAATCAACATATTTCTACAGGTATACCTACCACCAACCTATGCAATACATTCAACTCGCAATGATAAAACTAAAGAACGCACCAGCATCAAACCCAAACAATTCAATCCAATCATAACAATTTCAAATCAAGATCCTCGAAACTTTATGTTCTTATTGTTGGGTTATTCCCTCTTATGTGGGTAGGCCCAATTAGTAGCCTATATGGTCTATTGACCCATATGGATGATATAACATAGGTTTTAGGAAAAACAAAAATAACAAGTAACAAAACAGAAAAGAGGAAAAGAAAAAACTGATTCTCACAAGAAATAGTGTAATATTTTACAACTCAGTAATCAGAAGGTCATTTGTGGTCTGATTGGGCTGATTTTTGGAGGGTGATGTCGTAACTTGTCAGGCTTCAATTTGAACGGTGGGATTGAGCATCAGAGTCTCGTAGCATCATGTTTTGCTATACATTATTGATACATTTTTTTTGCGAGAGTTGGTAAAATTTTTAGTTCTCTTGTTATTCTTGTTGAAGATGTATGCTAAGAATATGCTATTCTTGATGGTTGTTGTTGGTTTATGTCTCTAGTTGTTGTTAGAGAGAATATTGTATTGCCCGTTATTATTGATAGTGGAAGATTTGGTAGACTACGGTCCTATGATTTTTACTCCTCACATTGAGGGGGTTTTCCACGTAAAAAATTGTTTGTGTTCTTGTGTGTGTTTGTTCTTAATTATTAACTGCTTGGATTATTTTTCTTATTGGGTTTATATAAGAGGGGGAATTATATTGTTTCACTGTGCTGTTAGTGTTGTTTGGCTTGTTTTTCTCCCAACAAGTGGCATCAAAGTTATGGTCGTTATTGAATTGTTTGCCTTGTGTTAAACGATGGAAATTAATACGACTAGGACGGTAACTTTGAATGGTTCAAATTATCATATTTAGAAAGGGAAAATGGAAGACCTCCTTTATGTGAAGGATTATTATTTGCCTGTGTTTTCTGATGTGAAGCTTGAGAAAAAGACCGATGACAAGTGGAAAATTCTGCATCATTAAGTGCGTGGTTACATTAGGCAATTGGTTGATGATAATGTTTTGAATCATATTAGTGGAGAGACTCATGCACGCAGTTTGTGGAGTAAGCTCGAACAGTTGTATGCTCGAAAGAATGGGAATAATAAATTGTTTATGATTAAGCAGATGATGGCATTGAGGTATCATGACGAAAAACCTTTGACTGATCATTTAAATTTCTTTCAGGGAATTATTAATCAGTTAGCTGCAATGGGTATCAAGTTTGATGATGAGATATAAGGATTATGGCTAGTTGGTACATTGTTGGATTCGTGGGAGATGTTTCGAACATCGTTGTCTAACTCCGCTCCAAATGGTAAAATTATTATGGATTTGGCTAAAAGCAGCGTTCTGAATGAAGAGGTTTTAAGAAAGTTGTAAGGTATCTCTTCACAGTTAGATGTGCTAGTTACGGAGAGAAAGGGGAGGAGCAAAAACAGACATCCGATGAATAGAGGTAAGAGTAGAAGCAAGTCCAACAAATTTGCAAATGTAGAATGTTTTCATTATCATGAGAAGGGGCATATCAAAAAAATTTATCGCCAGCTCAAGAGAGAAAATAATATGGGAAATGGTAATGAAAAGAAGAATGACGACAATAAGGATGATAATCGAGTTGCTACCGTTTATAATGATTTTCTCATTATGTATGATGAAGATGTTCTTAATTTTGCTACTCATGAGATGAGTTGGGTCATTGATAGTGGTGCATCATTCATGCTACATCGCGGAAGGACTTTTTTACATCTTATATAGCTGGTGACTATGGGGTTGTAAAGATGGGTAATGATAGAGTGTCGAAAGTTGTGGGCATTGGGGATGTGTGTTTGGAGACTAACAATGGTACAAGGTTAGTTCTCAAAAATGTTAAGCATGTTCTGAAAGTAGTATGCCCTCAAGTCAATCACATTTGATGTGATAAGCATATACTTTGTAATCTTATTTATTTATTAATAAAAGTATCAAGGCATTTCTTTATTCATGATTAATTACTTGAATTAATCAAATGGATAAACCCATAGTTTTCGAGCAATGCTTTTAGAACCATGATGAAGATCATGCTAATGAGATCTAAATTCAAGATAGCTCAAAACTAAAATTGTTCTTAATCGTTGGATCACTAAAAAGGGAATTAGTAGATCCGAATATATTGGTACATACTATGCTACATACTATGAAGAGGATGATTGATCTCATAATCATTTGTGTAGAGACACTAAAGCAAGTATGTAGGTGCTTATTAGAGAATAAGTTCACTGAACGTGTCTCGCTTAAGGAACACCTAATGGAGTTTTACTTGTCTGTCAATAGGAGTTCCTTATGTGATAGTCGTACAAGTGATTCTTGGACTTGAGATCATCATAGTATCTTGTGTGTACTAAGTTATACTTTGACATACTCCTTAAGACCTGTTGGTATATCAAAGGATATGCTTAGGTATAATAAGGTACACATGGAGATAGGTGAATGATCAACAAAGGATCTACCACTTTCAATAAAGGGAGAGAATGTCTTATGTGATTCAATAAGTGACAACTCATAAATCCTTAGCCAGGGTTGAATGGAATTAGAAAGGAGTTTCTAATTTACATTAACTAGAGTTGTGTATTTGTGAATTGAAATGCATATGATCAAAGTAATAAGACTTGACAGAAATTCCTTGTCTTATATTTGATTGGAACATTGTATGGTAGAACGATTGAATTGTATGGTAACTATTCGCTGAAAGGTTCTTTTACAATCAAATATTGAAATTTATATTATCTGGAATGTCGACTAATCGCTAAGGGGGCTTACCCTTATTATGGAATAATTATTTTTTTCTGAATTAAAGAGTTAATTCATAATGAATGAATTAGAATTGTTCTAATTTATTCATTATACAACCGGTTTAATATGGAGAACCTAAATGATCACACTATAAAAGAATAATATTTATTTTAGAAGCAGATGGCATAATCGTAATAATAAATTAAGTATATTTAATTTATTCTTTGGTGATAGAATAAATTAAATAGCTTAATACTTATAATTTAGTATTTTAGAAATACTAATTATAAATTAATAAGAGAAGTATTATTATTATTATTATTATTATTATTATTATTATTATTATTATTATTATTATTATTATTATTATTATTATTATTATTATTATTATTATTATTACTAGTATTATTATTTAGTTCCTAAATGGTTTAGGAATTAATTAATAAGTAGTAGTAGTATTATTAAATAATTAAATTCCTAAATAGTTTAGGAATTATAATTATAATAATTAATTAAGTTACTAAATGGTTTAGTAATTAATTAATAAGAAGTACTCTCATTATTAAATAATTAAGTTCCTAAATGGTTTAGGAATTGTAATTAATTAATTTAGTTCTTAATTAAAATTGGGAATTAAATTAAAACCATAATCTTAAATAGTTTAGGAGGCTTGACTAGATCTATAAATAAGAGGAGTCTTATCATAGATCAATGTTACACACTCTTTCATTAGTATAGAGAGTACTCCATAATTCCTTACATCTAAGGAGTTAAAGAGAGAGAGCGAGAATTAGGGCTAGCCACCTATTGTTTGGAGAAACCATAATCCACTTCTTTAATTCATAAATCTCTTAGTGGATCACCTTTAGAGGCTTCACACTTGGGGAGCTAACATTGATCCGTGGAATATAATCGGTGACTTTGAAGAAGAACGTGAATGATTAAAGGGAGAAGAACTTGTACCCGTGGAAGCTTGGTTCTACAAAGGTATAAATTCTTTTATCCTTCCTTAATTAATAATAGTCGCATAAGAAAGATCCTGATTATTGGTTTGTACAACATTTTTAAAATCTGATTTTTCTTGCTTCCGTTGCGCTTGTATAATTTGATTATATGTATGTCATATTTTTGCAAACCAACATGTTCCTGATATTCGGCTAAATCTGATTTCTGCTAGTAAACTTGATGATGATGGATTTTGCAACGTCTTTGGTGATGGACAGTGGAAACTTACTAAAGGTTCTATGGTTGTGGCTAGATGTAAGAAATGTTCAACATTGTACATGTTACAGGCAAAGCTCTCTACAGATATTATTAATGCAGTGGAGAATGATAGTCAAGTAAAGTTGTGGCATAAAAGACGTGGTCACATAAGTGAAAAGGGATTGAATCTATTAGCCAAGAATAATAGTTTATCTGGGTTAAAACGTACATAGTTGGAAAAATGTAGTGATTGCTTGGCTGGAAAGCATAACAGAGTTTCATTCTTGAGTTCTCCATCACGAAAGCCAGATATACTTGATTTGGTACACTCCGATGTATGTGTTATGAAAGTAAAAACACTTGGTGGTTCTCTTTACTTTGTGACATTCATTGATGATCATTCGAGGAAGATATGGGTATACACTTTGAAAACCATAATCAAGTACTTGATGTATTTAAGCAATTTCAGGCATCAGTTGAGAGACAAACGGGAAAAAAGCTAAAATGTATCCAAACAGATAATGGAGGTGAGTACATAGGCCCCTTTGATGAGTATTACAGAGAGCATGCTATTCGGCATCAAAAGACGCCTCCTAAAACTCCCCAGTTGAATGGATTGACAAAGAGAATGAACAGGACCTTAGCTAAAAGAGTTAGAAGTTTGCTTTCACATGCAAAATTATCGAGTTCTTTTTAGGGTGAAGCATTAAGTACAGCTACGTACTTATTAAATTTGACACCATATGTATCGTTGGAATTTGATGTACTGAACAAAGTTTGGACAAGTAAAACAGTTTCTTATGATTCGTTGCGTGTCTTTGGATGTAAGGCATTTGTGCATATTCCTAAAGATGAGAGATCAAAGGTTGATGCAAAAACCCGGCAGTGTGTATTTATTGGGTATGGTTAAGATGAATTTAGTTATAAATTGTGTGATCCAGTTCAGAAGAAGATAGTTCAAAGTCGAGATGTTATTTTCATTGAAAACCAGACTATAAAAGATATAGACATGTCCGAGAAGATGGTACCAAATAACCTTGATGAGAACGTTGATTTAAATAAGACAGATGTTCTTATACATGAAAACGCTCCCGAGTCCCCACACTTGTTGGAACACCCACATATTAATGTTCGAAAGTCTACTTGAGACCGAAAAGCTTCTACACGCTATTCTTCTAATGATTATATATTGTTGACAGATATAAGAGAACCAAATAGTTATGAGGAAGCTATGGAAGATGAACATAAAGAGGAGTGGGTTGATGCCATGCAAGATGAGATGCATTCATTGCATGAGAATCATACATTTGAGTGGTGAAACTGTTTAAGGGTAAAAGGGCGTCGAAGAATCGGTGAGTTTACAGGGTAAAGCAAGAAGAACACACCGCATGTCCACGGTACAAGCCTAGATTGGTTGTGAAGGGATTTACACAGAAAAAGGTTATTAACTTCGATGAGATTTTTGCTTTAGTTGTGAAAATAACATCCGTTCGGGTGATACTTGGCTTAGCCGCTACACTTGATTTAGGGGTTGAGCAGATGGATGTGAAGACTGCCTTCCTACATGGTAATTTAGAGGAAGAGATTTATATGGAACAACCGGAGGGCTTTGAAGTGAAAGGAAAAGAAGATTATGGTGTAAATTAAAGAAAAGTCTTTATGGCTTAAAGCAAGCACCGAGGCAGTGGTACAAAAAGTTTATGTCAGTTATGGGGGAGCATGGCTACAGGAAAACTTCGGATAATTGTGTATTTGTGCAAAAATTTTCTGATGATGATTTTATTATCCTTCTGCTTTATGTTGATGACATGTTAATTGTTGGTAGGAATTCTTCACAAATTGAGTCGTTGAATAAGTCTTTTGCGATGAAAGACTTGGGTCCAACAAAGTAGATAATTGACATAAGAATCACGCGAGATAGGGATGCTAAACAATTATTTTTGTCACAAGAGAAGTACATTGAGAAGGTAATTCAAAATTTTCATATGGATAAGGCTAAAATGGTTAGCACTCCTCTTGCTTCCCATTTTAAGTTGAGCACAATATAATGTCTTTCAACTGATGAAGAGAAGAAAGACATGGAAAGAATTCTATATGCCTCAGCTGTAGGAAGTTTAATGTATGCCATTGTGTGTACATGGCTAGACTTGGCATTTGCAGTTGGTGTTGTCAGCCGTTAGGCAAATCCGGGAAAAGAACATTAGAATGCAGTTAAGTGGATTTTACAATATCTTCGAGGCACTTCCGAATTGAGACTTTGTTTCAAAATTGGAAAAATAAAATTAGTTGGTTACACAGATGTAGTTATGACTGGAGATCTCAATACCCGAAAATCTACTTTAGGTTGTATGATTTCTTTTACTTGTGGGGTTGTGTCATGAAAGTCTAAACTGCAAAAGCGTGTTGCACTTTCTACAACAGAAGCAGAGTTTATTGCAACAACTGAAGCGAGTAAGGAGTTGCTATGGTTGAAGAAAATTTTGAACTAATTAAGATTCAAACAAAAGAGGTACGTATTGTTTTGTGACAATCAGAGTGCTATTCACCTTGGTAGCAATATAATTCATCATTTCATTCTAAATCAAAGTATATTGATTTGAGATATCATTGGATTAGAGATGTTCTTGATGCAAAGTTGCTAGAACTTCAGAAGATTCATATAGACGATAATGGTTCTGATATGATGACAAGTATATTGCCAAGGGAAAAACTTGAGTATTGCAGATTAAGCGTCAGGATGGCGAACCCCTCCACTTAGTCGTGAAGGGGAGATTTGTTGGGTTATTTCCTCCTATGTGGGTAGACCCAATTAGTAGCCCATACGGTCTATTAACCCATATGGATGATATAACATAGGTTTCAGGAAAAACAAAAATAATGAGTAACAAAACAGAAGAGAGGAAAAGAAAAAACTGATTCTCGCAGGAAATAGTGTAGTATTTTACCACTCAGTGATCAGGAGGTCATTCGTGGTCCGATTAGGTTGATTTTTGGAGGGTGACGCTGTAACTTGTTGGGCTTCAATCTGAATGTTGGGATTGAGCATCGGAATCTCCTAGCGTCAGGTTTTGCTATACATTGTTGATATATTTTTTGCGAAAGTTGATGGAGTTTTTAGTTTTCTCTTGTTATTCTTCTTGTTGAAGATGTATGCCAAGAATATGCTATTATTGATGGTTGTTGCTGGTTTATGCCTCTAGTTGTTGCTAGAAAGAACATTGTATTTCCCATTATTATTGATAGTGGAAGATTTGGTGGACTACGGTCCCGTGATTTTTACTCTTCACATTAAGGGATTTTTTCACATAAAAATTTGTTTGTGTTCTTGTGTGTTTGTTCTTAGTTATTAACTGCTTGGATTATTTTTCTTATGGATGGTTGTTGCTGGTTTATGCCTCTAGTTGTTGCTAGAAAGAACATTGTATTACCCGTTATTATTGATAGTGGAAGATTTGGTGGACTACAGTCCCATGATTTTTACTCCTCACATCGAGGGGTTTTTCCACATAAAAATTTGTTTGTGTTCTTGTGTGTTTGTTCTTAATTATTAACTGCTTGAATTATTTTTCTTATCAGGTTTACATAAGAAGGGAGGAGTAAAATGTTTCGTTGTGCTGTTATTGTTGTTTAATTTGTTTTTCTCTAACTAGGGGTGAACATGGTGCAGTTTAAAGCTTAAACCGCATATAAACCCGCTTAAGTGCGGTTTAAAATTTTCAAAACCACACATGAAACCTCTTGTGATTGGTACGGTGCGGTTTCATTTGGTGCGATTTCGGTGCTAAAACCAATTGAAATAATAAAATTTTATGCAATTTAAATTAACAATTTAGCATCACACAATATGAAATACCACTTTGATAACACACAATTACACACAACTTTACTTATAATACTTTTTCTAAACAAAAACAAAATAGAATCTCAAAACATAAATGATGTTATCTCCTTACATATAAAAATTCTAAATAAAGATAATTATAATTTGAGATAATTCCAAATGTTTGTACATTATACTAATATTTCTTGATATGCTTTATTTTTACAGTTTATGGTGCAGTGCAGTTTGATTTATTGTATGCAGTTTTGCCCAGAAACCAAACGCAAACCGCATTTGAGGTTTTTCAATCCACCTAAAACTGTCACATACGCCGGAACCATTGATGCGATTTTAATTGGTACGGTTTGTGCAGTTTTTGGTGTGGTTTTGGGGGTAATTTGGTTCCTTACTCACCCCTAATCCCAACACTTATCCACCATCCAATTTACCAAAATTCAGATAAAAAGTAAGACTTTATATCATAATTTGAACCCAATACCAAATTTCAACAAAACCCATCGTCCAAATCATCAAAATCAAAGAAAAAGAACGACAAATTCGAAATTAAAATATATAAAAGAAAAAGACTCAGAAAGGAAGAAAACCTGATGGATCGGTGGGTACATAGAATTGGTGCAAACCGAACATTCTAATAATTCATGGACGGTGGTGGCCGGAGTAATTCCGGGCACTGCGCAGCCATTATTACTGGGAGGTTTTGAGGGATATTGATGATTATGATGATGATTCTGAGGATGGTGGATCTCATCATCTTCCATTCCATCTGAAGATGACACGCACTCTATGTTATCCAAAGCCATTTTTCACTAATTACCCACCTCTCCAAAATCTCTTTAACAATTTGACCACTTATTCATCATTAGTCTTGGGCGGTGACTGTAACACCCCCAGATTCGCGGCTGAAAATTATCTTCGCAATGGTGATATGAATCTGAACTTCACACGCAGCGCTCACTGTGACTTGTCTCCAAGCTTGCATTTTGCCAATCTTGTCAGTATTTCTGCTATTAATATCAGAAGTTGGTAATTAATGGAGATAATTTTTGAGTAAAAATCATTCTTTCCACTTGCATGTTAGCATACTGCCGGCTCAAACCCAGATAAAGGAAGGTTGTGTTAGGTTGGTGACCAGTTGAAGAACTTGTCAATTTCTTTGACATAAATCTTGATGAGTGGAAGAAGAGGATTCATCTTACTAGTTTGGGATTAAAGACTTAGTGAGTTGAATTTAGTTGAGTTGGGTACCTAAACCACGGGTTGATATTGCTTTTACGTATTGGCACTTCATGAGCAACATTTCTGCTACTCTTCTTCATTTAACAGTACAGGCATTAGTACCTAGATCATTTTACATTACTAGAAAGATATCAATATATCCAATGAGCAATGAATACTAGTCTTTTATTTCCTAGTCTTGGGGAAATAGCGCTTTCATCATTGATGCACGTCGTGTACCAACTTTTTATTTACTATTTCCATTGTGGACTGTAATATTACTACGGGAATGGATATTTACACAATTAAATTTGATATTTTCACATGTAAAACTCATTTTTTATCTATAATGACGATTTTACCGTCGCTATAGACTTATGACGACACTTTATATATAAATAATGTTGCCTTAGGTCTATAGAGACAGTTTTACCCGTCGCTATAGGTTACAAAGGGGGGCCAAAATATTAAATTTTATTGTAAAAATATCCATTCCCTATTACTACATGACTTTTGAACGTTACTGATAAAAGAGATTAATAGTTATTGTAAATTTGAAGTTAAAGAAATGAATTACGTTACCATGCAGCACTTTTAGAAAATATCACAAAAACTATCTAATTTGACAAGACATTTATTTGATGGATGTTTTGAAAAGTTCATATAATTGAACTAGTCGTAAATTATGTGGCAATGAGCAGTTTGTGTTACCGTAATAATAAGATAATTCACAGCTCTTTTAACAATCTCCAACTAAATAAGATAATTTCATATAAGCTTTTAAAAATTAATATTTTATTTTGAATGGGTCCGAATATATTGAATAAGATTTAAAATCAAACTTTTTTTACTTGTAAAGTAAATAGTCAATAGTTAAACAAATAAAAATATCTAATGAAAGATAAAATTTAACGGCTAATGAAATTTATCTCTTTCTAACGGTTAGTGAAATTTTTCTATTTTTAATGGCTAATGATATTTCTTTCATTTTTTGACGGATAGTGAAATTTTTCTCTTTCTAACGGCTAGTAAAATTTTTCCTTTTTTAACGGTTAGTTTATCACATATTAGCTTTTCAAAATTAATATTTTTTTTGTGGGTCCCAATATATTGAATAAGATTCAAGATCAAACTTTTTGTACTAGTCAATAGTTTTACAAATAAAAAAATCTAGCGAAAGATAAACTAATGGCCAGCGAAAATATTTCTCTTTTTCTAAGGGCCAGCGAAATTTCTCTTTTTTTCTAACGGTTAATGAAGTTAATTTAAAATTACTTCGAAATTTTCCTTTTCTTTTTTTTGCTATTTTAGGTTGAAGTTTAAAAAATTTGACTTTTCTTTTTTGTTGTATCATTTCTTTTCTATTAGTAAAATGTCTTCTTTTATCAAAAAAAGAAGAAGAAGATAAATGTGGGTTTTATAAATTTTTCCTCTGATTCTAAAGTCCTATATTGGTAATTTGATTGTTAATGTCATGACTTTTGCTCTCACTTGAGAATTTTTTGTTTAGTTTTCAACACTTAAATTCTTTATTTTTGATGTGTGTATGTTATATATGATTGTTATTAAAATCAACTTAATAATATATCTTCCACTATATAAATAAGAGAATACATAAGTCCATCGAGTTTATGGATGTCCGTCCGTGTTACTAGTTTTTTTTAATATTTTTTTTCCTGTTTTTCCTAATACCCATCAACTATATAATTAAAAGTACAAGCTTGATTTCATCAATATTTAATTTTACAAATTTTTGGTTCAGTCTTTTGCTTTCCTATCCAAATTAGCATAAGTGTTATCCAAATTTGCAACAATCAAATACTATCCAAATTTGTAAAATATTCAAAAGTAATCTTAACTAGCAAGGAATAAAGAAAGATATTTTATTTATTTAGATATCTTTAATAGAGAAAGGAAGTTTTAAAAAATATATAAATTTGATTCTATAAATTTTATTAGAAGTTTTTTTATCACAATTTTATATAAGATAAATACTTCATCTATTTTAAAATATAAAATCATTACCCTCAAAATTGACATGAATTATGTTGATTTTAGTCAATATAATGATAACTATTATAAACTATCTAAAAAGGTACTACTCATTGTAAGATTTATTATTTCACAATTTATAATGAATCATCTCAATTTTGAGTTTGAAATGTTTCAAATTGACTTTCAAAAGTTAAAAATAATCTTATAATTTGGAATAGAGCGAGTATATTTTTAACAAATTTGTGTAGGATAATTTTATTGCTATAATATTATTATAATTAAATTACGTGATATATTAAGAGATTTTTAATAATTTTATAATTTGGAATAGAGCTAGTATATTTTAAACAAATTTTTGGAGAATAATTTCATTACTATAATTTTATTAAGATATAAAAAAAATCTCTTAATATATCACGTGTTATAATAATATTAATAGCAGTTTTGCTATATATAATGATTATGTATAGCAAAATTCTATGAGTTGTATATTATAGTAATATTATTCGTGAGACAGTAATATTATAGTAATAGTATTTTTTTCCGCTAGTAATATTATTAGTAGTTATTTTTTTTTTTTTGAAAGGCCAAAATAATTTCATTCCATAAAATAACACCTTACAAAAAGACACGGCAATCCATAAGATGTGGATTAGGCCATGGAAATTACATGTGCACTTTGTAAGTATGAACTACCCAGAATAACCATAACTAGGATCAAAAGAATTAAAATTGATGAAATGTTCTTCACTGAAAATTAATGATCTTCGCAATGGTGATATGAATCTGAACTTCACATGCAGCGCTCACTGTGACATGATGACGAACTGAACCAAACAAACATTGCTCATATATGTCGATGACACCAGATGAGAACAGCTAAAGGGCCAGGACTAAAGCTTGCACATCCGAAACAAAAATGTGGTCTCCAAGCTTGCATTTTGCCAATGTTGTCAGTATTTCTGCTATTAATATCAGAAGTTGTTAGTTAATGGAGATAATTCTTTGAGTAAAAATCGTTCTTTCCACTTGCATGTTGGCATACTGCCGGCTCAAGCCCAGATAAAGGAGGGTTGTGTAAGGTTGGTGACAATATATCCAATGAGCAATGAATACTACTTTTCTATTTCCAAGTCTTGGGGAAATGGCGCTTTGATCATTGATGCACGTCATGTGCCAACTTTTAATTTACTATTTTCCCACTGTGGACCATAATATTACTGCATGTCTTATGAACGTTACTGATAAAAGAGATTAGTAGTTATAGTACTTCTTAACATAATCTTAAAATTTCTATAATTTTTTTGGTAAAATCTTTTATGAAATTTGAAACCATGCAGCACTTTCAGAAAATATTGCAAAAACTATCTTATTTGACAAGTCATTTATTTGATGGATGTTTTGAAAAGTTCATCTAAAACAATCCTGGCATCAGTGGCGGAACCAGGACAAAATTTGAGGGGGGTCAAAATTTAAAGGCGATTACCGGAGGTCCGGAGCGGCGACTTGCAGGCTGCAGCGGCGACGGAGGGGAGTTGAGGTCCTTGAGGAGGTTGATGACGCATTTTAAGCAGTTTTGATTGGGAGGGGAGTTGATGTCCTATTGGCTATTGCGTTGACTATTATAGAAAAGAATTTTATTAATATCACTCCTAGTATATTTGTTGGACCAAGAGAGGGGCATTTTTCTGACACTTAGTTATAGAGCGCCGATGTGTGACAATTTCTAAAAAAAATTATTCAATGGTCCTCGGTGATATCTTAAGTCAAAAAAAAAAAAAAATATGAGTGAAGTGTTGCAGAACTATTAATTTTCTTTATAAAAATATCAACTCTCAAATTTTTTATAATTTCTTGTGAAAAAAAAGAATAAATTATAACATATTAAAAGCTCAAGTTAAATGCATAAGGGGAAAAAATATATAGATTCTTGTTGCGTAGATAAACATACAAAAAATAATAAAATATTTTGTAATTTTATATATCAAATTTTTATTATCAATTACATAAAAATATATGAGTGATAATTATTTTAAAAAAATATATAATATAGTAAGTTATTTTTATAATTATATATATTGATATATGTTACCATTGTAATTTGATACAAAATTTTCGTCATATATAATAGTTCTCGTACATGAGTAATTAAGTAATTCATTGACGTGTCTATTTGCAGTAAAACTGTAAAAGGTAATATAATTTTTTTCCGGTAGTTTAATTTTCATCACCGAAACAGAGTCTAATAAGTATTCCATTTCATAGGCAAAGAACCTTCCTCAACCTTCTTTGTTAAGAAAAACTAAAACAGAAAGAAGAAAACCCAGAAGAAAGAGAAGAGAAGAAGTGGGAGGAAAGAGAAAAAAATGGTGGCGATCGCAGTTCTGGTAACTCTACCGTCGCCGAAGGCTATTAAGTCTCGACTCGTCTCTGTCAGTCTCTCATATCTCTCATCCTTCAGCCTTGCATGTTCGTTATCCCCTTTGCCGGTTTTCAGCTCCTACTGAAGCAGCTAGAAGCCTGAGGGCCGTGCCTCCATGATCGCCGGTTGGGGGGTCAAGAACTCTTCCGTCGCCTGAATCTTAGCCTAAGGGCCAGAGCTACCGGGGGCAACTGCCCCCCCTGGTTCCGCCTCTACTTGGCATATAATTTAACTAGTCGTAAATTATGTGGCAATGAGGAGTTTGTGTTATTCTAATAATAAGACAATACACTGCTCTTTTAAAAATCTCCAAATAAATTTGGTACAAAATTCGGAAAGGTTTCTATCTATGGAGAGGGCATCACATATAAGCTTTTAAAAATTAATATTTTGTTTTGTATGGGACCGCATATATGAATAAGACGCAAAATCAAACCTTTTGCACTTGTAAAGTAAGTAGCCAATAGTTAAACAAATAAAAATAACCAATGAAAGATAAAATCTAATTTCTAGTGAATTTTTTTTTTTAACGGCTGATGATATTTCTCTCTTTTTAACGGCTAGTGAATTTTCTCTCTCTTACTAATGGCTATGTTATCACATATTAGCTTTTCAAAATTAATATTTTATTTTGTCTGGATCTGAATATATTGAATAAGATGCAAAATGAAACCTTTCCACTCATAAAGTAATATTTATTCGTTACTTATTCATTTTCGTTCATTCTTGAGTCAAATTAAATCTTATACAGTCTAATTTAACCTCATCTAGGCCTGACTTCAGCCCTTTCTTCGATCAGAACAAAAATTCACTTTTTAGAACCAAAGTCAAATTTTTACAAAATCTGGCCAACTTGATTAGAAAAATCGTAACAATTAATCTTCTGGATAGAATTTGATGAAACTCATGGGGATATTTAGATAACTTTGGGACTACAACTTTACTTTTGACACCAAGTTCAAATTATGCAACCACAACTCTACACAAGTCTCACAATAGCCTGGACATAATTTGTCCCATTTAGGTTTTCAACTTTTCCATGCCTCATTTGAAAAATCATAATAATAATGTACAAGGTATTTTTGGGTTATTCTTACATCCACGCGTAGATAACTTCCGTATCTACAACTTTTCTTTTTATACCATACCCAAATTTTGTACCCACCGACATGGAAAAATGGTGCAAAAAGCTCATCAAAATCTGTCCGCCAGTTTTTTGGCAGATCAAACTAGTTTTCTTCCAAAAAATTTTGTGAACAATCTATAAGAAAATTTTAGTTGATTATTTTTAATATCTTCATAAATTCCATGTTTATAAGTTTATTTTTATATTATCTTTAAATTCTAAACACATGATTTTATATAATTTTTACAAAAATAGTACAACAAACTAACTTTTCTACAGTTTTGTTCTTTGTTCTTTTTGTTTAATTTCTTGATTTCTCTTGTTTTATTCTCTTTTATACCAGTTTAATCCATCACATATATACATAAACATGTCCTCTACACATTTAATCCATAAAATCAAGCATTCAACCATGAAAACAAGAGATTAAACAAGGGTTTTAGTATACATTCTTAGCTTTCTTTCCTTCTTGGCTTTATTTTCTCCCTTTCCTCTTCTCATTGGTTCCGTAATATTCTAGATATTTGACAAGACCTTTAAATAAGAACTTAGATGATGAAATAAATGTTGAAGTTAAAAAGTAGATTCAAAAAAGTAAAAGGTATAGAAATTGAGTAAACATTTTACCCTAATCCTTGTGTTAAGATTTAAATGTGAGTAAATGAGGGTTTTAAAATTTTATAACTTATAATTTTATTAATATGCATACTTGGAGGTATATTAAGATTAAGGTAATATGATACCTTTAAAACTCGATGAACTATTCGACAAATAAGATTATGTAAGAAAATTTATAATGAGGTATGTGGGAAATTTAATAAGTAAATAAATTTCAAATGGAGAAGTTATTACTATGGAATTTTATGTATAACGATACGAGTATATTTGATGAAAGTAATCAAGTAGTTAATTTAATTAATTTAAATTAACTAAATGATGAAAATGAAAAACAAGATAAGACTGTGTTACAAATTAACATGTCTTGAAAGTTGATATTAAATGGTGAATGGTAAGATTGATAATTATAAAATAAATAAAGAATTATCATGACAGACATGAAATATAATTAATTTATTTAATTATATATGTGTAAGGTTAAATTATTTAATTAATGTGAATGATAGCCTTGATGGGCTAAATTATATATTTATTTAAGTGAGTAACTTGATTAATGTGTTAAGAAATAATATTAATTATTATTGGATAAACAACCCAAGTTATTTAGTTAACAAGATGTTGTGTATAATATGAGATTATACAAGTAATTTAAATTACATTATGGTATTATCTAAATTATTGAAATATTATAATAATATTAGATAATTATTTTGATGACCCAAATTATTAATTTGGAACGATAAAAAAAGTTAAAGGATTAATCACTCATGAGTTAGTTGATAGAGAGTTGTGTCCTCGAGTCACGTGAAAGTCATACAGAGTTGTGTCCTCGAGCCACGTGAAAGTCATTGGGAGTTGTGCTCTCAAGCCACGCTAAATAAATTGAGGTATGTGTTAATATAACCATACTTGGGTTAAGTGTAGGAGTTGAGAGAAAGAGAAGTGATGTGACCTTGAGGTGTAATTAATGATGAAGTGATGCTTGCATTGGTATGAGCAAAAAGGTGATGAAAGTGACTAATTGGTGATGTGTGTAAGTGGTGTAAGAGATGTGAATGCTATGAAGTTATGATTAATGGCTATATTGTAATTTGTGTGAGAGAAAGGATTGATGAGACTTAACTATTTTTTGATTTAAATGGTAAAGAGTTCACCCAACATTAGTTAAGTGTTGGAGAAAATGAGAGAGAAAATAGCTAGGCTGGCACAAAGTTCCAAGCATTTTCCTAAAAAAACAAAACTCCCGAATTTTCTTCCATGCAATGTCCTTACCCCTAAATTCCTCCCATGTTGTCCTTGTTTCCTCATTTTAAGGGGTCATGTTTTCTTGATGGATTAGGCTTAATTTAATCAAGATTGGATGGATTAAGGAAGTTGATCAAACTTATGCTCACTCTATAAATAAGAACCTTCACCAAGTGTGCTAGAGTTGGTTCATTTGTGTCTAGCATCCAAGAGATAAAAGGGAGAGAAAACTAGAGAGCATTGAGAGCAAATGTGAGAATACTTAGAAGTTCTTGTTAGTTAATCAAAGGAATACCAAGAGGGCTTGAAGGGGGAGTACTCTGCAGCCATTGGTGTGTTCTTGGAGGTCCAACAACTTTGTCTCTTACCTTGGAAAGCAAAGAAGGAGAGTCATCAAGAGCTAGAGGTATAAAAACACCTTTAACCCTAGTTTTGAAGCTTTTACTGTGTGATATATTATTTCTATGGTAGAAAATTATTTTCAAGACTCTCGATACTTAAATCCATGTTATATTAGTAGATCTATGGTTAAATGGGTTTAGCATGTGTATTTATATGCTTTTATGTTGAAAAAAACATGAAATCGATTTTCGCCGGAAAACCCAAAACATAATAGTCCGTTCCTGGAGTTACTGTTTATGTTCCGTAACTTGTATTCATGATCCGTCAATTTTGGGTGGTAGTATTATGAGATAGGAAGAGTTTCCAAGGGAAACGACTAAAAAATATTAAACGAGCTATCCGTGGTGATTTTTCTCGTAAAACAGTCCACTGTCGAAAAATAACCAAAAACATTTTGTCCAGATTTTTAAAAGGCCTGTTTTGTCCACCTTCGTTGTTCCAAAAATTCCGGCCATTTTATATGTCATAGTATATGGTATATAGAAGCCACTGTAAAAATGTGACCTCGATCCGACCTCGGATGAGTGAGTTATGACCTGATGTTTATTTACGTTTTGAAATAAAGATACAGTTATAACATGAATTTTAGAACTCCAAATATTGTAGAATTTTTACTGGACGTTTTCTATGGTGTCTGGAGACAACCGTAAAAGTTTCAGCATTTTTGAATAAAAACTGAATTTTAAATAAATACGACAAATTTTGAACAGAAATGGACTATTTAAAAATTGTAAATAAAGTTGGAAAATTAAACAAAAATTATTTTGTGCATGGAATGAAATATAATAAATATATCCAAGAGATATAAAACTAATAAGTCAATTAAGTATTTTTAATAAATATGAAGGACTTAAGAAAAAAAAGGATAAAAGAATAAAATAATTATGTATTATTCAATTTTAATTAAATAATACATAAAGGTTATTATTTATTATTTAAATAATATTAAATAATAAATAAAGTAAATAAAAAGAATTTAATTAATTATTTATTATTTAAATGCTAAATAATAAATAAAGTAAAGGAGTATATGAAGTTAATAAAATAATTATTTATTATTTAATTAATATTAAATAATAAAAAACGGTGATTAGTTATCTAATTATTATTTAAAGGACATTAAATAATAATTAAAGGAAGATAAAGTAATAAGGTAATTATTTATTATTTAATAAAAAAGAATGATTCATTATTATTTAAAGGATATTAAATAATAATTAAAGGGAGATGAAGTGACTAAAATGATCATTTGTTATTTAATAATAAATGGGGATAATTAATTAAGAAGATATTATTTAATGATATTCAATAATCATTAAAGGAATTGGGGATAATTAATTATTATTTAAATGATATTAAATAATAATTAAAGGAAAATTAGGTTAAGGAAATAATTGCTTATGTAATTATAAATAAAAAAGTAAAGTTAATTAAATTAATTAATTATTTAATATTAAATAAATAAAAGGAAGAAATTAAATGAATAAGGAGGTGAGTAAACAATTTACATTTAATTGTTTAAGTCTTTAAATATTACTAAAGGAGTAAATTATTATTAAATATTTAATGATAATAGCAAGTGATGAAATATTATAAGAGGATTACTAATATTGGTAATTGGGTGAATATTATTAAAAACTTAATAATATTAGTAACCAATTAAGGTGTTGCCCAGTAATTTGGGCAGCATTGGTAATTTAGTAATGTATTATTATTGAATAATAATACTAATTGGTTTTTAAAGTATTATCCAATGAGGATAATATTGTCTTATAAATTATGAGTTGATAAATAAGGATTTCTGTGTTATAGAGTCAATTTCTTTGTGAATGGCAGCTGAGTCTCTACGCGCGCTTTACTGATTGATAGATAAGCATATTAGGTCTTTCGGAGGCGGTAATTTGATTTGTATGAGCATTAGTGATGGAAAGCAGATTTCAGACTAGTTGCGTGAGTCAATGCGCATATCAGGCAAGTTTTTCAGTACTATGTGCTATTCTTGCAAACCTGTTTCTATATGCATAAATTATTATGTGTGCACTTATTGTATGTGCTAACTGCTTTCTAAATGTGTCTGTATACAATCATAAGATATTAATAGCTGTTATAAAATTAATGTTATGAGTTAAAATGTGTTATATAACCTGGAAATATTGACATGTATGGTAAACATGAGTTAATTGTATAAATGCAAATCATGATAAGAATGATGCCTATATAAATGTAAAGCATAAAGCATAAAGCATGAATTAAATGCGACCTACGTATTATGTGTTAGCTGTTAGACTTGCTGAGCTGTCGTGCTCACTCTTGCTTAAAATAGACACTTTCAGGTAAGTGCGAGTTATTTGGAGGTTCACATATAGATCACGGAATAGGAATGCGTGCTGACTTTCACAATTGATATATATGATGATAAACCTTTTTGGGGGCAAATAGTGTTACGATATGGTAAGAATTGATTAGTGAAATATTTTTATGACATTCGCATACGCTAAACACTTGTATCATTACAAGTCACTAAGGATTTATTGATGTATAATAGATCATAATAGATGTAATCTACGTTGCGTAAAGTATGTAACGAGAAGATATTGAATCAACAGATATATTAAAAGTTGATTAATGAGTTGTATATACTTACATGTTTAAAATAGACTAGGTCATATTATACTTGATCTGAGATATATTATAATTTAATAAAGATTGTAATTCTGAGACAGAAAAATGGTGAAGTTTTAAATAACTCTGTTTTAAACAACTAAATTATGGTTGTAGGTTATAAATGAAGTTGTAATAGTTTTAAAAATAAACTAGTTATATCAATTATATTATTGAGGCATATGGTGGATTTAAGTACAAGGTTGTACACTAACGCACGGGATTCGTCGTGGCTAGCACGGATAATTACGGGGCGTTACAGTTGGTATCAGAGCTGATAGGTTATAATTCTTAGGTAGCAGTACCTTAGGCTATAATTGTGAGAATATATTGAAGGCAGTGAAAGGATAAACTCAGATAGAGTTTAAGCAATAAAAGCTGAATATATAAAATTTATAAAGAAGAAAATAAGGTATAGTTGAGGAGATTCAAAGAATGATCTTCATAGATGTATTCAAAATGAATGGAAAAGAATTAGGGAACACTTAATTCAAGAATTTAAAAAGAAAAGGATAGTACAGTAAAATGATCTGAGAAGATGGTAGAATTAAACGATCCTAGAATAAATGAGAAATTGTACAGTGAAATCAATTGTAAAATAAGATCATGGTGATCATAGTAAAATCATGAAATGCAAATGGTCTGTTAAATGATTATGAGGATGTGTAGATAGCATGGTGCTATAAAAAGGAAGATGCTATGGAGTAGTAAGAAGTGAATTTGTAAAGCGTTGAATGTGATAAGGTATGAATTGAGAAAATTCATATCAAGATAAGAAACAGTTAGAGGTTTGTGGGTTTTAATCGAGGACTTGTATTTGTGGCTGAGTCTTTTGCCAATTCAAAACAAAATAGTTGTAATGTCCTCAAAATCTTGATTTTCATTATAAATAAATTGTGGATTTATTTATTAATATAATGAATATTTTACGAATGAATTTGAATTTTGGTATGACTAATTAGTAAATTATTACATGATGAGAATTAAATTAAAGGGGGTCCAACTAATGGTATAATTAAATTAGCAGACTAACCTAGTATTAGTAATATCAATAAATTGATAAGATTTGTGGGTTAATTAAATATTCAATTAAATTGAATATAGCAAATATAATTGAATTATGTAAATTAATTAATAAAATTATTATTTAATATCATTGGGTATTTTAAATTGACCCAAACAAATTGGGTAGCAACCCAACCAAGCTAAATTGCCATTTAACTAACCAGCTGGGGCACAAATCCATTGAAGCAAATTAAGATAAAACAGCCCAGCCCAGCCCAGGCACAAAACATAACCCGGGAGAAAAATTAAGTGTGCCAACCTTTTCGGGACAGAAACAGGGAGAAAGCTGAGCACGCATGGGTGCGCACAGCTCAAGGTTTCAGCTGCCGAGAAAAAGAGGAACAAAGCAGGTTGTAGGGGGGCTGTAGAGGGTGGCCTAGTACAGAAATTGTCTAAGGCTGAGGGAGTAGCCTTATAACACATCAGAGCATCCATCCTCTTCCTCCTTCAAGTCCAATTGGTTGAGAGAGAGAGAAAGCGAGAGAAACCGCGAGCAAGAAGAAGAGGAACCGAGAGCTGCGACCGAGCAACAAGAGTTGCTTGAGTAATTGATCTAGGAAGCTCAAGGAAGGCTTGTGGATGTCCAATACATTTGTTACTTACTTTGGAAGGAAGAGGAAGCCAGTCGTAAGGTCTCAAAGGTAGTAAATATCTCATAACTTTAGTATCTTGTTTCCTTGGCCATTGTTTTGTGTTTCATGTGGTAGAAAGCTAGAATAAGAGCTCTATGTAAGCATATTCATGCTAGAGTAGTAAATATATGTTTCAAGAAGCTTTTCACGTGTTATTATGCCCACCTATGTGTTTAAAAGTGAAAGAATGCATGAAATCCTCATTTTCGGAAAAACCGTGCGAGATAGTGTGGTTTAAGGCCATGTACATCTAAGCTCTTGAACTTGTTTGTGTTGGTTATTATTTTTCCTTGATATAAATACAAGTTTAGAAGAAAACCCAATTTGAATCACCAAAAGTTATGGTGTATACATTTAGTTATGGTTTTTCTACCAAAACAATCCATTTTCCGACACGATTGAGAGTAGCTTGATAATTTCCATGTTTAAAGTTTCTGCAAAATTATTTGAAAAATATTGGGATGTTAAGGATCAAGTTATGAATCCATAGAATCCGACCTTGCATGATTTGGAGGTGTATATCTCATTCTAAAAAATGTTTGAACCAAAGTACCTCCGGAAGCTTGAAAACCGGAAGTAAGAATGCATGAATCTTGTTTGTACCCTGTCTGTTTTTGCTGTTTTCAGTCTCGTTACGTATGGAATTTGAAAGTATGATATAAAGAGAAGTTGTAGAGGAAGAAGTTACGGACGCGTGAGCGCTTGAATCACTCAAAACGGATAAGAAATGAGAAAGTTATGGCCGTCGGAGTGAGCGGGGGTCGGACAGACAAAACTGGAAAATGTTTCTGCAACACTAGGGTCGGGGCCCTAGTTTTGTACTAAAAACAAGGGTCGGGGCCCTAGTCCCTTTTCAAAGAAAAAAATGATTTTTATCCGGGTCGGGTCGGGCCAATTTTAACGGGTCGGGTCGGAACGTTTTGAGTCAAAATGGGTCAAAATATTTAGAAGTTAATGTAATTAATTTGGGACCCAAGTTTATTAATTATTTACTATTTATATAATAAATAATAAATAAAGTAAATAAAAGCCATTTTTATGATTAATTATTATTCAATTGATATTAAATAATAATTAAAGCAAATAAATATGATAACTAATTATTTATTATTAAATAATAAATAAAGGATGATATGAAGTTAATAAAATAATTAGTTATTAATTAATTATATTAAATAATAAATAAGGATAATTATTTAATTAATTATTATTTAAATGATTTTAAATAATAATTAAAGAAAGATAAGATAAAATAATATAATTACCTATTATTTAGCTTATAATAGGTAAGGATAACTAACTAATTGTTATTTAGTTAGTAATTACTTATTATTTAATTAATAATAATAGTTGACGATTAAATTATTAATTGACTTATAATAATAGTTAGTGACTAAATTATTACTATATAATTAATAATAATAGTAATGAATTAAAATATTATTAAATAATTAATAATATTAGACGATAATTAAATTATTATTAAATGATTAATAATAATGATTAAGGATTAAAATATTATTAAAAATGGTTAATAATATTAGAAATAGATTTCAGATATTATTAAGGGAATTAATAATATTGCTAACCAATTATGATGTTATTAATTACCATCAGTAGGTGATTTAAATATTAGAAGGATAATAATATTGTCACATAATTAATATATGGGGGATATGATTTGTTTAGCCAATGCGTTAGTAAATATTATGCTATGTGTTTAAATGACATTTGATTTAGGTAATTTACGTAAAGCGATTATGTGCTGTTCTAATTGTTAGGCCAACATTTTAAATGTTAGGTCTTCGAGAGGAAATTAAATTAAGCAAAGTAGACGTAATTCGCGCACCAGGCAAGTTCCTTAACCTCACTAATATTATTATTGAGCAAGTTACCCTGATTTATTTTGATATCACAAATTATTTCACAATCAATATTATTGTTATTCGCACGTGGTGCAATTGAATTCATATTCCATTCTTGAATTATGAATTATTTGAAGTCCTTACATTCATGAATTAATTAAAAAGGAAGTCTAAGCCAATTGTTCGGCTAGACATATGTGTAATTTATTTTAAAAGCTATCCAAACCATGGTGTTACGGATTCTTAAACTGAGAAGAACAACCCATAATGGGGAGCAACCTAAGTATCAAATAAACGATACATACAGAATAAATGTTATGCATACACATAGAGTACGAGAGGCTGATCCCCTCAAGTACAGTTCTGGACATGTAACCTAAGAGGGTCAATCAATGGATTGATTCCTCAACAGACGTTCATGGTCTATTGGACCACTCAGCATTTCAATGAATCAATTATTATTCATTATTCGAGTATTGATCATATTATTCGGATATTTATTTCCTGAGTTCATTGAATCATTCAATTATTATTCAATCATGACATACTTCATATTATTCGTATAAAACTTGCTGAGCAAGCTAGTTGCTCACCCTTGCTATGTTATGAAATTTTATTGCAGCTAAACCTGAATGTTCAAATAAAGATAAGGGAAAGGGGAAGATAAACTCGTAGACGTGCTGGGGTACTAAATGTCTATTGTTATGTTTTGTTTAAGTTTGATTACATGTAACCCGAATCCTATTGTATATATTAAATTCGTGATGTATTTTGTTAAGGTTTCGTACCTTGGGACTAGTAGTTAACCCTTTTGTATAAACAACATATGTTTATTTTCCACAATAGATATTGTGTGTTGTTTTGGGACGTGTACATGATATAATTATATTAGATCGTGAGCACTGAGTTCGAGGTACTAGTACCCGAATTTGGGGGCGTCACAGGTTGGTATCAGAGCTGTAGGTTATAAACTTTAGGATCTGCGAAACCTAGGTTATAACCTTAGTATTATACTCATATCGAGTGCGCTAGGAAATGGATCAAGGAGATTCATTGGAGTTACTTTTGTTTGGAGGTGGATTGTGGGGATCCATCGAGCCGAGTTGTACATGATAAAATATTTTTTCATTTCATCAATGAATATATTTTATTATTGTACTGACATGCGGTTATTTTGTT
>OX359287.1:3130000-3482500 GCA_947179155.2 Hedera helix
TATCCGTATCCGTTTATATCCGTTTACACTCCTAAAAATAGCCATATAGCTGCAAACATTATCTAAGACTTAAAAAGAGGTACTCAGACATCAAGTGAAGACTTGAAAAGTCGTCCCCAGAAATCAAATGGTGATAAAGGCAGACAAAAACCTTTAGCTTAAGTAAGGAGCAAGCATGAGCGTGTAAGGGTGTCAGGGGATGGGGCGATCGGGTAGGAAGCTCGGACTGGGAGAGAACCCCAACTACCGGTGGGTAACCGAGCTTTTGGGTGGCATGAGCGTGCAAGGGCCATGATGGTTCAAGCTGGCAATTCGGTGAGGGGTTGCAGCAGAGCATGGGCAGCCGACCGACCGAGAATTAGCAGCTCGAACCAGGGGACAGATGAATTGCACGACATGAATCTGAGAAGCCAGTTTGTCGTGTGGTCACCGACCTGCTCACCTACCGCGCCAAAAGTGAATAGCCTTAGGGCTTAGGCCATAGCCATACCGATCGCATGAAGGCTTATCGGCTGAACATAGCATGTGCACGGATGGGGCTTGCTGTGAACAACTCTCCACCTAATTCGTGCTACAGGTTATGTACCGATGGTCCGATCGGGAATTACCCAACAATTGGGACAAATGTTCTCCTATAAATAGGAACCCCAAACTCCCTAAACAAAGCTGCTGAACTGATTAAATCCGAAGCACCCCAATACCCGTGAACCTGAGAATTCGGAAGAGCAAGGAGGTTAGCAACCAGTCAACAAGCTTCGGTCCAATCAAGGTATAAAATGGGTCTGTTAAGGGAAGTGGTAACCGTGACTTCTCTTTTCGTTAGTTGTTTTGATTTTCTATTTTTGGATTCTGTTTTCACTCCTTTTGCCGTGTAATTTTTTTGTTGTTGTTTGTTCTCTGTGGTTGTTTTCTGTTGTTTCGTGGTTGGGAGAATGTTGTATAAAGAGGCCATGGAGGGCCAGGCGGTATAAGGATGGGTTTTAGTTGTAGGATTTCAAATGTTTAATAGTTATTGTAGAATTTGTTTATGCCCACCACCTGTTTGATGTATTATCTGTTAGAATCAGATTTCTTGCTATGTATTATGTACTGTAGCGGTTACAGCAGAATTTGAATGTGTTTCCATGTTGGGTGTTCATGTCCGTTGTCGTAGAACCAACCCTTGCTTCGCTGGAACAAGGCTGGAGTGTCATAAGCTAGGTTGCGGCTGGGTCTATGTGCTGATGGGAGGCCGGAGCATGGGTCAGTTTCTGGTGTGTTGGCCAGATTAAGCTGCGGGTGTGTGTGGTTGATAGCAGTGTTTTGCTGATTAACCAAACGTAAATATTAAGACATTATGCTTTCCAGCTGCTAATTGGCCTTACAAATAAATCCTTGTTGGTTGTGATATCAGTGGTACTCACGGTATTACTATTATTAGTTCATAATATTAAGAAATAATAAAAATCATTTGCTAATGAATTCATAAAGTTGGCTAAGTGATAATACTTCTGAAATGGTGAATAATATTTATTCAACTATTAAATTTTATTTAAAGTTTAATGACATTAGTAAGCCCTGAAATACTATTAGCACAAATTGATGAAATTGTTAGGTAATTAGAGTGTTAATTGAATGATTTAATAACCTTTTAAGTATTTTGTGTATTATCCTAATGGGTTGTTTAACTAATTAAGTGTTAATGATAACAAAATCCATATATTTGTTTTGTTTTTAAATAAAAGGTATTGATTGATTGGTATTAAATAATAAAGGTAATAACTAATTAATTATTATTTAGTTAATATTAGAATAAGAATAAAGTCTAACAAACTATTTATTATTCAACTTTTAATTGATAAATGAGGGAGTTAATTAATTATTATTTAATGTTAAATAATAATCAAAGGCATCTTAAGAATTAAAATAAGATCCATATTGTTGAGATAACAAATTTAATTACTTATTATTTAATTGATAATTGAATAATAAGTAACTATAACTAGTTATTATTTATTATAAGGTAATAACTCGAGATAATTATGAAATTAATTTTTAAGTAACATTAAATAGTAATTAAAGATAAGGTGAAGTAATAATTAATTATTGTTTAATTAAAGATTAAATAATAATTAAAGACAAACAAGATTAATCATTTAATTAATTATTATTTAATTAACAATTAAATAATAAGTAAGCATAATTAGTTATTATTTAACTATTAAATAATAACTAAAGAAAGTTAATTAGCTAATATTTAACTAATCTTAAATAGTAATAAAATAGGATTTAATTTATTAAACATTGATTAAACAACTATAATAAGTTGTTTAAAGGTTTGATAAGGGTCCAACACTTGGAGGAATTGTTCCTAACTTATTAAATTGTTAACCTAAGATGATTTAAGGTCTATAGAGCTAATGACGTTGAATTGACTTTTAGAATTTAAATCTTAATATTTTAAATGTCTTCAAATTCTTATAAGTTAAATTCTCCGATCTCTGCATATAATAATTGATTAGAGTTAGTATTTTGGATAATTATTCGCTTAAAACATTTTTAGAAGCAAGGAAAATTATAAATGCATAATTAATGTGTGAAAAAAGACAGAGAAAAAAAAGTGGAGCCAAAATAAATGGTATCAATACTTATATTTAAAAGCAGAACTTGAGATTATTTTTTGAATAATTGAAGGACCAACCGAGTTAACTAGGTATTAATTTGTATCATCCAATCGAGTTTACTCGATAGTATTAAATGTTTAGTTGAATTATTTTTAATTATTGATGATAGGTGCAAATTTTTTTAATATTAGTAAGATAGTACTCATGTCTCTTTGTTTTTCAAATTTCATGAATACATTTAATTTTTAAATTGACTTAATAATATATCTTCAACTATATAAATAAGAGAAGCCCGTTGGTTTTACTAGTTATTTTTTATATATTCCCCCCCCTATTTTTCCTATTATCCATCAACTATATAATTAAAAGTACAAACTTAGTTTCACAAATTTTTGATTTAACATTTTTTTGGTTCAACCTTTTGTTTTCCTATCTAAATTAGTATAAGTACTATCCAAATTTGTAATGATAAAATAATATAACCTCACTACAAGAAATTATGGATGTAGTAAAGGAAATTTTGTGAAGGAATTCATTCATTCATATGAGAAGTTTTCTAGCGAAGGAACTGTGAAGGAAAAAAAATGTAGTGACAATATAGTTAATTCGTATCATCCAATTGAGTTGACTTGGTAGTATTAAATATTTAGTTGGATTAATTTTTTTTTTAATTTTTGATGATAGGTGCGAAAAATCTTAATATTTGTAAGATACGCGTGTCTCTTCGTTTTTTAAGTTTCATGAATATATTTAATTTTTAAATTGACTTAATAGTATATCTTCAACTATATAAATAAGAGAATATAGAAGTCCATCAATCGAGTTTACAAAGCCCTTTAGTTTTACCACTTTTTTTTTAACTGTTTTTCCTATTACCCATCAACTATATAATTAAAAGCACAAACTCGGTTTCACCAATTTTTGATTTCACAAAATTTTGGTTCAAGCTTTTTCTTTCTTATACAAATTAATTAGTATAAGTACTATCCAAATTTGAAACAATCAAATACTATCCAAATTAGTAAAGTATTCAAAAGTAACCTTAACCCGCAAGGAAAAAAAATTATTTTTTTATTTATATATTTAATAGACAAAGGAAGTTTTTAAAAAAGATATAAATATGATTCTATCAATTTTATTACATGTTTTTTTTTATATTTTTTTTATCACAATTTTATTTAAGATAATCATCAATTCCAAAATATAAGATCATTACCCTCACAATTTACATAAATTCTGTTAATTTTAGTCAATATAATGATAAATATTATAACTATCTAACAAAGTACTAGTCATTGTAAAATTTCTTATGCCATAATTTATAATGAATCATCTCAATTTTGAGTTTGAAAATATTTCAAATCAACTTTCAAAAGTTAATAATAATCTTATAATTTAGAATAGAGGGAGTATATTTTAACAAATTTTTGTAGGATATTTTATTACCATAATTTTATTAAGCTATTGAAAAAATCTCTTAACATATCACACAATTTAATTATGGCTAAAGTACAATTTGCACCCCATAGTTTACTGTCAGACACATGTTGCACCCCAAAATTTAAAAGGTGTACACTTACACCCCAAAGTTTCTATTTTGGTTTTAAGTTGCACCCTCTGGATATTTTAGAGATCACTTTTAATTGGGAGTGGCGCACGGGTGACTTTTTAGGGGCAATTGGGTCAATTCATTTCTCTCCCAGTACTAGCACCCAAAGCCACTATCCCAAATCCCATCCGTGTTCTCTTTAATCTTTTCATTTTCTCATAATAAAATCAAATGAAGAAAAAGAAAAATAACCCAAAAAAAAATCAATTCAAGAAAAAGAGAACTAACCCAAAATAAAATCAGCAGATGAAAAATAAAAATAACTCAAAAAAAATCAAATGAAGAAAAAGAAAACTAACACATAATAAATTGAACTTGGCACCTTCTCATTGTTGAAGGAATTATCACTTAATGTATTTGCACATGAAACACAAATCAAACTCTATTAACAACCACCAAAATTGAGTATTACCAGTTTTATGAAGTCGAATGATATTTCATATTATAGATCAAATGAACCCATATCTAAAATTCTCTTTTTCAAATCAACATATTTCTACAGGTATACCTACCACCAACCTATGCAATACATTCAACTCGCAATGATAAAACTAAAGAACGCACCAGCATCAAACCCAAACAATTCAATCCAATCATAACAATTTCAAATCAAGATCCTCGAAACTTTATGTTCTTATTGTTGGGTTATTCCCTCTTATGTGGGTAGGCCCAATTAGTAGCCTATATGGTCTATTGACCCATATGGATGATATAACATAGGTTTTAGGAAAAACAAAAATAACAAGTAACAAAACAGAAAAGAGGAAAAGAAAAAACTGATTCTCACAAGAAATAGTGTAATATTTTACAACTTAGTGATCAGAAGGTCATTTGTTGTCTGATTGGGCTGATTTTTGGAGGGTGATGTCGTAACTTGTCGGGCTTCAATTTGAACGGTGGGATTGAGCATCAGAGTCTCGTAGCATCATGTTTTGCTATACATTATTGATACATTTTTTTTGCGAGAGTTGGTAAAATTTTTAGTTCTCTTGTTATTCTTGTTGAAGATGTATGCTAAGAATATGCTATTCTTGATGGTTGTTGTTGGTTTATGTCTCTAGTTGTTGTTAGAGAGAATATTGTATTGCCCGTTATTATTGATAGTGGAAGATTTGGTAGACTACGGTCCTATGATTTTTACTCCTCACATTGAGGGGGTTTTCCACGTAAAAAATTGTTTGTGTTCTTGTGTGTGTTTGTTCTTAATTATTAACTGCTTGGATTATTTTTCTTATTGGGTTTACATAAGAGGGGGGAATTATATTATTTCACTGTGCTGTTAGTGTTGTTTGGCTTGTTTTTCTCCCAACAAGTGGCATCAAAGTTATGGTCGTTATTGAATTGTTTGCCTTGTGTTAAACGATGGAAATTAATACGACTAGGACGATAACTTTGAATGGTTCAAATTATCATATTTAGAAAGGGAAAATGGAGGACCTCCTTTATGTGAAGGATTATTATTTGCCTGTGTTTTCTGATGTGAAGCCTGAGAAAAAGACCGATGACAAGTGGAAAATTCTACATCATTAAGTGCGTGGTTACATTAGGCAATTGGTTGATGATAATGTTTTGAATCATATTAGTGGAGAGACTCATGCACGCAGTTTGTGGAGTAAGCTCGAACAGTTGTATGCTCGAAAGAAGGGGAATAATAAATTATTTATGATTAAGCAGATGATGGCATTGAGGTATCATGACGAAAAACCTTTGACTGATCATTTAAATTTCTTTCAGGGAATTATTAATCTGTTAGCTGCAATGGGTATCAAGTTTGATGATGAGATATAAGGATTATGGCTACTTGGTACATTGTTGGATTCGTGGGAGATGTTTCGAACATCGTTGTCTAACTCCGCTCCAAATGGTAAAATTATTATGGATTTGACTAAAAGCAGTGTTCTGAATGAAGATGTTTTAAGAAAGTCGTAAGGTATCTCTTCACAGTCAGATGTGCTAGTTACGGAGAGAAAGGGGAGGAGCAAAAGCAGACATCCGATGAATAGAGGTAAGAGCATAAACAAGTCCAACAAATTTGCAAATGTAGAATGTTTTCATTATCATGAGAAGGGGCATATCAAAAATTTGTATCGCCAACTCAAGAGAGAAAATAATATGGGAAATGGTAATGAAAAGAAGAATGACGACAATAAGGATGATAATCGAGTTGCTACCGTTTATAATGATTTTCTCATTATGTATGATGAAGATGTTCTTAATTTTGCTACTCATGAGATGAGTTGGGTCATTGATAGTGGTGCATCATTCATGCTACATCGCGGAAGGACTTCTTTACATCTTATATAGCTGGTGACTATGGGGTTGTAAAGATGGGTAATGATAGAGTGTCGAAAGTTGTGGGCATTGGGGATGTGTGTTTGGAGACTAACAATGGTACAAGGTTAGTTCTCAAAAATGTTAAGCATGTTCTGAAAGTAGTATGCCCTCAAGTCAATCACATTTGATGTGATAAGCATATACTTTGTAATCTTGTTCATTTATTAATAAAAGTATCAAGGCATTTCTTTATTCATGATTAATTACTTGAATTAATCAAATGGATAAATCCATAGTTTTCGAGCAATGCTTTTAGAACCATGATGAAGATCATGCTAATGAGATCTAAATTCAAGATAGCTCAAAACTAAAATTATTCCTAATCGTTGGATCACTAAAAAGGGAATTAGTAGATCCGAATATATTGGTACATACTATGCTACATACTATGAAGAGGATGATTGATCTCATAATCATTTGTGTAGAGACACTAAAGCAAGTATGTAGGTGCTTATTAGAGAATAAGTTCACTGAACGTGACTCGCTTAAGGAACACCTAATGGAGTTTTACTTGTCTGTCAATAGGAGTTCCTTATGTGATAGTCGTACAAGTGATTCTTGGACTTGAGATCATCATAGTATCTTGTGTGTACTAAGTTATACTTTGACATACTCCTTAAGACCTGTTGGTATATCAAAGGATATGCTTAGGTATAATAAGGTACACATGGAGATAGGTGAATGATCAACAAAGGATCTACCACTTTCAATAAAGGGAGAGAATGTCCTATGTGATTCAATAAGTGACAACTCAGAAATCCTTAGCCAGGGTTGAATGGAATTAGAAAGGAGTTTCTAATTTACATTAACTAGAGTTGTGTATTTGTGAATTGAAATGCATATGATCAAATTAATAAAACTTGACAGAAATTTCTTGTCTTATATTTGATTGGAACATTGTATGGTAGAACGATTGAATTGTATGGTAACTATTCGCTGAAATGTTCTTTTACAATCAAATATTGAAATTTATATTATCTGGAATGTCGACTAATCGCTAAGGGGGCTTACCCTTATTATGGAATAATTATTTTTTTCTGAATTAAAGAGTTAATTCATAATGAATGAATTAGAATTGTTCTAATTTATTCATTATACAACCGGTTTAATATGGAGAACCTAAATGATCACACTATAAAAGAATAATATTTATTTTAGAAGCAGATGGCATAATCGTAATAATAAATTAAGTATATTTAATTTATTCTTTGGTGATAGAATAAATTAAATAGCTTAATACTTATAATTTAGTATTTTAGAAATACTAATTATAAATTAATAAGAGAAGTATTATTATTATTATTATTATTATTATTATTATTATTATTATTATTATTATTATTATTATTATTATTATTATTATTATTATTATTATTACTACTACTACTAGTATTATTATTTAGTTCCTAAATGGTTTAGGAATTGTAATTAATTAATTTAGTTCTTAATTAAAATTGGGAATTAAATTAAAACCATAATCTTAAATAGTTTAGGAGGCTTGACTAGATCTATAAATAAGAGGAGTCTTATCATAGATCAATGTTACACACTCTTTCATTAGTATAGAGAGTACTCCATAATTCTTTACATCTAAGGAGTTAAAGAGAGAGAGCGAGAATTAGGGCTAGCCACCTATTGTTTGGAGAAACCATAATCCACTTCTTTAATTCATAGATCTCTTGGTGGATCACCTTTAGAGGCTTCACACTTGGGGAGCTAACATTGATCCGTGGAATATAATCGATGAATTTGAAGAAGAACGTGAATGATTAAAGGGAGATGAACTTGTACCCGTGGAAGCTTGGTTCTACAAAGGTATAAATTATTTTATCCTTCCTTAATTAATAATAGTCGCATAAGAAAGATCCTGATTATTGGTTTGTACAACATTTTTAAAATCTGATTTTTCTTGCTTCCGTTGCGCTTGTATAATTTGGTTATATGTATGCCATATTTTTGCAAACCAACATGTTCCTGATATTCGGCTAAATCTGATTTCTGCTAGTAAACTTGATGATGATGGATTTTGCAATGTCTTTGGTGATGGACAGTGGAAACTTACTAAAGGTTCTATGGTTGTGGCTAGATGTAAGAAATGTTCAACATTGTACATGTTACAGGCAAAGCTCTCTACAGATATTGTTAATATAGTGGAGAATGATAGTCAAGTAAAGTTGTGGCATAAAAGACGTGGTCACATAAGTGAAAAGGGATTGAAGCTATTAGCCAAGAATAATAGTTTATCTGGGTTAAAACGTACATAGTTGGAAAAATGTAGTGATTGCTTGGCTAGAAAGCAGAACAGAGTTTCATTCTTAAGTTCTCCATCACGAAAGCCAGATATACTTGATTTGGTACACTCCGATGTATGTGTTATGAAAGTAAAAACACTTGGTGGTTCTCTTTACTTTGTGACATTCATTGATGATCATTTGAGGAAGATATAGGTATACACTTTGAAAACCATAATCAAGTACTTGATGTATTTAAGTAATTTCAGGCATCAGTTGAGAGACAAACGGGAAAAAAGCTAAAATATATCCGAACAGATAATGGAGGTGAGTACATAGGCCCCTTTGATGAGTATTACAGAGAGCATGGTATTCGGCATAAAAAAAACACCTCCTAAGACTCCCCAGTTCAATGAATTGACAAAGAGAATGAACATGACCTTAGCTAAAAGAGTTAGAAGTTTGCTTTCACATGCAAAATTATCGAGTTCTTTTTAGGGTGAAGCATTAAGTACAGCTACGTACTTATTAAATTTGACACCATATGTATCGTTGGAGATTGATGTATTGAACAAAGTTTGGACAAGTAAAACAGTTTCTTATGATTCGTTGCGTGTCTTTGGATATAAGGCATTTGTGCATATTCCTAAAGATGAGAGATCAAAGGTTGATGCAAAAACCCGGCAGTGTGTATTTATTGGGTATGGTTAAGATGAATTTAGTTATAAATTGTGTGATCCAGTTTAGAAGAAGATAGTTCAAAGTCGAGATGTTATTTTCATTGAAAACCAGACTATAAAAGATATAGACATGTCCGAGAAGATGGTACCAAATAACCTTGATGAGAACGTTGATTTAAATAAGACAGATGTTCTTATACATGAAGACGCTCCCGAGTGCCCACACTTGTTGGAACACCCACATATTAATGTTTGAAAGTCTACTTGAGACCGAAAAGCTTCTACACGCTATTCTTCTAATGATTATATATTGTTGACAGATATAAGAGAACCAGATAGTTATGAGGAAGCTATGGAAGATGAACATAAAGAGGAGTGGGTTGATGCCTTGCAAGATAAGATGCATTCATTGCATGAGAATCATACATTTGAGTGGTGAAACTGTCTAAGGGTAAAAGGGCGTCGAAGAATCGGTGAGTTTACAGGGTAAAGCAAGAAGAACACACCGCATGTCCACGGTACAAGGCTAGATTGGTTGTGAAGGGATTTACACAGAAAAAGGTTATTAACTTCGATGAGATTTTTGCTTTAGTTGTGAAAATAACATCCGTTCGGGTGATACTTGGCTTAGCCGCTACACTTGATTTAGAGGTTGAGCAGATGGATGTGAAGACTGCCTTCCTACATGGTAATTTAGAGGAAGAGATTTATATGGAACAACCGGAGGGCTTTGAAGTGAAAGGAAAAGAAGATTATGGTGTAAATTGAAGAAAAGTCTTTATGGCTTAAAGCAAGCACCGAGGCAGTGGTACAAAAAGTTTATGTCAGTTATGGGGGAGCATGGCTACAGGAAAACTTCGGATAATTGTGTATTTGTGCAAAAAATTTCTGATAATGATTTTATTATCCTTCTACTTTATGTTGATGACATGTTAATTGTTGGTAGGAATTCTTCACAAATTGAGTCGTTGAAAAAACAGTTGAATAAGTCTTTTGCGATGAAAGACTTGGGTCCAACAAAGTAGATAATTGACATAAGAATCACGTGAGATAGGGATGCTAAACAATTATTTTTGTCACAAGAGAAGTACATTGAGAAGGTAATTCAAAATTTTCATATGGATAAGCCTAAAATGGTTAGCACTCTTCTTGCTTCCCATTTTAAGTTGAGCACAATATAATGTCTTTCAACTGATGAAGAGAAGAAAGATATGGAAAGAATTCTATATGCCTCAGCTGTAGGAAGTTTAATGTATGCCATTGTGTGTACATGGCTAGACTTGGCATTTGCAGTTGGTGTTGTCAGCCGTTATTTGGCAAATCCGGGAAAAGAACATTAGAATGCAGTTAAGTGGATTTTATAATATCTTCGAGGCACTTCCGAATTGAGACTTTGTTTCAAAAATGGAAAAATAAAATTAGTTGGTTACACAGATGTAGTTATGACTGGAGATCTCAATACCCGAAAATCTACTTTAGGTTATATGATTTCTTTTACTGGTGGGGTTGTGTCATGAAAGTCTAAACTGCAAAAGTGTGTTGCACTTTCTACAACAAAAGCATAGTTTATTGCAACAACTGAAGCGAGTAAGGAGTTGCTATGGTTGAAGAAAATTTTGAACTAATTAAGATTCAAACAAAAGAGGTACATATTGTTTTGTGACAATCAGAGTGCTATTCACCTTGGTAGGAATATAATTCATCATTTCATTCTAAATCAAAGTATATTGATTTGAGATATCATTGGATTAGAGATGTTCTTGATGCAAGGTTACTAGAACTTCAGAAGATTCATATAGACGATAATGGTTCCGATATGATGACAAGTATATTGCCAAGTGAAAAACTTGAGTATTGCAGATTAAGCGCCAGGATGGCGAACCCCTCCACTTAGTCGTGAGGGGGAGATTTGTTGGGTTATTTCCTCCTATGTGGGTAGACCCAATTAGTAGCCCATACGGTCTATTAACCCATATGGATGATATAACATAGGTTTCAGGAAAAACAAAAATAATGAGTAACAAAACAGAAGAGAGGAAAAGAAAAAACTGATTCTCGCAGGAAATAGTGTAGTATTTTACTACTCAGTGATCAGGAGGTCATTCGTGGTCCGATTAGGTTGATTTTTGGAGGGTGACGCTGTAACTTGTTGGGCTTCAATCTGAATGTTGGGATTGAGCATCGGAATCTCCTAGCGTCAGGTTTTGCTATACATTGTTGATATATTTTTTGCGAAAGTTGATGGAGTTTTTAGTTTTCTCTTGTTATTCTTCTTGTTGAAGATGTATGCCAAGAATATGCTATTATTGATGGTTGTTGCTGGTTTATGCCTCTAGTTGTTGCTAGAAAGAACATTGTATTTCCCATTATTATTGATAGTGGAAGATTTGGTGGACTACGGTCCCGTGATTTTTACTCACATTGAGGGATTTTTTCACATAAAAATTTGTTTGTGTTCTTGTGTGTTTGTTCTTAATTATTAACTGCTTGGATTATTTTTCTTATTGATGGTTGTTGATGGTTTATGCCTCTAGTTGTTGCTAGAAAGAACATTGTATTACCCGTTATTATTGATAGTGGAAGATTTGGTGGACTACAGTCCCATGATTTTTACTCCTCACATCGAGGGGTTTTTTCACATAAAAATTTGTTTGTGTTCTTGTGTGTTTGTTCTTAATTATTAACTGCTTGAATTATTTTTCTTATCAGGTTTACATAAGAGGGGAGGAGTAAAATGTTTCGTTGTGCTATTATTGTTGTTTGATTTGTTTTTCTCTAACTAGGGGTGAACATGGTGCAATTTAAAGCTTAAACCGCATATAAACCCGCTTAAGTGCGGTTTAAAAATTTCAAAACCACACATGAAACCTCTTGCGATTGGTACGGTGCAGTTTCATTTGGTGCGATTTCGGTGCTAAAACCAATTGAAATAATAAAATTTTATGCAATTTAAATTAACAATTTAGCATCACACAATATTAAATACCACTTTGATAACACACACTTATAATACTTTTTCTAAACAAAAACAAAATAGAATCTCAAAACATAAATGATGTTATCTCCTTACATATAAAAATTCTAAATAAAGATAATTATAATTTGAGATAATTCCAAATGTTTGTACATTATACTAATATTTCTTGATATGCTTTATTTTTACAGTTTATGGTGCAGTGCAGTTTGATTTATTGTATGCAGTTTTGCCCAGAAACCAAACGCAAACCGCATTTGAGGTTTTTCAATCCACCTAAAACTGTCACATACGTCGGAACCATTGATGCGATTTTAATTGGTACGGTTTGTGCAGTTTTTGGTGTGGTTTTGGGGGTAATTTGGTTCCTTACTCACCCCTAATCCCAACACTTATCCACCATCCAATTTACCAAAATTCAGATAAAAAGTAAGACTTTATACCAGAATTTGAACCCAATACCAAATTTCAACAAAACCCATCGTCCAAATCATCAAAATCAAAGAAAAAGAACGACAAATTCGAAATTAAAATATATAAAAGAAAAAGACTCAGAAAGGAAGAAAACCTGATGGATCGGTGGGTACATAGAATTGGTGCAAACCGAACATTCTAATAATTCATGGACGGTGGTGGCCGGAGTAATTCCGGGCACTGCGCAGCCATTATTACTGGGAGGTTTTGAGGGATATTGATGATTATGATGATGATTATGATGATGATTCTGAGGATGGTGGATCTCATCATCTTCCATTCCATCTGAAGATGACACGCACTCTATGTTATCCAAAGCCATTTTTCACTAATTACCCACCTCTCCAAAATCTCTTTAACAATTTGACCACTTATTCATCATCAGTCTTGGGCGGTGACTGTAACACCCCCAGATTCGCGGCTGAAAATGATCTTCGCAATGGTGATATGAATCTGAACTTCACACGCAGCGCTCACTGTGACTTGTCTCCAAGCTTGCATTTTGCCAATCTTGTCAGTATTTCTGCTATTAATAACAGAAGTTGGTAATTAATGGAGATAATTTTTGAGTAAAAATCATTCTTTCCACTTGCATGTTAGCATATTGCCGGCTCAAACCCAGATAAAGGAAGGTTGTGTTAGGTTGGTGACCAGTTGAAGAACTTGTCAATTTCTTTGACATAAATCTTGATGAGTGGAAGAAGAGGATTCATCTTACTAGTTTGGGATTAAAGACTTAGTGAGTTGAATTTAGTTGAGTTGGGTACCTAAACCACGGGTTGATATTGCTTTTACATATTGGCACGTCATGAGCAACATTTCTGCTACTCTTCTTCATTTAACAGTACGGGCATTAGTACCTAGATCATTTTACATTACTAGAAAGATATCAATATATCCAATAAGCAATAGGTTAAAAAGGGGGGCCAAAATATTAAATTTTATTGTAAAAATATCCATTCCCTATTACTACATGTCTTTTGAACGTTACTGATAAAAGAGATTAATAGTTATTGTACTTCTTAACAAAACCTTAAAATTTCTATAAATTTTTTGGTAAAATCTTTTATGAAATTTGAAGTTAAAAAAATGAATTACGTTACCATGCAACACTTTTAGAAAATATCGCAAAAACTATCTAATTTGACAAGACATTTATTTGATGGATGTTTTGAAAAGTTCATATAAGTCGTAAATTATGTGGCAATAAGCAGTTTGTGTTACTGTAATAATAAGATAATTCACAGCTCTTTTAACAATCTCCAACTAAATAAGATAATTTCATATAAGCTTTTAAAAATTAATATTTTTTTTTGAATGGGTCCAAATATATTGAATAAGACGTAAAATCAAACTTTTTTTACTTGTAAAGTAAGTAGTCAATAGTTAAACAAATAAAAATATCTAATGAAAGATAAAATTTAACGGCTAATGAAATTTATCTCTTTCTAACGGTTAGTGAATTTTTTCTATTTTTAATGGCTAATGATATTTCTTTCATTTTTTGACGGATAGTGAAATTTTTCTCTTTCTAACGGCTAGTAAAATTTTTCCTTTTTTAACGGTTAGTTTATCACATATTAGCTTTTCAAAATTAATATTTTTTTTGTGGGTCCCAATATATTGAATAAGATTCAAGATCAAACTTTTTGTACTAGTCAATAGTTTTACAAATAAAAAAATCTAGCGAAAGATAAACTAATGGCCAGCGAAAATATTTCTCTTTTTCTAAGGGCCAGCGAAATTTCTCTTTTTTTCTAACGGTTAATGAAAATTTTCTCTTTTAAACGGACGAGTGAAATTTTTGTCTTTCTAACCGCTAGTTTATAGTTTCTTTTTAGTTTTTAATGAGTAGTCTCTAACGGCTAGTTCAACGGCTACTTATTTACTTATAAATTGATAGTAGAGGAGGATGAATTTGGATGAAGAAATTCATAGTTTGGAATATCATCTGTGAGAGTCAGGGTGTTGATCGTTAATGTTTTTTCAGTTGGTGAGGGAATTTCAAACCTTGAGCGGTGAGTGTCGATTTGGTAATAATGGTCGAGAACTCCCACAAACAGTTCCTTACTAATTGTACCTTATTTTGTTTGGAAGCCTATTCTCGTTTCCGGAAGCCTATTCTCATTTCTGTAATGTTTTTTTCTTCCATTCAATTTTTTATAGTTTCTTGGAGTTTAATTATTCATGAGATGCTAAGGAGAAGATCGTTGTTCATGACATTTCACATATTTATTATGCCGCCCAACTCATGGCGGCTGTGTTCTTACGGGATCTGGTGAATAAAACTATCAACCCAAAGGGCAATACTGTGCTAGGCATTTGTAGTAGAACAATGTCTAAAACTTGAATAGCTTCTTGAGGCTTAACAGCTTGCCTTCCATCTAAAAACATCTTTAAGTGGCTCAAATCGGCACGTGAAGTTAATTTAAAATTACTTCGAAATTTTCCTTTTCTTTTTTTTGCTATTTTAGGTTGAAGTTTAACAAATTTGACTTTTCTTTTTTGTTGTATCATTTCTTTTCTATTAGTAAAATGTCTTCTTTTATCAAAAAAAGAAGAAGAAGATAAATGTGGGTTTTATAAATTTTTCCTCTGATTCTAAAGTCCTATATTGGTAATTTGATTGTTAATGTCATGACTTTTGCGCTCACTTGAGAATTTTTTGTTTAGTTTTCAACACTTAAATTCTTTATTTTTGATGTGTGTATGTTATATATGATTGTTATTAAAATCGACTTAATAATATATCTTCCACTATATAAATAAGAGAATACATAAGTCCATCGAGTTTATGGAAGTCCGTCCATGTTACTAGTTTTTTTTAATATTTTTTTTCCTGTTTTTCCTAATACCCATCAACTATATAATTAAAAGTACAAACTTGATTTCACCAATATTTAATTTTACAAATTTTTGGTCCAGTCTTTTGCTTTCCTATCCAAATTAGCATAAGTGTTATCCAAATTTGCAACAATCAAATACTATCCAAATTTGTAAAATATTCAAAAGTAATCTTAACTAGCAAGGAATAAAGAAAGATATTTTATTTATTTAGATATCTTTAATAGAGAAAGGAAGTTTTAAAAAATATATAAATTTGATTCTATAAATTTTATTAGAAGTTTTTTTATCACAATTTTATATAAGATAAATACTTCATCTATTTTAAAATATAAAATCATTACCCTCAAAATTGACATGAATTATGTTGATTTTAGTCAATATAATGATAAATATTATAAACTATCTAAAAAAGTACTCCTCATTGTAAGATTTATTATTTCACAATTTATAATGAATCATCTCAATTTTGAGTTTGAAATGTTTCAAATTGACTTTCAGAGGTTAAAAATAATCTTATAATTTGGAATAGAGCGAGTATATTTTTAACAAATTTGTGTAGGATAATTTTATTGCTATAATATTATTATAATTAAATTACGTGATATATTAAGAGATTTTTAATAATTTTATAATTTGGAATAGAGCTAGTATATTTTTAACAAATTTTTGGAGAATAATTTCATTACTATAATTTTATTAAGATATAAAAAAAATCTCTTAATATATCACGTGTTATAATAATATTAATAGCAGTTTTGCTATATATAATGATTATGTATAGCAAAATTCTATGAATTGTATATTATAGTAAAATTATTCGTGAGACAGTGAGATTTGATCCTTGGCATTCACTACGGAGGTTACCCTCGTGATATAGCTATGCCAAAGTATTTTTTTTCCGCTAGTAATATTATTAGTAGTTATTTTTGTTTTTTTGAAAGGCCAAAATAATTTCATTCCATAAAATAACACCTTACAAAAAGACACGGCAATCCATAAGATGTGGATAGGCCATGGAAATTACATGTGCACTTTGTAAGTATGAACTACCCAGAATAACCATAACTAGGATCAAAAGAATTAAAATTGATGAAATGTTCTTCACTGAAAATTAATGATCTTCGCAATGGTGATATGAATCTGAACTTCACATGCAGCGCTCACTGTGACTTGATGACGAACTGAACCAAACAAACATTGCTCATATATGTTGATGACACCAGATGACAACAGCTAAAGGGCCAGGACAAAAGCTTGCACATCCGAAACAAAAATGTGGAACATTTACGGACCATGAGAAAAGCTTGCACATCCGCCTGCGCATACCGAGCTATTTACGGACCTTGGATGTCTTCAATGTCAAACATTTAAGTCCCTGCTTTGACGAAGCCGAAGACACTAATGACAACTCGAGGACGAGTTCTTTTCAACCCGGGGTGACTGATGCAGGAGCATCTGAGCTTGATCATGCTGAGCTTAATCATGTCGATCTGTCAGCTAGCACATTAATGGCTCTACAGTACCTGGAGAAAGCGGATCGGGACAAAGTTAAAAGGCAACGATGCCCTCGGGCAAGTAAGATGGGATCGACCTATTAACCTTAATCTCGGGTCGATAATACTCTTCGGGGGACCTTGAGGTCGGGACCGATCATACTCTTTGGGGACCTTGAGGTCGGGATCGATAATGCTATTCGGGGACGGCTTCAGTTCAGACTACTTCAGTCCTTTATTTTTGATAGTTTTTCCTTTTATTTTATTTCCTTTATTATTATTGGGCATATAATTTAGCTATTAATTATTAGGTGTCATATGGTAAGTGCACGTGAGTTGGTTACTAAAGAAAGGTAGTGACAGATATTGGGGACCAGCTAAGTGGCAGGAGAGAGAAAGATTTGTCAGAATCTGTTAGCCACCTTTCTAGTATTTTCCTTTTTTAATATTTCCTTTTCTGATATTTTCTTTCTTTGTGCCCAAGTTTTACCTAGCTATATATACCCGGCTTGTGGGTATAGAAAGTGTTGTTGAAAATATTGATAAAACTTTTTCTGAGAATTAGAGTTGAGAGTTTCTCCTCTTATCTCTTTTGGTGAATCTCTTGTATCTTTACCTGTAGATTTGTATTAACTTAGCCAGCAGGATAATCGCTATCCCGCTCCGGCGTCAGTTGGTATCAGAGCTCGTCGTTCACCTGGAAGTTAATACTCACCGGTTTCAATGGCTGGTAGTCGTGGTTGTGGTAGACGTGGACAGGTTCCGACTGAGGAAGTTCCCCACCGTGATCGCAACGTTCAGGAAGTGATGATTGAGGATTTACAGAGACAAGTTGCAGAGTTAACCCTGCGTCTAACGACGCGAGATCAAGGTCGTCGAGAGCGAGTTCTAACTGAGGAGGCTCCGCACCTTTATCGCCACTATCAGGGTCCTCATGGGCAGTTTCCGGATGAGGAAGTCCAACACCCTATGTTTGAGGAAGTTGATACCGAATCTAATTCCAGTTTTGATAATCCTTATCAAAATCGGAACCAGTTCTGGGAACGAAGAGGTCAAGACGATTGTCGCCGGGACCTGGGTTTCAAAGTGGAGCTACCGGAGTTCTCTGGTACGCTTCAAGCGGAAGGGTTCATCGACTGGATGAATGAAGTAGAAAGAATCTTCGAATATAAGGAGGTCCCAGATGCTATGAAGGTGAAACTAATTGCAATAAAATTAAAGGGCAGAGCATCTGCTTGGTGGGAACAGTTGAAGAAGTCGAGAGCAAGACAGGGAAGATCCAAGGTAACTGAGTGGGAGAAGATGAAGAAGAAGATGCAGTCTCACTTCCTTCCCTTTGGCTATACTCAGTCCCTGTACAAGCGCTTGCACTTATTAAGACAAGGAGTCAGGTCAGTTGACGAATACACTGAGGAGTTCTACCAGTTAATTGCTCGTAATGACCTATCTGAAATAGAGGAACAGTTGGTGGCAAGGTATTTAGGTGGTTTGAAGCAATCTCTGCAGGATGTGCTTAGCCTTTATTCAATATGGACTGTGTCCGAAGCCTACCAGCGAGCACGTGAGGTCGAGCAATAGCAGAACAGAAGGCCGATGCCCAGAGGCATCCCCAGTAGTAGACCGACCCCACCACCTCAACAAACACGTTTGGTACCAACCCAACCACATGGTAATGTCAGATCTACTATTAAGTGCTTCAGATGTGGAGAACCAGGACATCGGGCAACCGAGTGCAGAAAACCTGCTAACCAGAAAGGCAAAAATCTTCTAATCGGGGAAGAGGTAGAGGAAGCCGAGGAGTTCGGCGAGCCTATCTATGATGACTATGAAGAGGAGGACGTGTTGTACGGTGATGGTCGAGAAACCCTAGTCATCAGGAAGAGTTTACTGACCCCTAAGGGTGATACCAATGATGATTGGTTGAGAACCAATATCTTCCACACTACTTGCACCGTAGCCGACAAGGTCTGTAAGATGATCATTGACAGTGGAAGCTGTGAAAATGTGGTGTTCGAAGAGGCTGTTCATAAATTAAGCCTGAAGACGGATCAACACCCAAAACCATACAAACTTTCATGGCTCAACAAAGGGAATGAGGTAAATGTAGATAAGAAGTGCCTGGTATCATTTTCAATTGGCAAAAAGTACTTCGACAATGCTTGGTGTGATGTGGTTTCCATGGATGCATGTCATATACTGTCAGGACGACCTTGGCAATACGACCGAAGTGTCACTCATGATGGTCGGAAGAACACTTACTCCCTTAGCATCAAAGGAAAGAAGATTGTGTTAGCCCCACGTCGGGAAGCAGGGAGTTCGTGTTGGTCAGGTAATCATCCCAATTTGTTATCCATGAAAAAATTCTTGCATGAGGTCGGACAAGGAGTAGTGTACGCTTTACTTCCTTGTGAAAACAGTTCAGCAGATAACAGCACCGAAGTGTCAGCCGACGTTCAGGAGTTGTTAACTGAATATGCTGACCTTATGCCAGAAGAGCTTCCATCGGGACTACCATCGATGAGAGACATTCAACATCAGATCGATCTTATCCCAGGATCAAGTCTGCCGAACAGACCAGCTTACAGACTCAGCCCTAAGGAGTCCGAAGAACTACAAAGGCAGGTGGTCGAGTTACTGGAAAGAGGATACATTCGTGAAAGTATGAGCCCGTGTGCAGTGCCAGCTTTGTTGGTACCAAAGAAGGATGGTTCGTGGAGAATGTGTATAGACAGCCGAGCCATCAACAAGATTACTGTGAAGTATCGATTTCCAATCCCACATTTAGATGACATATTGGATCAGCTGTCAGGAGCCAAGGTCTTCTCCAAGATCGACCTCAAGAGTGGTTACCATCAGATCAGGATCAGACCAGGAGATGAGTGGAAGACAGCGTTTAAAACTCAACACGGGTTATATGAATGGATGGTTACCCCCTTCGGGTTATCCAATGCTCCGAGTACATTTATGAGGTTCATGCATCAAGTATTACGACCATTCATGGGTAAATTTGTGGTTGTATACTTTGATGATATTCTAATTTATAGTCCGAACCGAGAAGCCCACCATGAGCACCTCTGATCTGTCTTTGATGTTTTGAGAAAGGAGTGTCTGTTCATCAACCAGAAGAAGAGTTCATACTTCACGACTTTTGTAATTTTTCTCGGTTTTGTTGTATCAACTGAGGGTGTGCATGCGGATCAATCGAAGGTAGATGTCATTCGGGAATGGCCAACTCCAAAGAATATACATGATGTCAGGAGCTTCCATGGTCTGGCTTCCTTTTACCGATGGTTCATCAGGGACTTCAGCACCTTAATTGCACCTATCAAAGAGTGCCTTAAGGGTAGGGAATTTCAATGGTCGGAAGAAGCCGAAACCAGTTTTCAGCTAGTGAAGCAGAAGATGACCGAAGCACCGGTGTTAGCACTCCCTGATTTTGATAAAGTATTTGAAGTGAACTGTGATGCATCAGGGATCGGCATCGGTGGAGTATTGAGTCAGGCGGGTCGGCCAGTGGCATTCTTCAATGAGAAGTTGTCAGGATCGAAGAAGAATTACTCTACATATGATCTGGAGTTCTACGCCCTAGTTCAGTCTTTGAAACATTGGCGTCATTACCTAATACAGCGGGAGTTTATTCTCTTTACCGACCATGAAGCTTTGAAGTATATCAATGGTCAGCATAAGCTGAGCCGAAGGCATGCCAAGTGGGTGGCATACTTGCAGGAATTCACCTTTACACTTCGGCATCAAGCAGGAAGTCTAAACCGTGTTGCCGATGCTCTCAGTCGACGCACAATACTTCTTACTACCATGAGCAATACAATCACTGGGTTTGAAGTCTTCCCTGATATGTATACAGAAGATCCTTCCTTCGGGAAGATAGTTCAGGAAGTGACGGAAGGTCAACGATGTGACTTCGTCCTGCACAATGGTTATCTGTTTAAGGGGCTTCAACTTTGTATACCAGATTGCTCGCTCAGACAGCAGATAATTGGTGAGCGTCACAATGAGGGTCACTTCGGGAGAGATAAGACACTAGCCCTAGTCTCGACTAACTACTATTGGTCGAAGCTGTCAGGGGATGTGGCTCGACATGTTGAAAGATGTTATGTCTGTCAGCGGTTAAAGGGGGCGCTCAATAACGCAGGTCTATATACTCCCTTACCCGTACCAGAAGCTCCATGGATAGATGTGAATATGGATTTTGTGTTGGGATTACCTCGAATCCAGTGGTCAGTTGATTCTATCTTCGTGATAGTAGATCGATTCTCGAAGATGGCACACTTTATTGCGTGTCGAAAGACCATGGATGCTGACCGAATTGCCAATCTTTATTTTCGGGAAACCGTCCGACTGCATGGAATTCCAAAGTCAATCACCTCTGATCGGGACACCAAATTTGTCAGTAACTTCTGGAGTAGTTTATGGGGAAAGTTCGGAACCAAGTTGAACTTCAGTAGTGCTTATCATCCTCAGACCGATGGTCAGACCGAGGTGGTGAATCGAAGTCTAGGCAATATGTTGCGATGTCTGGTTGGAACAAAGCCGAAGTAGTGGGATCTTGCTTTAGCTCAAGCCGAGTTTGCTTACAACAGGTCTAAGAACAGAACTACAGGGATGAGTCCGTTTGAGATTGTCTATGGTTAAAATCCATCAGGAGTTCTGGATTTGTTCCCTATTCCCAGGATCGGACGAGTGCATCCAAAGGCAGATGAGATGGCCGAACACCTTCGGACTATTCATAATCAAGTCCGTCTATCTATCATCAAACATAATGCCACCTACAACGATCAAATCGACCAACGCCGACGTCAAGTACTTTTCGAAGTTGGTGATTTTGTTTGGGTTGTTTTGACCCGAGAACGGTTTCCTGTTGGAGAGTACAATAAGCATAAAGATCGAAAGATCGGCCCGTGTGAGATCCTACAGGAGATCAATGATAATGTCTACCATCTGCGCATACCGAGCCATTTACGGACCTCGGATGTCTTCAATGTAAAACATTTAAGCCCCTGCTTTGACGAAGCTGAAGACACTAATGACAACTCGAGGACGAGTTCTTTTCAACCCGGGGTGACTGATGCTGTGACGACCCCAAAATCCGTCTCCAATAACCCCAGATCTGGTCCGTCAGAAATAACCTCAATCCTGAGTTTAAGTCGTTACATGAACAACTTTCTCCTTATTATACACAACATTACATAAAAGATAAAATTTAATGCTGTTAAAACTCAATATATTAATTGATAAACTTAATTAACTTTCAAAAATCTTCTATTCCCAAAATCGCAATCTTTACATCGCTCTTTTATATCTCTAGATCATATACATTATAATTTAATATATAATCTTTACCTCTATAAGTTATTCTTTATAATCCAGTAAGCTGAATATATGATTCATCAAACTAGATTATCAAAACAGCAAGCTGTAAAATACGCTAATATTGTTGGTGAAGTCACTCTACGATCGTCTGGCTTGGCAGTCTATGCTCGCAGAAAACTTGGACAGTGGAATTTCACTCTACGATCCCACAGTAAAGTTACTTAACGATTTGCTACTTTAAGACCAAGCACTCTACGATCGGCTGAGACTCACTCTACGATTGCTGAGGCTCACTTTACGATCGCTGAGGCTCACTCTACGATTTGCTGAGGCTCACTCTACGATCATGACCACAGATCAATAAAGCCAATGCAACAAACTGTTTCCCATTACAGCAACCTGAGTTTTCTATTCAACATACCGTATATCCAAAGCCTTCAAGAATTTCTTCATTCACTTTGCTGAAAATGTTAATTTAAAGCAAGAATGAGCACGACGGCTCAGCAAGTCCAACAGCTAACACATAACACGTAGGTTATATTTAATTTATGCTTTATGCTCCATGCTTGGCATTATAGGCATCGTGCTTATCATGCGTTGCATTTATAAAATCTACCCATGCTTACCATGCATGTCAATGTTACCATGTTATATAACTCATATAACACATTTGATTCATAGCATTAATTATATATAACAGCTATTAACAACATATGATCGTACACAAACACATTTACAATCAGATAGCACATAACATGAGTGCACATTTACTAGTGTGACAGCCCCAAATTCCGTCTCCAATAACCCCGGATTTGGTCCGTCAAAAGTAACCTCAATCCTGAGTTTAAGTCGTTATACGAACAACCTTCTTATAAAAATCACAACATTTAAATAAAATCATGTTGCTAAAACTCAGTAAATTTAAAATTTTATGACATTTACTTAAACCTTTGCCTCAGAATCGCAATCTTTACAATCATCCTACAACTCAGATCATTTATATTTCATGACCTAGTGTATTACCACCGTTGTGAGCAATAAAACTCGTAATTTAACATTTAGTCGATATGACTATTAACTAACTGCTTTTAACTATACGAGTTGACAAAACATTAACACTCGCCTCAATACACAACTGCCTTTCATTCTTATTACAAGGCTTTAAAATCTGGAATGATTCCTAACGGTAATTATTCCTAGCAAATATAACTTAAACTTTAAGCAGTTCTAGTAACAACCTTTATTAATAAACTTTGCACATCTTCTTTGCGATTTCCGGGATCTTCACATTCCTTGCTCTTCGCTGAAAATGTTTATTATAGCAAGAATGAGCACGACGGCTCAGCAAGTCCAACAGCTAACATGTAACACGTAGTCACATTTAATTCATGCTTTATGCTCCATGCTTTGCATTTATACAATAAACTCATGCTTGTCATGCTTTGTATTTAACCCATGCTTACCATGCATGTCAACATATCCAGGTTATATAACTCATATAACACAATTCAAATCATAGCATTAATTATATGTCTGCTATTAACCACATATGACTGTACTCAGACATATTTAGAAATCAGCTAGCACATACAACAAGTGCACACATAATACTTTATGCACATAGCACATAGTACTGAAAATAACACATAACATTGTTAAACTTGCCTGATATGCGCATTGACTTACGCTACCAGTCTGAAGTCTGCGTTCCATCACTAACGCTTATATGGATCGAATTACCGCATCTGAAAGCCTTAATACGCTTGTCTGCCAATTAGGAAGGCGCATAAGAACTTAGCTGTCATTCACAAAAGAATTGACTCTACCACACAACAGTTCCTATTTATTAACTCAAAATTTATTAGACAATATTATCCTCCTTGGATAATATTTTAAATTACCGATTAGTATTGTTATACATTAACAATACATTACTAAATTACGAACATTTCTCAAATACTGAACAATACCTCGATTGGTTACAAATATTATTAAACCCTTAATAATATTCTCTCAGTCACCAATATTATTAATCCATTAATAATATTTTATTACATACCATCAATTATCAATCCTTTAATGATAATTTACAACCTTGGTAATAATTAAAGACTCCAACAATTATCCGTCAATTGTTTACACTTTATTACCCTTAATTTTCTCGCATTATTTATTTAATATTAATTAAATAAATAATTAATTCAATTAACTTTACTTGTTTCTTTATCTTCACATAAACAATTATTTCTTTAATTCCTTAACATGATTTATTAAAGAAATAATTAACTCAATTGCTTCTAAATTATTATTTAGCATTACATAACAATTATCTTATTCATTCACATTATTTATTTAATATTAATTAAATAAATAATTAACTCAGTTAACTCTACTTGTTATTTAACATAGCCATTATTTCATTGACCTTAATTCACTTTAATTATTATTTAATATCATTTAAATAATAATTAATTAATTAATTATCCTCAATTCCTTAATAATTATTAAATAACAATTTCATAATCATTTCTTAATTGATTACCCCCATTTATTATTTAATATTTATTAAATAACAAATGATAATCTCCTTTATCTCCCTTTAATTATTATTTAATACCCCTTAAATAATAATTAATCACCCTTATTTAAAATAAATAATTACCTTATTATATTCTTCATCCTTTAATTATTATTTAATATCCTTTAAATAATAATTAAATAATTAATTGTCCTTATTCGTTATTGAATATAACTCCCTTTAATTATTGTTGTACGATAATTAATTAATTACCTTGTTTCAATTACAATTAAACCATAAATTAAATTCCAAATTAATTAATGAATTATACTTATTATTTAATATTAATTAAATAATAAGTTTACAACCTTCATCCCTTTAATTATTATTTAATAGCCCATTAAACAATAATTAATTAAATATATCCACCTTACCTATTACCTTAGTCTCAGTTAGTAATAAGTAATTAGCTTAATAATTTTAATCATCCTTAATTATTATTTAATATCCCTTAAATAATAAATAATTAAATAACTATCCTTATTTATTATTTAATATAATTAAATAATAAATAATTATTTTATTAACTTCATATCATCCTTTATTTATTATTTAATAATAAATAATTAGTTATCGTATTTATTTGCTTTAATTATTATTTAATATCAATTAAATAATAATTAATCATAAAAATGGCTTTTATTTACTTTATTTATTATTTATTATATAAATAATAAATAATTAATAAACTTGGGTCCCAAATTAATTACATTAATTTTTAACTATTTTGACCCATTTTGACTCAAAACGCTCCGACCCAACCCGTTAAAATTGGTCCGACCCGACCCGGATAAAAATCATTTTTTTCTTTGAAAAGGGACTAGGGCCCCGGCCCTTGTTTTTAGTACAAAACTAGGGCCCCGGCCCTAGTGTTGCAGAAACATTTTCCAAGTTTTGTCTGTCCGACCCCCGCTCACTCCGACGGCCATAACTTTCTCATTTCTTATCCGTTTTGAGTGATTCAAGCGCTCATGCGTCCGTAACTTCTTCCTCTACAACTTCTCTTTATATCATACTTTCAAATTCCATACGTAACTAGACTGAAAACAGCAAAGACAGACAGGGTACAAACTAGATTCATGCATTCTTACTTCCGGTTTTCAAGCTTCCGGAGGTACTTTGGTTCAAACATTTTTAGAATAAGCTATACACCTCCAAATCATGCAAAGTCGGATCGCCCTAGTATTTTTCAAATAATTTTTCAGAAACATTAAGTATGGAAATTATCAAGCTACTCTCAATCGTACCGGAAAATGGACTGATTTGGTAGAAAAACCATAACTAAATATATACACCATAACTTTTAGTGATTCAAATTGGGTTCTCTTCTAAACTCATAGATATATCAAGGAAAAATAATAACCAACACCAATAAGTTCAAGATCTTAGATGTACAAGGCCTTAAAGCACACTATCTCGCACGGTTTTTCCGAAAATGAAGATTTCATGCATTCTTCCAATCTTACCAACATAGACATGCATAACTACCCATGACAAGCTCATTAAAACATATATTTACTACTCTAGAATGAGTGTGATCACTTAGAGCTCTTATTTTAGCTCTCTACCACATAATACACCAAGCATGGCCATAGAAATACAAAACTAGGAACTTATAGGTGTTTAATACCTTGATGACCTTGTTGCTTGCTTCCTCTTCCTCCCGAAGTGTGTGACAAAGGTATTGGACATCCAAGAGCCTTCCTTGAGTTTCCTAGATCAAACACTTAAGAGTTACTTTGTTATTTTCTCTCTTCTCTCCCTATTTTGCTTCTCTGTTTTCTGCTTTCTCTCTCTGTAAATGGACGGGATGGAGAAGGAAAAATTGGATGTCTGATGTTATAAACTACTCCCTTAGACTTGTACAATCTCTGCCCTAAGTTGCACTCTACAGCCCCCTACAGCCTGCCTTGCTCCTTCTTTTTCAGCAAGATGCTGCTTTCTTGGGCCAATAATTCTTGCGCATGCGCTGCTTTCTTTCTTTTTATGTCCCAAAATGGTTGGCACATTTAATTCCACCGGGTTGAGAAAAAGAGCTTGGCTGGGCTGCTTCTTGTTTAGTTAATTGAACAATTGGTGGCCTAAATTGGAACTTATGTTGCAACTAAGCTTGGGTTGTAGAAAGGTTAATCATTTGGGCTAATTTAAAATACCCAATACCATTAATTAATAATTTTACTAATTAATTTACATAATCCAATTATATTTGCTATATTCAATTTAATAGAATATTTAATTAACCCGCAAATCCTATCAATTTATTGATATTAATAATATTAGGTTAGTCCACTAATTTAATTATCCCTTAGTTGGACTTCCTTTAATTTTATTCCCATCATATCATAATTTACTAATTTAATCGCATCAAGATTTAAATTAGTTCATAAAATATTCATTACATTAGTAAATAAATTCACAATTTATTTATAATGAAATTCAAAATTTTGCGGACATTACATTCTTCCCCCCTTATAATAATTTCGTCCCCGAAATTTCAATATAAGGTAAAATCAAAATATGAGGGTAATTCTTCCTCATCTCTTGCTCAGATTAATTAATTTTTTTTTTTTTTTTTTTTTTGCCTTATCCAAAAATGATTCTATCCTCGGAATTACCACTACATCCTTACAACATTTGTCCCTCCGATCAATCTTATCGATTATCTTAACATATGCATTGTTTTACTTATTGTTTTATAAACACTGTCCTAGTCCTTCCGTGACTGGACTCCAATTCAATTCCAGTGATCGTCCATCACTTTACTAAGGTTAGCTTTATATCTAAACCTCAAATTTTGCCTGAATCCTCAAAAGCTTAAAATTTCCTCAAATCGACTATCCACTACTTCCTCATCCAAGGATTAGCATAACCTTAAATCACATCAATTACCTAAGACCGTATTTCTCAGTCTTATGAATATCCTCAATTTACCTAAGACCATAATCATCAATCTTATGAATTTTCGAGTCATTACATTCACCCCTTCTTCTAAAAATTTCGTCCTCGAAATTTCAGCATACTTATTTCTGCTTATTCTAACCATTCGGTTATCAATTAAACCTATCACATTTCCCATTCTCTGAGGATTCTTCATTGATCATCTAATTTTATGATCCATCTCCTCTCAATTTACGCCTCTACCCATTCAATTTCCAGAATATTGGGATATTTCCCAGAAATCTTCAACAATTGTTCAATAATTGTGAAACAGTATGAATAAATAGGAATAAACTTTTCCTTTAAAATAATGTCATATCTGACTGAAGGGTCATAAAGACCATGAACAAATACCAAGGAATCAATCATTCGACAGACCCCTTTTAAATTTACAAAATGATTCATAATATGAACTCGATATAATCAATGCACAATTTGATAAGTGACAATTGATTTTAAATGCTGAGTGGTCACCTTGACCATGAACGTCTGGTGAGGCATCAGTCACTTGATTGACCCTCTTAGGTTACATGTCCAGACCACACTTGAGGTATCAGTCTCTTGATGGACCCTCTTAGGTTATTTCATGTATCATTTATCCGATACTTAGGTTGCTCCCCATTATGGGTTGTTCTCTCAGCTTTAGAATCCGTACCAACAACAGGTTTGGATAGCTTTTAAATGTCTAACATGCAAATGTCTAGCCGAAACAATTGGCATAGACTCACAATAATAGTTCGGATACCAATCGGAACTTTGAACTCTTCAAGAGCACATACGTGCGATAAAATTTATGAAGTTCATCACTTCAAGTTACAATTAACAATGTCTAGCTGATACAAATGGCATAGACTTTCATTTAAACGTTTCAAAAATAACTGACGATTATCATTCAATTCTTTCAGAAGGCACATAAGTGAAAATTTTGGCACGATTTCAGGAATTTCAAAGTCTAGCATAGCTAGAAGATTTGGAATATCCTAAAACCTCAAATAATCACCAATTTTACTCCTCACCTTTCCAGCTTAAGAACTATCTCTATTATAGCTTAAATCTTGCTACTTAACTCTACCCACACTCGATGTTCATCAAACTTACCACGTATTTGGGCTCAGGAACTTACCACAATCATATGGCTTGAGGAGCTTGTCCTAGTCAGGCCATAGTCGCCCATTCGCTGAGGGGCTCCACCATATGACTATGAGTCACGAACTTACCATACGTGTCGGTTCTCAGAACACGAACTTATCTTAACATTCTCTACCTATCCGTTATACATATGAGAAAAGAATCACCTTCTCAACATACATATAGCAAATAGCGCAACACCAGGTTTCAATTGATTATCACTATAGGAAGCCAAGTGGCCGTCAAACCAAACACAATCTCCCGCCCATACAAGAAATTGGTCAACTCAGCCACTAATCAATATAAGAAGTTAAGCGGTCGTTAAACCAAGAACAAATCCCCTGCCCATACAAAGGACTGTTCAACTCAACCCCTATATCAATGTAGGAAGCTAAGCTGTTCTAAAACCAAGCACAAATTCCCCGCCCATACAAGGATTGTACAACTCTGCCACTAACATGAGTCCTCAATTAAAAACCACAAACCTCTATCTTCTCTTATCTTGATATGAATTTTCTTAATTCATACCTTACCACATACCACTCTTCCCAAGTTTACTGCATACTATTTCATAGTATTTACCTTTTCATAGCGTCATGCTATTTACACATTCCCTTAATAATTTAACAGACCATCTGCCATTCCATGATTTTACTATGATCACCATATGATCCAAATTCACTATTGATTTCACTTTACGATTTCTCGCTTATTCTAGGATCGTTTAATTCCGCAATCTACTAACTCACCTTAAATCATTTTACTGTACGATCCTTCATTTTTATTCATTTTGAATACATCCATGAAGATCCTTCTTTGAATCTTCTCAATATACACTTATTTTCTTCTTTATGAATTTCATATATTCAGCTCTTATCACTTAAACTCTAAATGAGTTTATCCTTTCACTGCTTTCAATATATATCTACGATTATAGCCTAAGGTACTGCTACCTAAGAACTATAACCTATCAGCTCTGATACCAACTGTGACAGCCCCAAATTCCGTCTCCAATAACCCCGGATTTGGTCCGTCAAAAGTAACCTCAATCCTGAGTTTAAGTCGTTATACGAACAACCTTCTTATAAAAATCACAACATTTAAATAAAATCATGTTGCTAAAACTCAGTAAATTTAAAATTTTATGACATTTACTTAAACCTTTGCCTCAGAATCGCAATCTTTACAATCATCCTACAACTCAGATCATTTATATTTCATGACCTAGTGTATTACCACCGTTGTGAGCAATAAAACTCGTAATTTAACATTTAGTCGATATGACTATTAACTAACTGCTTTTAACTATACGAGTTGACAAAACATTAACACTCGCCTCAATACACAACTGCCTTTCATTCTTATTACAAGGCTTTAAAATCTGGAATGATTCCTAACGGTAATTATTCCTAGCAAATATAACTTAAACTTTAAGCAGTTCTAGTAACAACCTTTATTAATAAACTTCGCACATCTTCTTTGCGATTTCCGGGATCTTCACATTCCTTGCTCTTCGCTGAAAATGTTTATTATAGCAAGAATGAGCACGACGGCTCAGCAAGTCCAACAGCTAACATGTAACACGTAGTCACATTTAATTCATGCTTTATGCTCCATGCTTTGCATTTATACAATAAACTCATGCTTGTCATGCTTTGTATTTAACCCATGCTTACCATGCATGTCAACATATCCAGGTTATATAACTCATATAACACAATTCAAATCATAGCATTAATTATATGTCTGCTATTAACCACATATGACTGTACTCAGACATATTTAGAAATCAGCTAGCACATACAACAAGTGCACACATAATACTTTATGCACATAGCACATAGTACTGAAAATAACACATAACATTGTTAAACTTGCCTGATATGCGCATTGACTTACGCTACCAGTCTGAAGTCTGCGTTCCATCACTAACGCTTATATGGATCGAATTACCGCATCTGAAAGCCTTAATACGCTTGTCTGCCAATTAGGAAGGCGCATAAGAACTTAGCTGTCATTCACAAAAGAATTGACTCTACCACACAACAGTTCCTATTTATTAACTCAAAATTTATTAGACAATATTATCCTCCTTGGATAATATTTTAAATTACCGATTAGTATTGTTATACATTAACAATACATTACTAAATTACGAACATTTCTCAAATACTGAACAATACCTCGATTGGTTACAAATATTATTAAACCCTTAATAATATTCTCTCAGTCACCAATATTATTAATCCATTAATAATATTTTATTACATACCATCAATTATCAATCCTTTAATGATAATTTACAACCTTGGTAATAATTAAAGACTCCAACAATTATCTGTCAATTGTTTACACTTTATTACCCTTAATTTTCTCGCATTATTTATTTAATATTAATTAAATAAATAATTAATTCAATTAACTTTACTTGTTTCTTTATCTTCACATAAACAATTATTTCTTTAATTCCTTAACATGATTTATTAAAGAAATAATTAACTCAATTGCTTCTAAATTGTTATTTAGCATTACATAACAATTATCTTATTCATTCACATTATTTATTTAATATTAATTAAATAAATAATTAACTCAGTTAACTCTACTTGTTATTTAACATAGCCATTATTTCATTGACCTTAATTCACTTTAATTATTATTTAATATCATTTAAATAATAATTAATTAATTAATTATCCTCAATTCCTTAATAATTATTAAATAACAATTTCATAATCATTTCTTAATTGATTACCCCCATTTATTATTTAATATTTATTAAATAACAAATGATAATCTCCTTTATCTCCCTTTAATTATTATTTAATACCCCTTAAATAATAATTAATCACCCTTATTTAAAATAAATAATTACCTTATTATATTCCTCATCCTTTAATTATTATTTAATATCCTTTAAATAATAATTAAATAATTAATTGTCCTTATTCGTTATTGAATATAACTCCCTTTAATTATTGTTGTACGATAATTAATTAATTACCTTGTTTCAATTACAATTAAACCATAAATTAAATTCCAAATTAATTAATGAATTATACTTATTATTTAATATTAATTAAATAATAAGTTTACAACCTTCATCCCTTTAATTATTATTTAATAGCCCATTAAACAATAATTAATTAAATATATCCACCTTACCTATTACCTTAGTCTCAGTTAGTAATAAGTAATTAGCTTAATAATTTTAATCATCCTTAATTATTATTTAATATCCCTTAAATAATAAATAATTAAATAACTATCCTTATTTATTATTTAATATAATTAAATAATAAATAATTATTTTATTAACTTCATATCATCCTTTATTTATTATTTAATAATAAATAATTAGTTATCGTATTTATTTGCTTTAATTATTATTTAATATCAATTAAATAATAATTAATCATAAAAATGGCTTTTATTTACTTTATTTATTATTTATTATATAAATAATAAATAATTAATAAACTTGGGTCCCAAATTAATTACATTAATTTTTAACTATTTTGACCCATTTTGACTCAAAACGCTCTGACCCAACCCGTTAAAATTGGTCCGACCCGACCCGGATAAAAATCATTTTTTTCTTTGAAAAGGGACTAGGGCCCCGGCCCTTGTTTTTAGTACAAAACTAGGGCCCCGGCCCTAGTGTTGCAGAAACATTTTTCAAGTTTTGTCTGTCCGACCCCCGCTCACTCCGACGGCCATAACTTTCTCATTTCTTATCCGTTTTAAGTGATTCAAGCGCTCACGCGTCCGTAACTTCTTCCTCTACAACTTCTTTTTATATCATACTTTCAAATTACATACGTAACTAGACTGAAAACAGCAAAGACAGACAGGGTACAAACTAGATTCATGCATTCTTACTTCCGGTTTTCAAGCTTCCGGAGGTACTTTGGTTCAAACATTTTTAGAATAAGCTATACACCTCCAAATCATGCAAGGTCGGATTCTATGGATTACTAACTTGATCCTCAACCCCCTAGTATTTTTCAAATAATTTTTCAGAAACATTAAGTATGGAAATTATCAAGCTACTCTCAATCGTACCGGAAAATGGACTGATTTGGTAGAAAAACCATAACTAAATATATACACCATAACTTTTAGTGATTCAAATTGGGTTCTCTTCTAAACTCATAGATATATCAAGGAAAAATAATAACCAACACCAATAAGTTCAAGATCTTAGATGTACAAGGCCTTAAAGCACACTATCTCGCACGGTTTTTCCGAAAATGAAGATTTCATGCATTCTTCCAATCTTACCAACATAGACATGCATAACTACCCATGACAAGATCATTAAAACATATATTTACTACTCTAGAATGAGTGTGATCACTTAGAGCTCTTATTTTAGCTCTCTACCACATAATACACCAAGCATGGCCATAGAAATACAAAACTAGGAACTTATAGGTGTTTAATACCTTGATGACCTTGTTGCTTGCTTCCTCTTCCTCCCGAAGTGTGTGACAAAGGTATTGGACATCCAAGAGCCTTCCTTGAGTTTCCTAGATCAAACACTTAAGAGTTACTTTGTTATTTTCTCTCTTCTCTCCCTATTTTGCTTCTCTGTTTTCTGCTTTCTCTCTCTGTAAATGGACGGGATGGAGAAGGAAAAATTGGATGTCTGATGTTATAAACTACTCCCTTAGACTTGTACAATCTCTGCCCTAAGTTGCACTCTACAGCCCCCTACAGCCTGCCTTGCTCCTTCTTTTTCAGCAAGATGCTGCTTTCTTGGGCCAATAATTCTTGCGCATGCGCTGCTTTCTTTCTTTTTCTGTCCCAAAATGGTTGGCACATTTAATTCCACCGGGTTGAGAAAAAGAGCTTGGCTGGGCTGCTTCTTGTTTAGTTAATTGAACAATTGGTGGCCTAAATTGGAACTTATGTTGCAACTAAGCTTGGGTTGTAGAAAGGTTAATCATTTGGGCTAATTTAAAATACCCAATACCATTAATTAATAATTTTACTAATTAATTTACATAATCCAATTATATTTGCTATATTCAATTTAATAGAATATTTAATTAACCCGCAAATCATATCAATTTATTGATATTAATAATATTAGGTTAGTCCACTAATTTAATTATCCCTTAGTTGGACTTCCTTTAATTTTATTCCCATCATATCATAATTTACTAATTTAATCGCATCAAGATTTAAATTAGTTCATAAAATATTCATTACATTAGTAAATAAATTCACAATTTATTTATAATGAAATTCAAAATTTTGCGGACATTACAACTAGTTTATGCATATGATACATAACACTGAAAAACTTGCAGGGATAACACAGATCACTGAAAGACTTGCCTGGATTGCAACACCAGTTTACGCTAACCTTTCGCATTCCTTGCACCACCTATACAACATGAAAGATCAACGGTGCATTATATTAGTCAAAGTTTGACTCAATATTTAATCCTATTCTTAGGATGTCTACTTCCTTTTATCGTCCCATTTATTCACTAGGGTTGATTCATTAGTTTAGTCCATTGTGGATTCATCACGATGTTTCACATAAACACCGTAAACCTTCTATACTTAACTTTGTATATCCGACATTCCTTAATGCCATAACATTATCATTTGGTCCTCATAATTTTTTAAGTCAATCTACCAATTAGTCACTACTGGACTTTACTAGGTTTAATTATACAATTACCTCATCAAGTTGTCATAATATTACCCGCCTCAGACAATATTTAAAACTCTTACTAATCCCAATTAGTATTACCTCAATTAATCTCTAAGGTTATTAAATTGTTAAATAACACTTTACACAGCGTTTCGACGTTTATACGCCACACGTCTATCCCGCCTCATATGCACACGTTTAGCATGCTCATACACTTATCTAATTAATTGTTGATTAATGATAGACATCATTATAAATTATAATATTCATCCTTTATACAAAGAAAAGTATAACTTAGTGTCGAAAACATTGCACGTTGCACACGTGCATGCCCGACGCCCTCCGATTGCCTCTAATTACCCATCATACCTCAAGATGGTCAATTTCGACTTTGCTACAGACATCAAATCGAAATTCGTAAAGAATGAAAGTTGTAGGTCTATCTATTAGCTTTCCAAAACATCTTGAATCACCTCAATCCGAGTTCGTATGAGAAAGTTATGCTCATATTACTAACTGATGCTGAAGCTGTCCAGACTCTACGATTTTCACTCTACGATTTTCACCTTCACTCTACGTTTTTCACTTTTCACTCTACGATTTTCACTCTACGTTTTGGACTTTTCACTCTACGATTTTCACTCTACTACCAGCAGCACTCTACTACCAGTTCACTCTACTACCAGCAACACTCTACTACCAGAGCACTCTACTACCAGTTCACTCTACCACCAGCAGCACTCTACTACCAGTTCACTCTACTACCAGCAGCACTCTACTACCAGAGCACTCTACTACCAGCAGCACTCTACTATCAGTTCACTCTACTACCAGCAGAACTCTACTACCAGCAGCACTCTACTACCAGTTCACTCTACTACCAGCAACACTCTACTACCAGAGCACTCTACTACCAGTTCACTCTAACGTTTTATGAACATGAACATTGAGTACAGACCAACTGTGGTTCAGACTCACAATGTTGACTGTGTAAAATAACCGAAACCACTATTCTAGTTCTAATTCAATCATTAACTAGTTTCAACAACATTCAACTACCGAGTTCACATTACTCTCATTTAAACACCTCATATGCAACTCTAGCATATTCTGTTTCCTTAATCCAAAATAAGATAAAACTAGTTACATCAAAATAACCGGATAATACCTTCAATCTTTGACAGATGATTTACATTCAGATTCTGCCTTCTCCGAACAACATGAACTCCTCTGAAGTTTGCATTTACTTCTCAAGCTCCATATCTCTCTTAGCCTAAATGAACGCGAAGGGGAAATGAGGGAATGACTGAGGTTATACAACACTCTCTCAGCCTTAAACAACTCTGAGGAGTTGGACCCTATAGCCTCCCCTATGCCTGACTTGTTCCTTCTTTTCGCAGCACTGATTCCTTGAGCTTTGCACAAACTGCGCGTGCTCTGCTTTTTCTGAGGTTTTGTCCCTAAAGGAGTGGCACTCTTACTTGTCCACCAGGTTATGTTATTACTCTTGGGCTGGGCTGCTATTTGTTTTGTTAATTAAACAAATGGGTGGCCCAATTGTTACTTACATTGCAACTAAGCTTTGGGTTGCCCAAATTAAATTCCTAGTGGAAATATAAAATATTAATACCCCACTATCAATAACTTTCCAAATGGAAATAAATATAACATTATTAATGTTTACAAAATCTCATTAATTAATAACCATATTAATTAATTTACACATCCAGCTTAACTTGCTAGCTATTTAATTAAATATCACATAGCTCATTTACCCTATCAAACTTTGATACTACACAACCTAGGTTGGTTCATTAATTTAATTAACCCATTAATTGAACCTTCCTTAAATTTCTTTAATTATTTCAACGCATAATTAATTAAACCAAGCCATCATATAATGATTTAATTTAATCCTCTAGAAATTTACAATTACAGCCAATAATTTCATTTCTCTATATTAAAATATTTCGGGTCGCTACATTCTTCCCCTCTTATAATAATTTCGTCCCCGAAATTGCAATATAAGGTAAATCCAAAATATGAGGGTAATTCTTCCTCATCATATTTTCTGCACCTATATACTATATAGATACATAACTTAGTATATACCTTATCATATACCCCTTCAACCAATTCTAGGTTTTAAACTCCCAACAATTATTTTCCTCAAATTAAGTTTTAGACTCAATCCTTACAACTGATTCCATCCTTGGAATTTGCACAACATCCTTACAACATTTGCCCCGCCGATCGATCTTATCGATTATTTTAACATAGGCATTGCTTTACTTATTGTTTTATAAACACTGTCCTAGTCCCTCCGTGACTGGACTCTAATTCCTTTCCAGTGATTGTTTACCACTTTACTAGGGTTAGTTTCATATCTAAACCTCAAATTTCCTGCTCGAATCCTCGAAAGCTTAAAATTTCCTCAAATCTACAATCCACTACATCCTCATCCAAGGATTAACGTAGCCTTAAATCACATCAATCTTCTAAGACCATACTAATTAGTCTTATGAATTTCCGGGTCATTACAGATGCAGGAGCATCTGAGCTTGATCATGCTGAGCTTAATCATGTCGATTTGTCAGCTAGCACATTAATGGCTCTACAGTACCTGGAGAAAGCGGATCGGGACAAAGTTAAAAGGCACCGATGCCCTCGGGCAAGTAAGATGGGATCGACCTATTAACCTTAATCTCGGGTCGATAATACTCTTCGGGGGACCTTGAGGTCGGGACCGATCATACTCTTCGGGGACCTTGAGGTCGGGATCGATAATGCTATTCGGGGACGGCTTCAGTTCAGACTACTTCAGTCCTTTATTTTTGATAGTTTTTCCTTTTATTTTATTTCCTTTATTATTATTGGGCATATAATCTAGCTATTAATTATTAGGTGTCATATGGTAAGTGCACGTGAGTTGGTTACTAAAGAAAGGTAGTGACAGATATTGGGGACCAACTACGTGGCAGGAGAGAGAAAGATTTGTCAAAATCTGTTAGCCACCTTTCTAGTATTTTCCTTTTTTAATATTTCCTTTTTTGATATTTTCTTTCTTTGTGCCCAAGTTTTACCTAGCTATATATACCCGGCTTGTGGGTATAGAAAGTGTTGTTGAAAATATTGATAAAACTTTTTCTAAGAATTAGAGTTGAGAGTTTCTCCTCTTATCTCTTTTAGTGAATCTCTTGTATCTTTACCTGTTGATTTGTATTAACATAGCCAGCAGGATAATCGCTATCCCGCTCCGACGTCATAAGTCCATCGAGTTTATGGAAGTCCGTCTGTGTTACTAGTTTTTTTTAATATTTTTTTCCTGTTTTTCCTAATAACCATCAACTATATAATTAAAAGTACAAACTTGATTTCACCAATATTTAATTTTACAAATTTTTGGTTCAGTCTTTTGCTTTCCTATCCAAATTAGCATAAGTGTTATCCAAATTTGCAACGATCAAATACTATCCAAATTTGTAAAATATTCAAAAGTAATCTTAACTAGCAAGGAATAAAGAAAGATATTTTATTTATTTAGATATCTTTAATAGAGAAAGGAAGTTTTAAAAAATATATAAATTTGATTCTATAAATTTTATTAGAAGTTTTTTTATCACAATTTTATATAAGATAAATACTTCATCTATTTTAAAATATAAAATCATTACCCTCAAAATTGACATGAATTATGTTGGTTTTAGTCAAAATAATGATAAATATTATAAACTATCTAAAAAAGTACTACTCATTGTAAGATTTATTATTTCACAATTTATAATGAATCATCTCAATTTTGAGTTTGAGATGTTCAAATTGACTTTCAAAAGTTAAAAATAATCTTATAATTTGGAATATAGCGAGTATATTTTTAACAAATTTTTGTAGGATAATTTTATTGCTATAATATTATTATAATTAAATTACGTGATATATTAAGAGATTTTTAATAATTTTATGATTTGGAATAGAGCTAGTATATTTTTAACAAATTTTTGGAGAATAATTTCATTACTATAATTTTATTAAGATATAAAAAAAATCTCTTAATATATCACGTGTTATAATAATATTAATAGCAGTTTTGCTATATATAATGATTATGTATAGCAAAATTCTATGAGTTGTATATTATAGTAATATTATTCGTGAGACAGTGAGATTTGATCCTTGGCATTCACTACGGAGGTTACCCTCGTGATATAGCTATGCCAAAGTATTTTTTTCCGCTAGTAATATTATTAGTAGTTATTTTTGTTTTTTTGAAAGGCCAAAATAATTTCATTCCATAAAATAACACCTTACAAAAAGACACGGCAATCCATAAGATGTGGATTAGGCCATGGAAATTACATGTGCACTTTGTAAGTATGAACTACCCAGAATAACCATAACTAGGATCAAAAGAATTAAAATTGATGAAATGTTCTTCACTGAAAATTAATGATCTTCGCAATGGTGATATGAATCTGAACTTCACATGCAGCGCTCACTGTGACTTGATGACGAACTGAACCAAACAAACATTGCTCATATATGTTGATGACACCAGATGAGAACAGCTAAAGGGCCAGGACAAAAGCTTGCACATCCGAAACAAAAATGTGGTCTCCAAGCTTGCATTTTGCCAATGTTGTCAGTATTTCTGCTATTAATATCAGAAGTTGTTAGTTAATGGAGATAATTCTTTGAGTAAAAATCGTTCTTTCCACTTGCATGTTAGCATACTGCCGGCTCAAGCCCAGACAAAGGAGGGTTGTGTAAGGTTGGTGACCAGTTGAAGAACTAGTCAATTTCTTTGAGATAAATCTTGTCAATTGCTTTTACATCTTGGCACGTTATGAGCAACATTTCTGCTCCTCCTCTTCATTTAAGAGTGTAAGCATTAGAACGTAGATCATTTTACATTACTAAGAAGATATCAATATATCCAATGAGCAATGAATACTACTTTTCTATTTCCAAGTCTTGGGGAAATGGCGCTTTGATCATTGATGCACGTCATGTGCCAACTTTTAATTTACTATTTTCCCACTGTGGACCATAATATTACTGCATGTCTTATGAACGTTACTGATAAAAGAGATTAGTAGTTATAGTACTTCTTAACATAATCTTAAAATTTCTATAATTTTTTTGGTAAAATCTTTTATGAAACTTGAAACCATGCAGCACTTTCAGAAAATATCGCAAAAACTATCTTATTTGACAAGTCATTTATTTGATGGATGTTTTGAAAAGTTCATCTAAAACAATCCTAGCATCAGTGGCGGAACCAGGACAAAATTTGAGGGGGGTCAAAATTTAAAGGCGATTACCGGAGGTCCGGAGCAGCGACGGAGGGGAGTTGAGGTCCTTGAGGAGGTTGATGACGCATTTTAAGCAGTTTTCATTGGGAGGGGAGTTGATGTCCTATTGGCTATTGCGTTGACTATTATAGAATTTTTTTTTATTAATATCACTCCCAGTATATTTGCTGGACCAAGAGAGGGGCATTTTTCTGACACTTAGTTATAGAGCGCCGATGTGTGACAATTTCTAAAAAAATTATTCAATGGTCCTCGGTAATATCTTAAGTCAAAAAAAAAAAAAAATATGAGTGAAGTGTTGCAGAACTATTAATTTTCTTTATAAAAATATCAACTCTCAAATTTTTTATAATTTCTTGTGAAAAAAAAGAATAAATTATAACATATTAAAAGCTCAAGTTAAATGCCTAAGGGGAAAAAATATATATATTCTTGTTGCGTAGATAAACATACAAAAAATAATAAAATATTTTGTAATTTTATATATCAAATTTTTATTATCAATTACATAAAAATATACGAGTGATAATTATTTTAAAAAAATATATAGTATAGTAAGTTATTTTTATAATTATATATATTGATATATGTTACCATTGTAATTTGATACAAAATTTTCGCCATATATAATAGTTCTCGTACATGAGTAATTAAGTAATTCATTGACGTGTCTATTTGCAGTAAAACTGTAAAAGGTAATATAATTTTTTTCCGGTAGTTTAATTTTCATCACCGAAACAGAGTCTAATAAGTATTCCATTTCATAGGCAAAGAACCTTCCTCAACCTTCTTTGTTAAGAAAAACTAAAACAGAAAGAAGAAAATCCAGAAGAAAGAGAAGAGAAGAAGTGGGAGGAAAGAGAAAAAAATGGCAGCGATCGCAGTTCTGGTAACTCTACCGTCACCGAAGGCTATTAAGTCTCGACTCGTCTCTCTCTGTCTCTCATATCTCTCATCCTTCAGCCTTGCATGTTCGTTATCCCCTTTGCCGGTTTTCAACTCCTACTGAAGCAGCTAGAAGCCTGAGGGCCGCGCCTCCATGATCGCCGGTTGCGGGGTCAAGAACTCTTCCGTCGCCTGAATCTAAGCCTGAGGGCCAGAGCTACCGGGGGCAACTGCCCCCCCTCGCCCCCCCGGTTTCGCCTCTACCTGGCATATAATTTAACTAGTCGTAAATTATGTGGCAATGAGGAGTTTGTGTTATTCTAATAATAAGACAATACACTGCTCTTTTAAAAATCTCCAAATAAATTTGGTACAAAATTCGGAAAGGTTTCTATCTATGGAGAGGGCATCACATATAAGCTTTTAAAAATTAATATTTTGTTTTGTATGGGACCGAATATTCATAAGACGCGAAATCAACCCTTTTGCACTTGTAAAGTAAGTAGCCAATAGTTAAACAAATAAAAATAACCAATGAAAGATAAAATCTAATTTCTAGTGATTTTTTTTTTAACGGTTGATGATATTTCTCTCTTTTTAACGGCTAGTGAATTTTCTCTCTCTTACTAATGGCTATGTTATCACATATTAGCTTTTCAAAATTAATATTTTATTTTGTCTGGATCTGAATATATTGAATAAGATGCAAAATGAAACCTTTCCACTCATAAAGTAATATTTATTCGTTACTTATTCGTTACTTATTCGTTTTCGTTCATTCTTGAGTCAAATTAAATCTTATACAGTCTAATTTAACCTCATCTAGGCCTGACTTCAGCCCTTTCTTCGATCAGAACAAAAATTCAATTTTTACAACCAAAGTCAGATTTTTACAAAATCTGGCCAACTTGATTAGAAAAATCGTAACAATTAATCTTCTGGATAGAATTTGATGAAACTCATGGGGATATTTAGATAACTTTGGGACTACAACTTTACTTTTGACACCAAGTTCAAATTATGCAACCACAACTCTACACAAGTCTCACAATAGCCTGGACATAATTTGTCCCATTTAGGTTTTCAACTTTTCCATGCCTCATTTGAAAAATCATAATAATAATGTACAAGGTATTTTTGGGTTATTCTTACATCCACGCGTAGATAACTTCCGTATCTACAACTTTTCTTTTTATACCATACCCAAATTTTGTACCCACCGACATGGAAAAATGGTGCAAAAAGCTCGTCAAAATCTGTTCGCCAGTTTTTTGGCAGATCAAGCTAGCTTTCTTCCAGAATTTTTTGTGAACAATCTATAAGAAAATTTTAGTTGATTATTTTTAATATCTTCATAAATTCCATGTTTATAAGTTTATTTTTATATTATCTTTAAATTCTAAACACATGATTTTATATAATTTTTACAAAAATAGTACAACAAACTAACTTTTCTACAGTTTTGTTCTTTGTTCTTTTTGTTTGATTTCTTGATTTCTCGTGTTTTATTCTCTTTTATACCAGTTTAATCCATCACGTATATACATAAACATGTCCTCTACACATTTAATCCATAAAATCAAGCATTCAACCATGAAAACAAGAGATTAGACAAGGGTTTTAGTATACATTCTTAGCTTTCTTTCCTTCTTGGCTTTATTTTCTCCCTTTCCTCTTCTCATTGGTTCCGTAATATTCTAGATATTTGACAAGACCTTTAAATAAGAACTTAGATGATGAAATAAAGGTTGAAGTTAAAAAGTAGATTCAAAAAAGTAAAAGGTATAGAAATTGAGTAAACATCTTACCCTAATCCTTGTGTTAAGATTTAAATGTGAGTAAATGAGGGTTTTGAAATTTTATAACTTATAATTTTATTAATATGCATACTTGGAGGTATATTAAGAGTAAGGTAATATGATACCTTTAAAACTCGATGAACTATTCGACAAATAAGATTATGTAAGAAAATTTATAATGAGGTATGTGGGAAATTTAATAAGTAAATAAATTTCAAATGGAGAAGTTATTACTATGGAATTTTATGTATAACGATACGAGTATATTTGATGAAAGTAATCAAGTAGTTAATTTAATTAATTTAAATTAACTAAATGATGAAAATGAAAAACAAGATAAGACTGTGTTACAAATTAACATGTCTTGAAAGTTGATATTAAATGGTGAATGGTAAGATTGATAATTATAAAATAAATAAAGAATTATCATGACAGACATGAAATATAATTAATTTATTTAATTATATATGTGTAAGGTTAAATTATTTAATTAATGTGAATGATAGCCTTGATGGGCTAAATTATATATTTATTTAAGTGAGTAACTTGATTAATGTGTTAAGAAATAATATTAATTATTATTGGATAAACAACCCAAGTTGTTTAGTTAACAAGATGTTGTGTATAATATGAGATTATACAAGTAATTTAAATTACTTTATGGTATTATCTAAATTATTGAAATATTATAATAATATTAGATAATTATTTTGATTACCCAAATTATTAATTTGGAACGATAAAAAAAGTTAAAGGATTAATCACTCATGAGTTAGTTGATAGAGAGTTGTGTCCTCGAGTCACGTGAAAGTCATACAGAGTTGTGTCCTCGAGCCACGTGAAAGTCATTGGGAGTTGTGCTCTCAAGCCACGCTAAATAAATTGAGGTATGTGTTAATATAACAATACTTGGGTTAAGTGTAGGAGTTGAGAGAAAGAGAAGTGATGTGATCTTGAGGTGTAATTAATGATGAAGTGATGCTTGCATTGGTATGAGCAAAAAGGTGATGAAAGTGACTAATTGGTGATGTGTGTAAGTGGTGTAAGAGATGTGAATGTTATGAAGTTATGATTAATGGCTATATTGTAATTTGTGTGAGAGAAAGGATTGATGAGACTTAACTATTTTGTGATTTAAATGGTAAAGAGTTAACCCAACATTAGTTAAGTGTTGGAGAAAATGAGAGAGAAAATAGCTAGGCTGGCACAAAGTTCCAAGCATTTTCCTAAAAAAACAAAACTCCCGAATTTTCTTCCATGCAATGTCCTTACCCCTAAATTCCTCCCATGTTGTCCTTGTTTCCTCATTTTAAGGGGTCATGTTTTCTTGATGGATTACGCTTAATTTAATCAAGATTGGATGGATTAAGGAAGTTGATCAAACTTATGCTCACTCTATAAATAAGAACCTTCACCAAGTGTGCAAGAGTTGGTTCATTTGTGTCTAGCATCCAAGAGATAAAAGGGAGAGAAAACTAGAGAGCATTGAGAGCAAATGTGAGAATACTTAGAAGTTCTTGTTAGTTAATCAAAGGAATACCAAGAGGGCTTGAAGGGGGAGTACTCCGCAGCCATTGGTGTGTTCTTGGAGGTCCAACAACTTTGTCTCTTACCTTGGAAAGCAAAGAAGGAGAGCCATCAAGAGCTAGAGGTATAAAAACACCTTTAACCCTAGTTTTGAAGCTTTTACTGTGTGATATTATTTCTATGGTAGAAAATTATTTTCAAGACTCTCTATACTTAAATCCATGTTATATTAGTAGATCTATGGTTAAATGGGTTTAGCATGTGTATTTATATGCTTTTATGTTGAAAAAAACATGAAATCGATTTTCGCCGGAAAACCCAAAACATAATAGTCCGTTCCTGGAGTTACTGTTTATGTTCCGTAACTTGTATTCATGATCCGTCAATTTTGGGTGGTAGTATTATGAGATAGGAAGAGTTTCCAAGGGAAACGACAAAAAAATATTAAACGAGCTATCCGTGGTGATTTTTCTCATAAAACAGTCCACTGTCGAAAAATACCCAAAAACATTCTGTCCAGATTTTTAAAAGGCTTGTTTTGGCCACCTTCGTTGTTCCAAAAATTCCGGCCATTTTATATGTCATAGTATATGGTATATAGAAGCCACTGTAAAAATGTGAGCTCGATCCGACCTCGGATGAGTGAGTTATGACCTGATGTTTATTTACGTTTTGAAATAAAGATATAGTGATAACATGAATTTTGTAACTACAAATATTATAGAATTTTTACTGGACGTTTTCTATGGTGTCTGGAGACAACCGTAAAAGTTTCAGCATTTTTGAATAAAAACTGAATTTTAAATAAATACGACAAATTTTGAACAGAAATGGACTATTTAAAAATAGTAAATAAAGTTGGAAAATTAAACAAAAATTATTTTGGGCATGGAATGAAATATAATAAATATATCCAAGAGATATAAAAATAATAAGTCAATTAAGTATTTTTAATAAATACGAAGGACTTAAGAAAAAAAAAGGATAAAAGAATAAAATAATTATGTATTATTCAATTTTAATTGAATAATACATAAAGGTTATTATTTATTATTTAAATGCAAAATAATAAATAAAGTAAAGGAGTATATGAAGTTAATAAAATAATTATTTATTATTTAATTAATATTAAATAATAATAAATGGTGATTAGTTATCTAATTATTATTTAAAGGGCATTAAATAGTAATTAATGGAAGATAAAGTAATAAGGTAATTATTTATTATTTAATAAATAAGAATGATTCATTATTATTTAAAGGATATTAAATAATAATTAAAGGGAGATGAAGTGAGTAAAATGATCATTTGTTATTTAATAATAAATGGGGATAATTAATTAAGAAGATATTATTTAATGACATTCAATAATCATTAAAGGAATTGGGGATAATTAATTATTATTTAAATGATATTAAATAATAATTAAAGGAAAATTAGGTTAAGGAAGTAATTGCTTATGTAATTATAAATAAAAAAGTAAAGTTAATTAAATTAATTAATTATTTAATATTAAATAAATAAAAGGAAGAAATTAAATGAATAAGGAGGTGAGTAAACAATTTACATTTAATTGTTTAAGTCTTTAAATATTACTAAAGGAGTAAATTATTATTAAATATTTAATGATAATAGCAAGTGATGAAATATTATAAGAGGATTACTAATATTGGTAATTAGGTGAATATTATTAAAAGCTTAATAATATTAGTAACCAATTAAGGTGTTGCCCAGTAATTTGGGCAGCATTGGTAATTTAGTGATGTATTATTATTGAATAATAATACTAATCGGTTTTTAAAGTATTATCCAAGGAGGATAATATTGTCTTATAAATTATGAGTTGATAAATAAGGATTTCTATGTTATAGAGTCAATTCCTTTGTGAATGGCAGCTGAGTCTCTACGCGCGCTTTACTGATTGATAGATAAGCATATTAGGTCTTTCGGAGGCGGTAATTTGATTTGTATGAGCATTAGTGATGGAACGCAGATTTCAGACTAGTTGCGTGAGTCAATGCGCATATCAGGCAAGTTTTTCAGTACTATGTGCTATTCTTGCAAACCTGTTGCTATATGCATAAATTATTATGTGTGCACTTATTGTATGTGCTAACTGCTTTCTAAATGTGTCTGTATACAATCATAAGATATTAATAGCTGTTATAAAATTAATGTTATGAGTTAAAATGTGTTATATAACCTGGAAATATTGACATGTATGGTAAACATGAGTTAATTGTATAAATGCAAATCATGATAAGAATGATGCCTATATAAATGTAAAGCATAAAGCATAAAGCATGAATTAAATGCGACTTACGTATTATGTGTTAGCTGTTAGACTTGCTGAGCTGTCGTGCTCACTCTTGCTTAAAATAGACACTTTCAGGTTAGTGCGAGTTATTTGGAGGTTCACATATAGATCACGGAATAGGAATGTGTGCTGACTTTCACAATTGATATATATGATGATAAACCTTTTTGGGGGCAAATAGTGTTACGATATGGTAGAATTGATTAGTGAAATATTTTTATGACATTCGCATACGCTAAACACTTGTATCATTACAAGTCACTAAGGATTTATTGATGTATAATAGATCATAATAGATGTAATCTACGTTGCGTAAAGTATGTAACGAGAAGATATTGAATCAACAGATATATTAAAAGTTGATTAATGAGTTGTATATACTTACATGTTTAAAATAGACTAGGTCATATTATACTTGATCTGAGATATATTATAATTTAATAAAGATTGTGATTCTGAGACAGAAAAATGGTGAAGTTTTAAATAACTCTGTTTTAAACAACTAAAATATGGTTGTAGGTTATGAATGAAGTTGTAATAGTTTTAAAAATAAACTAGTTGTATCAATTATATTATTGAGGCATATGGTGGATTTAAGTACAAGGTTGTACACTAACGCACGGGATTCGTCGTGGCTAGCACGGATAATTACGGGGCGTTACAGTTGGTATCAGAGCTGATAGGTTATAGTTCTTAGGTAGCAGTACCTTAGGCTATAATTGTGAGAATATATTGAAGGCAGTGAAAGGATAAACTCAGATAGAGTTTAAGCAATAAAAGCTGAATATATAAAATTTATAAAGAAGAAAATAAGGTATAGTTGAGGAGATTCAAAGAATGATCTTCATAGATGTATTCAAAATGAATGGAAAAGAATTAGGGAACACTTAATTCAAGAATTTAAAAAGAAAAGGATCGTACAGTAAAATGATCTGAGAAGATGGTAGAATTAAACGATCCTAGAATAAATGAGAAATTGTACAGTGAAATCAATTGTAAAATAAGATCATGGTGATCATAGTAAAATCATGAAATGCAAATGGTCTGTTAAATGATTATGAGGATGTGTAGATAGCATGGTGCTATAAAAAGGAAGATGCTATGGAGTAGTAAGAAGTGAATTTGTAAAGCGTTGAATGTGATAAGGTATGAATTGAGAAAATTCATATCAAGATAAGAAACAGTTAGAGGTTTGTGGGTTTTAATCGAGGACTCGTATTTGTGGCTGAGTCTTTTGCCAATTCAAAACAAAATAGTTGTAATGTCCTCAAAATCTTGATTTTCATTATAAATAAATTGTGGATTTATTTATTAATATAATGAATATTTTACGAATGAATTTGAATTTTGGTATGACTAATTAGTAAATTATTACATGATGAGAATTAAATTAAAGGGGGTCCAACTAATGGTATAATTAAATTAGTAGACTAACCTAGTATTAGTAATATCAATAAATTGATAAGATTTGTGGGTTAATTAAATATTCAATTAAATTGAATATAACAAATATAATTGAATTATGTAAATTAATTAATAAAATTATTATTTAATATCATTGGGTATTTTAAATTGACCCAAACAAATTGGGTAACAACCCAACCAAGCTAAATTGCCATTTAACTAACCAGCTGGGGCACAAATCCATTGAAGCAAATTAAGATAAAACAGCCCAGCCCAGCCCAGCCCAGGCACAAAACATAACCCGGGAGAAAAATTAAGTGTGCCAACCTTTTCGGGACAGAAACAGGGAGAAAGCTGAGCACGCATGGGTGCGCACAGCTCAAGGTTTCAGCTGCCGAGAAAAAGTGGAACAAAGCAGGTTGTAGGGGGGCTGTAGAGGGTGGCCTAGTACAGAAATTGTCTAAGGCTGAGGGAGTAGCCTTATAACACATCAGAGCATCCATCCTCTTCCTCCTTCACGTCCAATTGATTGAGAGAGAGAGAAAGCGAGAGAAACCGCGAGCAAGAAGAAGAGGAACCGAGAGCTGCGACCGAGCAACAAGAGTTGCTTGAGTAATTGATCTAGGAAGCTCAAGGAAGGCTTGTGGATGTCCAATACATTTGTTACTTACTTTGGAAGGAAGAGGAAGTCAGCCGTAAGGTCTCAAAGGTAGTAAATATCTCACAACTTTAGTATCTTGTTTCCTTGGCCATTGCTTTGTGTTTCATGTGGTAGAAAGCTAGAATAAGAGCTCTATGTAAGCATATTCATGCTAGAGTAGTAAATATATGTTTCAAGAAGCTTTTCACGTGTTATTATGCCCACCTATGTGTTTAAAAGTGAAAGAATGCATGAAATCCTCATTTTCGGAAAAACCGTGCGAGATATTGTGGTTTAAGGCCATGTACATCTAAGCTCTTGAACTTGTTTGTGTTGGTTATTATTTTTCCTTGATATAACTACAAGTTTAGAAAAAAAACCCAATTTGAATCACCAAAAGTTATGGTGTATACATTTAGTTATGGTTTTTCTACCAAAACAGCCCATTTTCCGACACGATTGAGAGTAGCTTGATAATTTCCATGTTTAAAGTTTCTGAAAAATTATTTGAAAAATATTGGGATGTTAAGGATCAAGTTACAAATCCATAGAATCCGACCTTGCATGATTTGGAGGTGTATAGCTTATTCTAAAAAATGTTTGAACCAAAGTACCTCCGGAAGCTTGAAAACCGGAAGTAAGAATGCATGAATCTAGTTTGTACCCTGTCTGTTTTTGCTGTTTTCAGTCTAGTTACGTATGGAATTTGAAAGTATGATATAAAGAGAAGTTGTAGAGGAAGAAGTTACGGACGCGTGAGGGCTTGAATCACTCAAAACGGATAAGAAATGAGAAAGTTATGGCCGTCGGAGTGAGCGGGGGTCGGACAGACAAAACTTGGAAAATGTTTCTGCAACACTAGGGCCGGGGCCCTAGTTTTGTACTAAAAACAAGGGCCGGGGCCCTAGTCCCTTTTCAAAGAAAAAAATGATTTTTATCCGGGTCGGGTTGGGCCAATTTTAACGGGTCGGGTCGGAACGTTTTGAGTCAAAATGGGTCAAAATATTTAGAAGTTGATGTAATTAATTTGGGACCCAAGTTTATTAATTATTTACTATTTATATAATAAATAATAAATAAAGTAAATAAAAGCCATTTTTATGATTAATTATTATTCAATTGATATTAAATAATAATTAAAGCAAATAAATATGACAACTAATTATTTATTATTAAATAATAAATAAAGGATGATATGAAGTTAATAAAATAATTAGTTATTAATTAATTATATTAAATAATAAATAAGGAAAATTATTTAATTAATTATTATTTAAATGATATTAAATAATAATTAAAGAAAGATAAGATAAAATAATATAATTACCTATTATTTAACTTATAATAGGTAAGGATAACTAACTAATTGTTATTTAGTTAGTAATTACTTATTAATTAATTAACAATGATAGTTGACGATTAAATTATTAATTGACTTATAATAATAGTTAGTGACTAAATTATTACTATATAATTAATAATAATAGTAATGAATTAAAATATTATTAAATAATTAATAATATTAGACGACAATTAAATTATTATTAAATGATTAATAATAATGATTAAGGATTAAAATATTATTAAAAATGGTTAATAATATTAGAAATAGATTTCAAATATTATTAAGGGAATTAATAACATTGGTAACCAATTATGATGTTATTAATTAACATCAGTAGGTGATTTAAATATTAGAAGGATAATAATATTGTCACATAATTAATATATGGGGGATATGATTTGTTTAGCCAATGCGTTAGTAAATATTATGCTATGTGTTTAAATGACATTTGATTTAGGTAATTTACGTAAAGCGATTATGTGCTGTTCTAATTGTTAGGCCAACATTTTAAATGTTAGGTCTTCAAGAGGAAATTAAATGTTATGCATACACATAGAGTACGAGAGGCTGATCCCCTCAAGTACAGTTCTGGACATGTAACCTAAGAGGGTCAATCAATGGAATGATTCCTCAACAGACGTTCATGGTCTATTGGACCACTCAGCATTTCAATGAATCAATTATTATTCATTATTCGAGTATTGATCATATTATTCGGATATTTATTTCCTGAGTTCATTGAATCATTCAATTATTATTCAATCATGACATACCTCATATTATTCGTATAAAACTTGCTGAGCAAGCTAGTTGCTCACCCTTGCTATGTTATGAAATTTTATTGCAGCTAAACCTGAATGTTCAAATAAAGATAAGAGAAAGGGGAAGATAAACTCGTAGACGTGCTGGGGTACTAAATGTCTATTGTTATGTTTTGTTTAAGTTTGATTACATGTAACCCGAATCCTATTGTATATATTAAATTCGTGATGTATTTTGTTAAGGTTTCGTACCTTGGGACTAGTAGTTAACCCTTTTGTATAAACAACATATGTTTATTTTTCGCAATAGATATTGTGTGTTGTTTTGGGACGTGTACATGATATAATTATATTAGATCGTGAGCACTGAGTTCGAGGTACTAGTACCCGAATTTGGGGGCATCACAATAGTACCTTACCATCATAAATGAATCAACTGGCTTGAATAGGGTCTTGCGGATTGAAGGATGATCTCCAGTTATTTATGAGACTTGTTCTGTTCTTTATTACAAATCCTTCAATATAGTCAAATGTGTTCTCAGCTATCAAGTATTCCTGGTCTTTGGAAAATATAGTGAAGTCCGAGTACACCACTCTGATCCATTTTACCTGATGAGATTTGAGTTTGTAAAACAATCTTTGCCAATTTTCAGACATGATGTAAGATTTACCATCTCTGGTGCAGGTTGTAGTGAAATTTGTGCTCTGGTTATTATGCCAAACTGACCAAGTCCTCCCAGAACACCATGAAAGTGGTATGCATTATTTTTCTCTGAACAATTCACCACTTCCCCTTTTCCTGCAATCAGCACAGTTAAATTTGTTGTAAGAATTCATTCTAAGCACAATATAGAGTTTATGATATTATAGAAAATAAAATTATCAACAAAAGATCTTTTGCATCTATAATCAAAGTTCAACAAATATGGCGAGGAACCTGCTATTTCTGTGTTCTGTTTCCTACGAATTAAAAAATCAGATGGGAAAAGCTAAAACTATTTCTTTATCGCTCCTTGACCTTGGTCTAATATTATATGATGCAATGATTTGACATATTATGGTTGTTTTCTTTTTTCTTCCTTTTCTGTTTTTCTTATACAAACCTGTAACAACTTCCAGCTGATGCACGTTACTGATCTGAAGGCCATGTTGAAACGCCTGCCTGCCGAACCCCGCATTGGACAAAGTACCACCAACCGTCAGATGTAGGTAATCTGGCCAAGATTTTGGTGCTAACCCATATTTCAGGCTTTCATGCAGGATATTTATCCATAATGTGCCACCAGAAACATCCACATAAAGAGTGTTTCCTGTGTGAACCTGCATTTTTTGGTCTGCGGAGCGATTCCATGTTGATCACAATTCTTCGGTTAGCTTGTGCCTGGCCTTGGAGTGAGTGGTCGTGGCCTCTAGCAGCGACCTTGAGCTCCGAGTCCGGACCCATTTGCCAAATATACTTGATGGTAGTTGAAATATCGGAAACTGATTTTGGATGTAAGACTGCTAATGGGCGGTGATGGTACTGGTTGCCAAAATCTCTGGCTATTCATTATCGACAAAACTGAGCTGTCCGTCGAGAACAATTTTATGTAATGAAAATGGGATACTAGAAAAACAAAGGTTTAGCTTGATAGCTAGAAAGGATAGAAACAAGATCAAGAAACCTTTTATGAAAAATATGTTGTTTTGTATCAAAAAACCAGCGAAGTAAAATATCATTTTTGTTCTCTTGCTTAGTCAAGGGTGGGATCAGTTAATGTTGATTTTTTGTGAGCTTGTAATAGTGTAGAGGTTTAGAAGAGCCAAGGAAATGAAGGGTTTAGGAAGGATTTTAAAGAGAGAATTTGGTTGAAGAATCAACACATCTTCCGTGGTAAGAATCCTAAAGTAGACTGCCTGATTTACTTATCCTTTTTGGGCTCCATTGTAGGAAAGAGAAGCCATCATATATGCCGAGTTGAAGAGAAAAGTCGCAAGAAAGAAAGATTTCACAAATCTTTGCGCTTGTTCATCGTGTTGCAACCACATTTCTACTTCTCAGTTACCATTTTAAGGATATTCTTGGCATTTATGGGAAAGGTGTGGTGTCTTGGATGACATGAATGGCTTTGGTTGTGGCTTCGTGACATGATTGATGGTCGTATTTATTTTATTTTATTTTGAAAACCTATGCTAATACAAGTCAATTCTAGGGATACATTCATCCTAGAGGCCTAGAGGGGAGCCTTGGGAAACTTACCTTTTAATCTTCTGTAGTGTCTGTTGAATTCTGACTTTTTGTTGAGAGATAAATTTTATCCTATAACCTTGTGTAGTGCTTACTGAATTCTGACTTATTACCATTAGGCTATCACCCTTGGTTTGTGATCGTATTTATTCAATTCCTCCATTGTTGTCGAAACGCTAACATCAAGTATATGTTTTCAGATTGGCTGAGAGGAACTGGCAATTCCTCCATTGTTGTCGAAACGCTAACATCAAGTATATGTTTTCAGATTGGCTGAGAGGAACTGGCGGACGGTCATTGATTAGTTGTGGTGGGCATGGCATCAATGGACCCATGAAACACATGAAATTAAACCGAATGTGTTGCTTTGTGGTGTAGTGGGGGGTGGGGAAGAGAAATGATTGGTTGCGCCGGGAACTCATGGGGCCAATCTAATGGCCCAAGGGAGCTGAAGATTTGACGTGGATACGCCTAAAGACACTGGTTACTAGTTAGCTATCCGTTGCTATGGCAAAGAAGCCTTTTTTCCCAGCAGGGGCCAGAATGATTCTTCTGTTTCTGTTTGAACATCAAAGAGAATAGTATTTGTACAATTATTACTTTTGATCTTTTGCTTTCAATTTGTTAATGAACATCCATTTGAGATTTACTGGAAACTGTAAGAATCATCCCTTTTTTGGTGTCCCTTTTTCATTTTTTAATGGGTAAAACTAGGATTTGATCACTATCTGTAGTATATGCAATTGATGCATGGAACATCTTGTCCCCACTTGAAATCTTATTTGATAGATCTTGACCCCAATATCTTTGACATACATTTGCTTTTGAGCTTTAAATTTATTAGCAAAATGAGCATGAACGGATTAAAAGGTATCAAGATTCATATAATATAAGACAGATGTAAAGGCGAGAGTAGATATCTTGTGCTTAGCGAAAAAAGGAGACACGTAATGCTATATATGTTTTACATCAAAATGTTGCGTATAAATTAGGTATAACTGATCTGTAAAGTATGGTTCTTCACTAAACGTTTTTCAGAGTAATGTTAGGACCTTGGAGATCACAAAATTATTACATTGGTTTCTTTAACATTAGGTGGATCCTAAGCATTCGTTACAAACTATTTTAATAATAGCATGTGTATTTGAGATACATTAAAATTTCTCATGGTTATTATATATATATATATATATATATATATATATATATAGAGAGAGAGAGAGAGAGAGAGAGAGAGAGAGAGAGAGAGGAGTGATAATAACTTGAGCATCTAGCTATGGTGTTTTAACCCTTTAATAAAATATGTTTATGTTTTGTTAATAAAAAAGTTGTAAACGAGAGGAGTTGAGTTGAGTTTTAGTTTGTTGAACTTCAATTCAAGTAAAAATTAAACAACCTCTAGTTGAGTCTAATTTAAACAAGTCTGAATATGTTGTTCAAATTCAACTAATTTATAAACGAGTAGAGCTCAAGCTCGATTGCTCGAGTCGAATTTAAACGAGTCTAGTCAGGCTCGAACCAAGTTGGATTAACCAAATTTAAATAATTATTATTTATATATATAATTTGTAAATTATTGTTTTTTATTAATTAAACACTAGACGAATGAGTTTAAAAGAACTTGAGCCGAACTCTGACGAATCAAACTTAAATGAATAGGATTTTAGTCCAACGCAATATAATTCCAACTCCACCCGTTTAATTAAAGAAACACCATCAAATTCCTCCCTCCCAAGTCCCAACAACTTGGTTTGGTAACATAAGATAACATTTGTTCTTACATAGGGGAAGAATAGATATCTGCCTACCTAATGATAGTTAAATCTCGAAACAATTAAGCGACTTATCACTTTCAAGAATAGCCTTGCAGAACCCAGTATCTCTCGTAAAACCCATTGCTCTACATATAGTCGAGCCTTTTGCACAGTCCACTGATAAATTTCCGCTAAATGACTTCTACACCCGCACCAAGGACGTCATCATTGCTATCTCTAACAACGAAGCGAAGACCAACAATGCCATTTCTCTATACCAAGGCATTACAATTTAATTTTAAAATTGAAAATGTCTTAAGTTAATTTTAAAAAGTTAATAATTATTTTATAATTTGAAATGGAGTTAGTATATAACAAACAATAGCTAGTAATAATTTGGAATAGATAGTGCAGTCAATTCCTCATATTGTGGACATTATAGTGGGGCTTAAATACACTTTAAACTTTCAAAATTTTCTTATTTTAGAATTTAAATCTTAATATTTTAAATGTCTTCAAATTCTTATAAGTTAAATTCTCCGATCTCTGCATATAATAATTGATTAGAGTTAGTATTTTGGATAATTATTCGCTTAAAACATTTTTAGAAGTAAGGAAAATTATAAATGCATAATTAATGTGTGAAAAAAGACAAAGAAAAAAAGTGGAGCCGAAATAAATGGTATCAATACTTATATTTAAAAGCAGAACTTGAGATTATTTTTTGAATAATTGAAGGACCAACCGAGTTAACTAGGTATTAATTTGTATCATCCAATCGAGTTTACTCGATAGTATTAAATGTTTAGTTGAATTATTTTTAATTATTGATGATAGGTGCAAATTTTTTTAATATTAGTAAGATAGTACTCATGTCTCTTTGTTTTTCAAATTTCATGAATACATTTAATTTTTAAATTGACTTAATAATATATCTTCAACTATATAAATAAGAGAAGCCCATTGGTTTTACTAGTTATTTTTTATATATTTTCCCCCTATTTTTCCTATTATCCATCAACTATATAATTAAAAGTACAAACTTAGTTTCACAAATTTTTGATTTAACAATTTTTTGGTTCAACCTTTTGTTTTCCTATCTAAATTAGTATAAGTACTATCCAAATTTGTAATGATAAAATAATATAACCTCACTACAAGAAATTATGGATGTAGTAAAGGAAATTTTGTGAAGGAATTCATTCATTCATATGAGAAGTTTTCTAGCGAAGGAACTGTGAAGGAAAAAAAATGTAGTGACAATATAGTTAATTCGTATCATCCAATTGAGTTGACTTGGTAGTATTAAATATTTAGTTGGATTAATTTTTTTTTAATTTTTGATGATAGGTGCGAAAAATCTTAATATTTGTAAGATACGCGTGTCTCTTCGTTTTTTAAGTTTCATGAATATATTTAATTTTTAAATTGACTTAATAGTATATCTTCAACTATATAAATAAGAGAATATAGAAGTCCATCAATCGAGTTTACAAAGCCCTTTAGTTTTACTACTTTTTTTTTTTAACTGTTTTTCCTATTACCCATCAACTATATAATTAAAAGCACAAACTCGGTTTCACCAATTTTTGATTTCACAAATTTTTGGTTCAAGCTTTTTCTTTCTTATACAAATTAATTAGTATAAGTACTATCCAAATTTGTAACAATCAAATACTATCCAAATTAGTAAAGTATTCAAAAGTAACCTTAACCCGCAAGGAAAAAAATTTATTTTTTTATTTATATATTTAATAGACAAAGGAAGTTTTTAAAAAAGATATAAATATGATTCTATCAATTTTATTACAAGTTTTTTTTTATATTTTTTTTATCACAATTTTATTTAAGATAATCATCAATTCCAAAATATAAGATCATTACCCTCACAATTTACATAAATTCTGTTAATTTTAGTCACTATAATGATAAATATTATAACTATCTAACAAAGTACTAGTCATTGTAAAATTTCTTATGCCATAATTTATAATGAATCATCTCAATTTTGAGTTTGAAAATATTTCAAATCAACTTTCAAAAGTTAATAATAATCTTATAATTTAGAATAGAGGGAGTATATTTTAACAAATTTTTGTAGGATATTTTATTACCATAATTTTATTAAGCTATTGAAAAAATCTCTTAACATATCACACAATTTAATTATGGCTAAAGTACAATTTGCACCCCATAGTTTACTGTCAGACACATGTTGCACCCCAAAATTTAAAAGGTGTACACTTACACCCCAAAGTTTCTATTTTGGTTTTAAGTTGCACCCTCTGGATATTTTAGAGATCACTTTTAATTGGGAGTGGCGCACGGGTGACTTTTTAGGGGCAATTGGGTCAATTCATTTCTCTCCCAGTACTAGCACCCAAAGCCACTATCCCAAATCCCATTCGTGTTCTCTTTAATCTTTTCATTTTCTCATAATAAAATCAAATGAAGAAAAAGAAAAATAACCCAAAAAAAATTCAATTCAAGAAAAAGAGAACTAACCCAAAATAAAATCAGCAGATGAAAAATAAAAATAACTCAAAAAAAATCAAATGAAGAAAAAGAAAACTAACACATAATAAATTGAACTTGACACCTTCTCATTGTTGAAGGAATTATCACTTAATGTATTTGCACTTGAAACACAAATCAAACTCTATTAACAACCACCAAAATTGAGTATTACCAGTTTTATGAAGTCGAATGATATTTCATATTATAGATCAAATGAACCCATATCTAAAATTCCCTTTTTCAAATCAACATATTTCTACAGGTATACCTACCACCAAACTATGCAATACATTCAACTCGCAATGATAAAACTAAAGAACGCACCAGCATCAAACCCAAACAATTCAATCCAATCATAACAATTTCAAATCAAGATCCTCGAAACTTTACGTTCTTATTGTTGGGTTATTCCCTCTTATGTGAGTAGGCCCAATTAGTAGCCTATATGGTCTATTGACCCATATGGATGATATAACATAGGTTTTAGGAAAAACAAAAATAACAAGTAACAAAACAGAAAAGAGGAAAAGAAAAAACTGATTCTCACAAGAAATAGTGTAATATTTTACGACTCAGTGATCAGAAGGTCATTTGTGGTCTGATTGGGCTGATTTTTGGAGGGTGATGTCGTAACTTGTCGGGCTTTAATTTGAACAGTGGGATTGAGCATCAGAGTCTCGTAGCATCATGTTTTGCTCTACATTATTGATACATTTTTTTTGCAAGAGTTGGTAAAATTTTTAGTTCTCTTGTTATTCTTGTTGAAGATGTATGCTAAGAATATGCTATTCTTGATGGTTGTTGTTGGTTTATGTCTCTAGTTGTTGTTAGAGAGAATATTGTATTGCCCGTTATTATTGATAGTGGAAGATTTGGTAGACTACGGTCCTATGATTTTTACTCCTCACATTGAGGGGGTTTTCCACGTAAAAAATTGTTTGTGTTCTTGTGTGTGTTTGTTCTTAATTATTAACTGCTTGGATTATTTTTCTTATTGGGTTTACATAAGAGGGGGGAATTATATTGTTTCACTGTGCTGTTAGTGTTGTTTGGCTTGTTTTTCTCCCAACAAGTGGCATCAAAGTTATGGTCGTTATTGAATTGTTTGCCTTGTGTTAAACGATGGAAATTAATACGACTAGGATGGTAACTTTGAATGGTTCAAATTATCATATTTAGAAAGGGAAAATGGAGGACCTCCTTTATGTGAAGGATTATTATTTGCCTGTGTTTTCTGATGTGAAGCCTGAGAAAAAGACCGATGACAAGTGGAAAATTCTGCATCATTAAGTGCGTGGTTACATTAGGCAATTGGTTGATGATAATGTTTTGAATCATATTAGTGGAGAGACTCATGCACTCAGTTTGTGGAGTAAGCTCGAACAGTTGTATGCTCGAAAGAAGGGGAATAATAAATTGTTTATGATTAAGCAGATGATGGCATTGAGGTATCATGACGAAAAACCTTTGACTGATCATTTAAATTTCTTTCAGGGAATTACTAATCAGTTAGCTGCAATGGGTATCAAGTTTGATGATGAGATATAAGGATTATGGCTACTCGGTACATTGTTGGATTCGTGGGAGATGTTTCGAACATCGTTGTCTAACTCCGCTCCAAATGGTAAAATTATTATGGATTTGGCTAAAAGCAGTGTTATGAATGAAGAGGTTTTAAGAAAGTCGTAAGGTATCTCTTCACAGTCAGATGTGCTAGTTACCGAGAGAAAGGGGAGGAGCAAAAGCAGACATCCGATGAATAGAGGTAAGAGCAGAAGCAAGTCCAACAAATTTGCAAATGTAGAATGTTTTCATTATCATGAGAAGGGGCATATCAAAAAATTTTATCGCCAGCACAAGAGAGAAAATAATATGGGAAATGGTAATGAAAAGAAGAATGACGACAATAAGGATGATAATCGAGTTGCTACCATTTATAATGATTTTCTCATTATGTATGATGAAGATGTTCTTAATTTTGCTACTCATGAGATGAGTTGGGTCATTGATAGTGGTGCATCATTCATGCTACATCGCGGAAGGACTTCTTTACATCTTATATAGCTGGTGACTATGGGGTTGTAAAGATGGGTAATGATAGAGTATCGAAAGTTGTGGGCATTGGGGATGTGTGTTTGGAGACTAACAATGGTACAAGGTTAGTTCTCAAAAATGTTAAGCATGTTCTGAAAGTAGTATGCCCTCAAGTCAATCACATTTGATGTGATAAGCATATACTTTGTAATCTTGTTCATTTATTAATAAAAGTATCAAGGATTTCTTTATTCATGATTAATTACTTGAATTAATCAAATGGATAAAACCATAGTTTTCGAGCAATGCTTTTAGAACCATGATGAAGATCATGCTAATGAGATCTAAATTCAAGATAGCTCAAAACTAAAATTGTTCCTAATCGTTGGATCACTAAAAAGGGAATTAGTAGATCCGAATATATTAGTACATACTATGCTACATACTATAAAGAGGATGATTGATCTCATAATCATTTGTGTAGAGACACTAAAGCAAGTATGTAGGTGCTTATTAGAGAATAAGTTCACTGAACGTGACTCGCTTAAGGAACACCTAATGGAGTTTTACTTGTCTGTCAATAGGAGTTCCTTATGTGATAGTCGTACAAGTGATTCTTGGACTTGAGATCATCATAGTATCTTGTGTGTACTAAGTTATACTTTGACATACTCCTTAAGACCTGTTGGTATATCAAAGGATATGCTTAGGTATAATAAGGTACACATGGAGATAGGTGAATGATCAACAAAGGATCTACCACTTTCAATAAAGGGAGAGAATGTCCTATGTGATTCAATAAGTGACAACTCAGAAATCCTTAGCCAGGGTTGAATGGAATTAGAAAGGAGTTTCTAATTGACATTAATTAGAGTTGTGTATTTGTGAATTGAAATGCATATGATCAAATTAATAAGACTTGACAGGAATTCCTTGTCTTATATTTGATTGGAACATTGTATGGTAGAACGATTGAATTGTATGGTAACTATTCGCTGAAAGGTTCTTTTACAATCAAATATTGAAATTTATATTATCTGGAATGTCGACTAATCGCTAAGGGGGCTTACCCTTATTATGGAATAATTATTTTTTCTGAATTAAAGAGTTAATTCATAATGAATGAATTAGAATTGTTCTAATTTAGTCATTATACAACCGGTTTAATATGGAGAACCTAAATGGTCACACTATAAAAGAATAATATTTATTTTAAAAGCAGATTGCATAATCGTAATAATAAATTAAGTATATTTAATTTATTCTTTGGTGATAGAATAAATTAAATAGCTTAATACTTATAATTTAGTATTTTAGAAATACTAATTATAAATTAATAAGAGAAGTATTATTATTATTTTTATTATTATTATTATTATTATTATTATTATTATTATTATTATTATTATTATTATTATTATTATTATTATTATTATTATTATTATTATTACTAGTATTATTATTTAGTTCCTAAATGGTTTAGGAATTAATTAATAAGTAGTAGTAGTATTATTAAATAATTAAATTCCTAAATAGTTTAGGAATTATAATTAAAATAATTAATTAAGTTACTAAATGGTTTAGTAATTAATTAATAAGAAGTACTCTCATTATTAAATAATTAAGTTCCTAAATGGTTTAGGAACTGTAATTAATTAATTTAGTTCTTAATTAAAATTGGGAATTAAATTAAAACCATAATCTTAAATAGTTTAGGAGGCTTGACTAGATCTATAAATAAGAGGAGTCTTATCATAGATCAATGTTACACACTCTTTCATTAGTATAGAGAGTACTCCATAATTCTTTACATCTAAGGAGTTAAAGAGAGAGAGCGAGAATTAGGGCTAGCCACCTATTGTTTGGAGAAACCATAATCCACTTCTTTAATTCATAGATCTCTTAGTGGATCACCTTTAGAGGCTTCACACTTGGAGAGCTAACATTGATCCGTGGAATATAATCGGTGAATTTGAAGAAGAACGTGAATGATTAAAGGGAGATGAACTTGTACCCGTGGAAGCTTGGTTCTACAAAGGTATAAATTCTTTTATCCTTCCTTAATTAATAATAGTCGCATAAGAAAGATCCTGATTATTGGTTTGTGCAACATTTTTAAAATCTGATTTTTCTTGCTTCCGTTGCGCTTGTATAATTTGATTATATGTATGCCATATTTTTGCAAACCAACATGTTCCTGATATTCGGCTAAATCTGATTTCTGCTAGTAAACTTGATGATGATGGATTTTGCAACGTCTTTGGTGATGGACAGTGGAAACTTACTAAAGGTTCTATGGTTGTGGCTTGATGTAAGAAATGTTCAACATTGTACATGTTACAGGCAAAGCTCTCTATAGATATTGTTAATACAGTGGAGAATGATAGTCAAGTAAAGTTGTGGCATAAAAGACGTGGTCACATAAGTGAAAAGGGATTGAAGCTATTAGCCAAGAATAATAGTTTATCTGGGTTAAAACGTACATAGTTGGAAAAATGTAGTGATTGCTTGGCTGGAAAGCAGAACAGAGTTTCATTCTTGAGTTCTCCATCACGAAAGCCAGATATACTTGATTTGGTACACTCCGATGTATGTGTTATGAAAGTAAAAACACTTGGTGGTTCTCTTTACTTTGTGACATTCATTGATGATCATTTGAGGAAGATATAGGTATACACTTTGAAAACCATAATCAAGTACTTGATGTATTTAAGCAATTTCAGGCATCAGTTGAGAGACAAACGGGAAAAAAGCTAAAATGTATCCGAACAGATAATGGAGGTGAGTACATAGGCCCCTTTGATGAGTATTACAGAGAGCATGGTATTCGGCATAAAAAAAACACCTCCTAAGACTCCCCAGTTCAATGGATTGACAAAGAGAATGAACATGACCTTAGCTAAAAGAGTTAGAAGTTTGCTTTCACATGCAAAATTATCGAGTTCTTTTTAGGGTGAAGCATTAAGTACAGCTGCGTACTTATTAAATTTGACACCATATGTATCGTTGGAGTTTGATGTACTGAACAAAGTTTGGACAAGTAAAACAGTTTCTTATGATTCGTTGCGTGTCTTTGGATGTAAGGCATTTGTGCATATTCCTAAAGATGAGAGATCAAAGGTTGATGCAAAAACCCGGCAGTGTGTATTTATTGGGTATGGTTAAGATGAATTTAGTTATAAATTGTGTGATCCAGTTCAGAAGAAGATAGTTCAAAGTCGAGATGTTATTTTCATTGAAAACCAGACTATAAAAGATATAGACATGTCCGAGAAGATGGTACCAAATAACCTTGATGAGAACGTTGATTTAAATAAGACAGATGTTCTTATACATGAAGACGCTCCCGAGTCCCCACACTTGTTGGAACACCCACATATTAATGTTCGAAAGTCTACTTGAGACCGAAAAGCTTCTACACGCTATTCTTCTAATGATTATATATTGTTGACAGATATAAGAGAACCAGATAGTTATGAGGAAGCTATGGAAGATGAACATAAAGAGGAGTGGGTTGATGCCATGCAAGATGAGATGCATTCATTGCATGAGAATCATACATTTGAGTGGTGAAACTGTCTAAGGGTAAAAGGGCGTCGAAGAATCGGTGAGTTTACAGGGTAAAGCAAGAAGAACACACCGCATGTCCACGGTACAAGGCTAGATTGGTTGTGAAGGGATTTACACAGAAAAAGGTTATTAACTTCGATGAGATTTTTGCTTTAGTTGTGAAAATAACATCCGTTCGGGTGATACTTGGCTTAGCCGCTACACTTGATTTAGGGGTTGAGCAGATGGATGTGAAGACTGCCTTCCTACATAGTAATTTAGAGGAAGAGATTTATATGGAACAACCGGAGGGCTTTGAAGTGAAAGGAAAAGAAGATTATGGTGTAAATTGAAGAAAAGTCTTTATGGCTTAAAGCAAGCACCGAGGCAGTGGTACAAAAAGTTTATGTCAATTATGGGGGAGCATGGCTACAGGAAAACTTCGGATAATTGTGTATTTGTGCAAAAATTTTCTGATGATGATTTTATTATCCTTCTGCTTTATGTTGATGACATGTTAATTGTTGGTAGGAATTCTTCACAAATTGAGTCGTTGAAAAAACAGTTGAATAAGTCTGTTGCCATGAAAGACTTGGGTCCAACAAAGTAGATAATTGACATAAGAATCATGCGAGATAGGGATGCTAAACAATTATTTTGTCACAAGAGAAGTACATTGAGAAGGTAATTCAAAATTTTCATATGGATAAGGCTAAAATGGTTAGCACTCCTCTTGCTTCCCATTTTAAGTTGAGCACAATATATTGTCTTTCAACTGATGAAGAGAAGAAAGATATGGAAAGAATTCTATATGCCTCAGCCGTAGGAAGTTTAATGTATGCCATTGTGTGTACATGGCTAGACTTGGCATTTGCAGTTGGTGTTGTCAGCCGTTATTTGGCAAATCCGGGAAAAGAACATTAGAATGCAGTTAAGTGGATTTTACAATATCTTCGAGGCACTTCCGAATTGAGACTTTGTTTCAAAAATGGAAAAATAAAATTAGTTGGTTACACAGATGTAGTTATGACTGGAGATCTCAATACCCGAAAATCTACTTTAGGTTATATGATTTCTTTTACTGGTGGGGTTGTGTCATGAAAGTCTAAACTGCAAAAGTGTGTTGCACTTTCTACAACAGAAGCAGAGTTTATTGCAACAATTGAAGCGAGTAAGGAGTTGCTATGGTTGAAGAAAATTTTGAACTAATTAAGATTCAAACAAAAGAGGTACGTATTGTTTTGTGACACAATCAGAGTGCTATTCACCTTGGTAGGAATATAATTCATCATTTCATTCTAAATCAAAGTATATTGATTTGAGATATCATTGGATTAGAGATGTTCTTGGTGCAAAGTTGCTAGAACTTCAGAAGATTCATATAGACGATAATGGTTCCGATATGATGACAAGTATATTGCCAAGGGAAAAACTTGAGTATTGCAGATTAAGCGCCAGGATGGCGAACCCCTCCACTTAGTCGTGAGGGGGAGATTTGTTGGGTTATTTCCTCGTATGTGGGTAGACCCAATTAGTAGCCCATACGGTCTATTAACCCATATGGATGATATAACATAGGTTTCAGGAAAAACAAAAATAATGAGTAACAAAACAGAATAGAGGAAAAGAAAAAACTAATTCTCGCAGGAAATAGTGTAGTATTTTACTACTCAGTGATCAGGAGGTCATTCGTGGTCCGATTAGGTTGATTTTTGGAGGGTGACGCTGTAACTTGTTGGGCTTCAATCTGAATGTTGGGATTGAGCATCGGAATCTCCTAGCGTCAGGTTTTGCTATACATTGTTGATATATTTTTTGCAAAAGTTGATGGAGTTTTTAGTTTTCTCTTGTTATTCTTCTTGTTGAAGATGTATGCCAAGAATATGCTATTATTGATGGTTGTTGCTGGTTTATGCCTCTAGTTGTTGCTAGAAAGAACATTGTATTTCCCATTATTATTGATAGTGGAAGATTTGGTAGACTACGGTCCCGTGATTTTTACTCCTCACATTGAGGGATTTTTTCACATAAAAATTTGTTTGTGTTCTTGTGTGTTTGTTCTTAATTATTAACTGTTTGGATTATTTTTCTTATTGATGGTTGTTGCTGGTTTATGCCTCTAGTTGTTGCTAGAAAGAACATTGTATTACCCGTTATTATTGATAGTGGAAGATTTGGTGGACTACAGTCCCATGATTTTTACTCCTCACATCGAGGGGTTTTTCCACATAAAAATTTGTTTGTGTTCTTGTGTGTTTGTTCTTAATTATTAACTGCTTGAATTATTTTTCTTATCAGGTTTACATAGGAGGGGAGGAGTAAAATGTTTCGTTGTGCTGTTATTGTTGTTTGATTTGTTTTTCCCTAACTATGGGTGAACAAAGCTTAAACCGCATATAAACCCGCTTAAGTGCGGTTTAAAAATTTCTAAACCACACATGAAACCTCTTGTGATTGGTACGGTGCAGTTTCATTTGGTGCGATTTCGGTGCTAAAACCAATTGAAATAATAAAATTTTATGCAATTTAAATTAACAATTTAGCATCACACAATATTAAATACCACTTTGATAACACACAATTACACACAACTTTACTTATAATACTTTTTCTAAACAAAAACAAAATAGAATCTCAAAACATAAATGATGTTATCTCCTTACATATAAAAATTCTAAATAAAGATAATTATAATTTGAGATAATTCCAAATGTTTGTACATTATACTAATATTTCTTGATATGCTTTATTTTTACAGTTTATGGTGCAGTGCAGTTTGATTTATTGTATGCAGTTTTGCCCAGAAACCAAACGCAAACCGCATTTGAGGTTTTTCAATCCACCTAAAACTGTCACATACGTTGGAACCATTGATGCGATTTTAATTGGTACGGTTTGTGCAGTTTTTGGTGTGGTTTTGGGGGTAATTTGGTTCCTTACTCACCCCTAATCCCAACACTTATCCACCATCCAATTTACCAAAATTCAGATAAAAAGTAAGACTTTATACCAGAATTTGAACCCAATACCAAATTTCAACAAAACCCATCGTCCAAATCATCAAAATCAAAGAAAAAGAACGACAAATTCGAAATTAAAATATATAAAAGAAAAAGACTCAGAAAGGAAGAAAACCTGATGGATCGGTGGGTACATAGAATTGGTGCAAACCGAACATTCTAATAATTCATGGAGGGTGGTGGCCGGAGTAATTCCGGGCACTGCGCAGCCATTATTACTGGGAGGTTTTGAGGGATATTGATGATTATGATGATGATTCTGAGGATGGTGGATCTCATCGTCTTCCATTCCATCTGAAGATGACACGCACTCTATGTTATCCAAAGCCATTTCTCACTAATTACCCACCTCTCCAAAATCTCTTTAACAATTTGACCACTTATTCATCATCAGTCTTGGGCGGTGACTGTAACACCCCCAGATTCGCGGCTGAAAATGATCTTCGCAATGGTGATATGAATCTGAACTTCACACGCAGCGCTCACTGTGACTTGTCTCCAACCTTGCATTTTGCCAATCTTGTCAGTATTTCTGCTATTAATATCAGAAGTTGGTAATTAATGGAGATAATTTTTGAGTAAAAATCATTCTTTCCACTTGCATGTTAGCATACTGCCGGCTCAAACCCAGATAAAGGAAGGTTGTGTTAGGTTGGTGACCAGTTGAAGAACTTGTCAATTTCTTTGACATAAATCTTGATGAGTGGAAGAAGAGGATTCATCTTACTAGTTTGGGATTAAAGACTTAGTGAGTTGAATTTAGTTGAGTTGGGTACCTAAACCACGGGTTGATATTGCTTTTACATATTGGCACGTCATGAGCAACATTTCTGCTACTCTTCTTCATTTAACAGTACAGGCATTAGTACCTAGATCATTTTACATTACTAGAAAGATATCAATATATCCAATGAGCAATGAATACTAGTCTTTTATTTCCTAGTCTTGGGGAAATAGCGCTTTCATCATTGATGCACGTCGTGTACCAACTTTTTATTTACTATTTCCATTGTGGACTGTAATATTACTACGGGAATGGATATTTACACAATTAAATTTGATATTTTCACATGTAAAACTCATTTTTTATTTATAATGACGATTTTACCGTCGCTATAGACTTATGACGACACTTTATATATAAATAATGTTGCCTTAGGTCTATAGAGACAGTTTTACCCGTCGCTATAGGTTAAAAAGGGGGGCCAAAATATTAAATTTTATTGTAAAAATATCCATTCCCTATTAGTACATGTCTTTTGAACGTTACTGATAAAAGAGATTAATAGTGATTGTACTTCTTAACAAAACCTTAAAATTTCTATAAATTTTTTGGTAAAATCTTTTATGAAATTTGAAGTTAAAAAAATGAATTACGTTACCATGCAGCACTTTTAGAAAATATCGCAAAAACTATCTAATTTGACAAGACATTTATTTGATGGATGTTTTGAAAAGTTCATATAAGTCGTAAATTATGTGGCAATAAGCAGTTTGTGTTACTGTAATAATAAGATAATTCACAGCTCTTTTAACAATCTCCACTAAATAAGATAATTTCATATAAGCTTTTAAAAATTAATATTTTGTTTTGAATGGGTCCAAATATATTGAATAAGACGTAAAATCAAACTTTTTTTACTTGTAAAGTAAGTAGTCAATAGTTAAACAAATAAAGATATCTAATGAAAGATAAAATTCAACGGCTAATGAAATTTATCTCTTTCTAACGGTTAGTGAAATTTTTCTATTTTTAATGGCTAATGATATTTCTTTCATTTTTTGACGGATAGTGAAATTTTTCTCTTTCTAACCGCTAGTAAAATTTTTCCTTTTTTAACGGTTAGTTTATCACATATTAGCTTTTCAAAATTAATATTTTTTTTGTGGGTCCCAATATATTGAATAAGATTCAAGATCAAACTTTTTGTACTAGTCAATAGTTTTACAAATAAAAAAATCTAGCGAAAGATAAACTAATGGCCAGCGAAAATATTTCTCTTTTTCTAAGGGCCAGCGAAATTTCTCTTTTTTTTCTAACGGTTAATGAATTTTTTTTCTTTTAAACGGACGAGTGAAATTTTTCTTTTTCTAACGGCTAGTTTATAGTTTCTTTTTAGTTTTTAATGAGTAGTCTCTAACGGCTAGTTCAACGGCTACTTATTTACTTATAAATTGATAGTAGAGGAGGATGAATTTGGATGAAGAAATTCATAGTTTGGCATATCATCTGGGAGAGTCAGGGTGTTGATCGTTAATGTTTTTTCAGTTGGTGAGGGAATTTCAAACCTTGAGCGGTGAGTGTCGATTTGGTAATAATGGTCGAGAACTCCCACAAACAGTTCCTTACTAATTGTACCTTATTTTGTTTGGAAGCCTATTCTCGTTTCCGGAAGCCTATTCTCATTTCTGTAATGTTTTTTTCTTCCATTCAATTTTGTATAGTTTCTTGGAGTTTAATTATTCATGAGATGCTAAGGAGAAGATCGTTGTTCATGACATTTCACATATTTATTATGCCGCCCAACTCATGGCGGCTGTGTTCTTACGGGATCTGGTGAATAAAACTATCAACCCAAAGGGCAATACTGTGCTAGGCATTTGTAGTAGAACAATGTCTAAAACTTGAATAGCTTCTTGAGGCTTATCAGCTTGCCTTCCATCTAAAAACATCTTTAAGTGGCTCAAATCGGCACGTGAAGTTAATTTAAAATTACTTCGAAATTTTCCTTTTCTTTTTTTTGCTATTTTAGGTTGAAGTTTAACAAATTTGACTTTTCTTTTTTGTTGTATCATTTCTTTTCTATTAGTAAAATGTCTTCTTTTATCAAAAAAAGAAGAAGAAGATAAATGTGGGTTTTATAAATTTTTCCTCTGATTCTAAAGTCCTATATTGGTAATTTGATTGTTAATGTCATGACTTTTGCGCTCACTTGAGAATTTTTTGTTTAGTTTTCAACACTTAAATTCTTTATTTTTGATGTGTGTATGTTATATATGATTGTTATTAAAATCAACTTAATAATATATCTTCCACTATATAAATAAGAGAATACATAAGTCCATCGAGTTTATGGAAGTCCGTCCGTGTTACTAGTTTTTTTTAATATTTCTTTTCCTATTTTTCCTAATACCCATCAACTATATAATTAAAAGTACAAGCTTGATTTCATCAATATTTAATTTTACAAATTTTTGGTTCAGTCTTTTGCTTTCCTATCCAAATTAGCATAAGTGTTATCCAAATTTGTTACAATCAAATACTATCCAAATTTGTAAAATATTCAAAAGTAATCTTAACTAGCAAGGAATAAAGAAAGATATTTTATTTATTTAGATATCTTTAATAGAGAAAGGAAGTTTTAAAAAATATATAAATTTGATTCTATAAATTTTATTAGAAGTTTTTTTATCACAATTTTATATAAGATAAATACTTCATCTATTTTAAAATATAAAATCATTACCCTCAAAATTGACATGAATTATGTTTATTTTAGTCAATATAATGATAACTATTATAAACTATCTAAAAAAGTACTACTCATTGTAAGATTTATTATTTCACAATTTATAATGAATCATCTCAATTTTGAGTTTGAAATGTTTCAAATTGACTTTCAAAAGTTAAAAATAATCTTATAATTTGGAATAGAGCGAGTATATTTTTAACAAATTTGTGTAGGATAATTTTATTGCTATAATATTATTATAATTAAATTACGTGATATATTAAGAGATTTTTAATAATTTTATAATTTAGAATAGAGCTAGTATATTTTAAACAAATTTTTGGAGAATAATTTCATTACTATAATTTTATTAAGATATAAAAAAAATCTCTTAATATATCACGTGTTATAATAATATTAATAGCAGTTTTGCCATATATAATGATTATGTATAGCAAAATTCTATGAGTTGTATATTATAGTAATATTATTCGTGAGACAGTGAGATTTGAACCTTGACATTCACTACGGAGGTTACCCTCGTGATATAGCTATGCCAAAGTATTTTTTTCCGCTAGTAATATTATTAGTAGTTATTTTTGTTTTTTTGAAAGGCCAAAATAATTTCATTCCATAAAATAACACCTTACAAAAAGACACGGCAATCCATAAGATGTGGATTAGGCCATGGAAATTACATGTGCACTTTGTAAGTATGAACTACCCAGAATAACCATAACTAGGATCAAAAGAATTAAAATTGATGAAATGTTCTTCACTGAAAATTAATGATCTTCGCAATGGTGATATGAATCTGAACTTCACATGCAGCTCTCACAAAATTCGGAAAGGTTTCTATCTATGGAGAGGGCATCACATATAAGCTTTTAAAAATCAATATTTTGTTTTGTATGGGACCAAATATATGAATAAGACGCAAAATCAAACCTTTTGCACTTGTAAAGTAAGTAGCCAATAGTTAAACAAATAAAAATAGCCGATGAAAGATAAAATCTAATTTCTAGTGATTTTTTTTTAACGGCTGATGATATTTCTCTCTTTTTAACGGCTAGTGAAATTTTTTTTTTTTTTTAATGGCTATGTTATCACATATTAGCTTTTCAAAATTAATATTTTATTTTGTCTGGATCTGAATATATTGAATAAGATGCAAAATTAAACATTTGCACTCATAAAGTAATAGTTGTATAAATAAAAATATTTAGCGAAATATAAAATCTACAGGCTAGTGAAAATATTTTTCTCTCTTTTCAACGGCTAGTAAAATTTCTCTCTTTCTAACGGTTAGTTTATAGTTTCTTTTTAGTTTTTAATGGCGAGTCTCTAACGACTAGTTCAACGGCTACTATTTTAATTTACTTATAAATTGATACGTTGTGGAGGATGAATTTGGATGAAGAAATTCATAGTTTGGGATATCATCTGTGAGAGTGAGAGTCAGGGTGTCTATCGTTAATGTTTTTTCAGTCGGTGAGGAAATTTCAAACCTTGAGCGGTGAGTGTCCTTTTAGTACTAATGGTCGAGAACTTCCACAAACAGTTGCTTACTTAATTGTACTTTATTTTCTTCTTCCTTTCAATTTTTTTTTTATAGTTTATTGGAGTTTAATTGTTCATGAAATGTTAAAGAGAAGATCGTTGTTCATGACATTTCACATCTTTATTATGCCGCCCAACTCATGGCTGTTTTCTTACGGGATCTGGTGAATAAAACGATCGACCCAAAGGGCAATACTGTGCTAGGCATTTGTCGTAGAACAATGTCTAAAACTTGAATAGTTTCTTGAGGCTTATCAGCTTGTCTTCCATCTAAAAACATTTTTAAGTGACTCAAATCGGCACATGAAGCTAATTTAAAGTAACTTCGAAATTTTTCTTCTTTTTTTATAATTTTTTTTATATTGTTATGTTAGGCTGAAATTTAATAATCTTGACTTTTTCTTTTATTGTATTTTCTTTTTCTATTAATAAAATATCTTCTTTTATAAAAATAAAATAAAATGGGTTTTGTAAATTTTTCCTCTCATTCTAAAGATCAATATCGGCAATTTGATTGTTAATGTCATGACTTTTGTGATCACTTGAGATTTTTTTGAGTAGTTTTCAATTCTACAGTAATGTCACTGATGTGTGTACGTTATATATGATAGTTATTAAAATCATGCACAAAGTTCTCATACAAAATCTGTGGTCTAGGAAATATTAGGTTGAGGAATATTTTTATTTATAAGTTAAATATCAGCAGAAAATTGTTAGGCCTTACTCTGCCATATCAGTCTACAGCTGGTTTTTTGATTTGACAGCTGTGAGTTTCAACAATATCATTTAAGAAGGTTAGGTTCTGTGGTATATCTCAAAATGATAAAAAAAAAAATGTTATAAATTACTATTCGTCTTGTAAAAAAAGGTTAGCTAGCCTTTATTATTTGTACCGTTACATTAGTGGTGTTCTCTCTTTCCTTCTTCAAATACTATAATTTAAAGAGAATTGATATTTTTATAAAAAAAAATTAAAAAAATTATTAATTTTTTATGAAAATATTAATTCTCTAATTTGAATTATTGTGCATTGTATACTTATTGCCATGGAATAAAATAACTTGATTGAATTTTGTGGTTATTTCTCCCTGCAGATATACTGCCAAAATTATATATATATATATATATATATATATATATATATATATATATATATATATATAGGAACCCATCTATAACAACCGGTTGTTAGAAGTACTATTCCAGTAATCATATCTTACATTGTCCATCATAATATTCAGAGCTTCTAGTGCAAGTAACATTCTTTCAAATATTCCAATTATACCCTCCATACCTCGCTGCTAATTGCTAAAGCCCTTAGCGGCACGCAGTCAAATTGACTTATTCCCTACCACTAGCGTCTCTAACGGAAGGCTGAGTTGGGTATTAGTCAAGATTTCTCTCTAGCAACAGACTCAAATTGGATATTAGTTAAGATTTTTAGAGCATGAAGCAACAGGCAGCCAAATTAGCTTTATTCCCTGCAGCTAGAGTCTCCAGCAGCAGCAAGCTGAGTTGGGTATTAGCCGAGATTTTGTTTACCCGTTTGAAAGAAGATTATTCAAATAATAATAATAATTTTAAATTTTATTATTATAATAATAATATTTTAAAATAATAAATAATAATTTTAAATTCCCCTTCGTTGTCACTGTGAAGACACTTCAATAATTTTTTAGTCTTCCTTTCAACCATAACATGGAAACTCTATAAGTGTTGTAATATCTAGTCTTTTGTTTTCAACAAATACACGCCTTAGGTGAAACATCATTAATTAAAGTAACAAAATACCTATTGTCACCTAAGGACTCAACTTCCATGGGACCACATACATCAAAATATAATATGTCAAGTAATTTAGATTTTCTTTTAGGGAATCTACTAAAAGAAACACTATTTTGGTTACTAAACAAACAATAATCACAAGGGTTTAGAATAGTACCGTTAGTAAAAGGAGCGAGGGATCTCTTTGCTAATACCTGCAACTCTTTCTCACTCATGTGCCCTAACCTTTTATGCCACAAATTCGGTGAAGATTCATCTTCAACTATATTCAACTCACTAGAACACACCTTTACACGAGTCTTGTACAATGAACAGTAAGCAACATCTCTTGCAACAACTATTGCACCTTTGGTAAGCTTCCACTTTTTGCTGTCAAGGTGATTATTATAGCCTTCCTTATCTAAGGCCACACCAGAAATGAAGTTGAGGCACAAATATAGAACATATCTAAAATCCTTTAAAGTAATAGTACAACCTACATCAGCTTGAATGCAAACATTACAAATTCCAATAATCTTAGACGAACCAATGTTACCCATTCTCATATGCCCAAAGTCTCCAACTTTGTACATCATGAAGAATTCCTTCTTGGGCGTAACATGATACGAAGCACCAATATTAATAACCTAATCAATTTTCTGATCAACAACATGTAAGCATTCTTCTTTTTCGAATGAACGAAGCACAGTATCATCAGTAACTATAGTTGCAGTATTCTTATCCTCAACTTTCCCCTGCTCACCACTTTTCTGTTTCTCTAACCAGATCTTGCAATTTCTTTTTTAGTGACCCTCCTTCTTACAATGGGAACACCTATATGTAACACATTCTCTGGTCTTTGACTTGCTCCTATGATTTCTAGAATTTTTGTTTTTACTGTGATTTATGTTTCTCTTGAAATTACTTCTACCCCTTTTCTCTATCACAAGTGCATGTGTCTTAAAATTCATACCCTGCTCTTTTCGCATTATTTTCTCATTGTATATGTTGTCCTTGACCATTTGTTGTAACACCCCCAAATCACAGTACTCGCTACTACAGACTCGGTGCATCACGATACATATTTTTCATAATATCTATTAATATTCTTATTGATTTAACTAGTCTATTACAGACATTATATCACATACCTCATCACTGGATTTCAACTTAGGTCTTACACTTTATCTCATCATTGATACCAACTTACTCCCGACCCTTCTTGTTTAACTTTCATTTCTTCCTGCAATAATTTTTAATTGCAAGGGTGAGCATCAAATATGCTCGGTAAGAATGAACTAAAATAAACAGTTTAAGGAATAACTTTGAATCAATAATTCAATAACTTCGAATTGAAAAATTTATCAGCTTTACGCTACTTGGATGGTCATAAAGGATCAAGAATTCTTTTAAATTGTACTGTAGGTGATCAGCCTAGCAGCATTGTCATGACCTGTAATATGTTATCTCACTGTAGTTCATAGTGACTTGTCAGAATAAACTTAACAATGAATAAATATATTATGATCGATGAATAACTCGTCAAAGAAATTCCAACATAGGAAAACTTTAGAAATGTGCATTAGCATATGATTAATATAAGAAATATTTGAATTTAAACATCAGAGTATTTATCATTTGAATTATTGCTGAGGGGGTCGAAAAGACCATGAACTCTTTTACTTTCAAAAATATTTCTTTGTTAGAGTGCAGCCTAACAGTCATACAAATTGCAGAATCTTACACGCTAAAGCCTCATCATGGCACTATATGACCTGGCTACCAAATGTCCTATAGTTATATAAAATGCTGACTCTCCATAAATATCCCCCTATATCATAAGGTTGTTCATCCTCAGTCTGAATCAGTTTCACAGTAGAGTAACCGAAATAACTGGCATACTCTGCAATTCAAATAAATTCAGGAATAATAAGAACTTGCAAATTTAAAAATAATGCTTCGTTCATAGAACTTACATTACATTATGAGTTCAGGAACTTGTCATAACACTATGAGTTCAGGAACTAGCCATAGTAAAATGAGTTAAAAAATAAATCAGGAAATTACTATATGATGGGGGTTTAAGAACTTACTATACTAATATGAGTCACGAAACTATCATAATAGTATGAGTTCAAGAACTCACATATTGTTGAACATTGAATGATTAAATTTGATGATAAGAAATAATGTACGAGAGCTGTATTAGATAAGATCAAAACTGTTAGGTTGATCTCTTGTTAATTGTATAAAAGTCTTTAGTGTTGTACTAAGACTTAGATAGATCAAATCTGTTAGGTTGATCTGTTGGTGTAATAAAATCGTAGAAAGAACTCTACGATTTATGTCAAGGAAACTCTAGGATTTGAACAGACTCTACGATCAAGGCAACCAATCGTAGAATGGACTCTACGATTGTGATTCAGAAGACTCTACGATCAAGGCAACCAATCGTAGAATGGACTCTACGATTGTGGTCCAGAAGACTCTACGACCAAACAGACTATACTCTTTACAAGACACCTTAAATTGAACTCTACGATCAAACAGTCTAACAGTTGAGTAAACTCTACGATGATCAGTAAGAGATGATCCTTTACAGATCAATCACGTCAGTAGGGATATTCGTAGAGTTGATCACATAAGGTCGTTAAGCAAAAAGGCAAGAGACTTCACGTTTCTCAGATCAGGAGCTATTCTATTCAAGCATTCAATCTTCATCAAAGTAACCAAAAAGGAAGACTCTGCAAATCGATCAAGTCAGAAAAGTCAGGAGCCTGACCCAAGCGCACTATGGAACAGAAAGAAGACTTTCAAGGTAGAAAAGTCAGAGGACTGTGTCCTATCAGTCCTATAGTTTGGAAGGACCAAACGACTCTATAAAAGTTAGTGGGAACCTACGACTGACATATCTGTCCCAAAGGAAAAAGAAAAACACAATAAGTGAAAAAGATTGAACCAAAAAGTCTGCATTGCTACTAAGCCCTTCAAACACTCAAGCTGATAAGCAACTTAGTAGCACATCCAAATATACATCAATCCAGAAGAGTTCTTTGTGAACTGGTGTAAACAAGTCTGTTAGACTTTGAGAGTTCTTTGTGAACTAGTGTAAGCAAGTCTGTTAGACTTGTAAAGTTCTTTGTGAACTAAAATTCCAAGACTGCGGGTCTTGAAGGAATCTTAGTGATTCAGATATTGTAAAAGTATCCTTAGTGGATTTGCTGCTGGAAGAGCAGAACAGTGGAGTAGGAGTATTGTGTGCTCTGAACCACTTAAAACCCAGAGTCTCTCTCATTCTGTCTTTCATTTGCTATATCTGTCATATAATTGTTTGTTCAATTATTAATTTAACATTTCAAGAAAAGAATAACTAAATCATATTCCGCTGTGTTAAACTTTTGTTTAAGAATTAATTAAGTGAGATCTTTTCAAATAGAAGAAATTTTAAAAGAATATATTCAACCCCCCCCCCCCCCCTTCTAGATTTCTACTGTGTCATTGGGAACTAACAATTGGTATCAGAGCAGGTTCTCACATCTAAAGCCTTACAAGCTTGAGTAGATCAAATGGCACTCAACAAGAATGGATCGGAACTCGGTGGAGGTAACAGACCACCTATGTGTAATAAAGAAAAATTTGCTAACTGGAAAGTTCGTATGTAGGCTTACATGGATGCTATAGATGATGAACTGTTCGAGACAGTGATGAATGGGCCATTCATACCAATGAAGCTTGCACTATCAACTGAAGATCCAAGCAAGCTAGTAGCAAAGAAAAGAGACGAATGGACAGACAATGAAAAGAAGGATGTTCAAAGAGACAAAAGGGCTAAGAACATCTTGTTTCAATCTCTGGATGATGATCTATTTGAGAACGTTGTCAACTGTAAGACAACTCAAGAAGTATGGCAAACTCTGTTGATCATGCATGAAGGAACAGAAGAAGTCAGAGAAAATAAGCAATCACTGCTTGTTCAGCAGTATGAGATGTTCACCCACATCTCTGGTGAAAACATTACAGCCACCTATGAGAGATTTAACCTGCTACTAAACTCTCTCAGATCTTATGGAAAAATCTATCCAAACAGAGATCTTATCATTAAATTCATGAGATCTTTGCCAAGCAAATGGGATGCCAAAACCACAGCCATCCGAGAGTCAAAGAACCTGCACGAGATGACTGTACAACAGTTATATGGAAATCTTCTCACCTATGAGCTGGAGCTAAATCAAAGAGCAGAAAATCTATCTGGTGAAAGAAAGAAGGAGAAAAACATTGCTCTTAAAGCCTCAACCTCAACTCACAAGAGTAATCACAAGGATATCTCTGACTCTGACAAAGATGAATCAAATGATGATGAAGGAGCTGCCATGCTAGTCAGACATTTTAAAAGATTCATCAACAGAAATAGACCTCAGAAGTTCAAAAACAACAGCAGCAAAGAACAAGCAAATGATATTTGCTACAATTGCAAAAAGCCAGGTCATTTCATTGCTAAATGTCCAAAACCCTTAAGAGAAGAGGTGAAGAGGGACAAATCAAGAGCAAATCCAAAAAGAGAATTCAAAAGCTTCCACAAACAAAAGAAGAAGGACAAAAGCTTCATAGCTGAAGGCTCCTGGAGTGACTCAGAAGAAGAACTAAATTCTGAGTCAAGTGATGATGAAGAGCCACAGAAGGCTAACCTGTGCTTAATGGCAAATGAAGAAGGAAGCAGCAAAAAGGAATTCATCATAGATGAGGTATTTGATTTCTATTCTCCTGATTTAAGCATTGATGATCTTAGAGAAGGCATGCATGACTTAATGATAGAATTGCACAAATATATAAAATTGTTTAGAAGGTTATCTAAAGATTACTCTCATCTAAAAGAGGATAAAGAAAAAATAAGCATGGAATTAGAAGCCTCAGTTCAAACTGCAAAACTTTACTCTAATCTTGAAACTGAGAATAAAAGACTAAAAGAGATAAATGAGTTGAGCACTTATAAAGAATCCTCACTAGTCTCCAAGATTCAGTAACTAGAAAATACTATTTCTATGTGGAACAAGTCTAGTTCGTCTATGGACACCCTGATCTCAAGTCAAAGAGATGTGACTGATAGATCAGGATTGGGATTTGAGAATTTATTCTCAGAACCCAATATGGAGAAGTCAAAGGAAATAAATGAAGGGAAATCCTTTAATTTTAATAAAGGAATTGTGTTCATCAAATCCTCAGATTCTACCACCCATCCACATTCTGCTAAACCTACAATCAGTTTTAACAAAACTCACACAGGTCTTGGATTCAGGAAATTGAAAAATAAGTCAAGCAAAACTCACTCTACGAATCATGAGAATCGTAGAGTAGTATGGAAGCAGAATGTAGATTAGCAAAAGACTATGAGAAATCATAATCCATACAAGTCCTGGACGAACAAAAAGTCACAAATACATACATATCATTATCAATATCATATTAATCATAGGCACCCTCATAAAAATGATAAATATTTGTTGAGATATCATAGAATGCAAGGATCTAAAATCAAACAGATTTGGGTCCCAAAAGGTACTAACAAAGCAGGACCCAAACAGATATGGGTACCAAAATGAAGATTGATTTGTTATGCAGGTAAAGAGATCCATCTGGTATCTTGACAGTGGATGCTCACGGCACATGACAGGAGATAAGGCTCTTCTATCAGAGTTTAAAGAAAAAGATGGACCTGCGGTTATTTTTGGAGACAACAACTCAGGGAAAACCGGGGGTTATGGCTCAACTGGAAATGGTGCAATTTCGTTCAGTAAAGTGGCATATGTTGAGGGACTAAAGCACAACTTGCTAAGTATAAGTCAGCTCTGTGATAAAGGACATCAAGTCACCTTCCTCAACAACCAATGCCAAGTTAGAGACTTGAAAACCAATTCTCTAAAGCTAGAAGGAGTTCGAGAAGGAAATGTCTATGTGGTTAATCTTGCTAAATTGAGCTCAGAACAAACTGTCTGTTTTCTTGCTAAAGCCTCTGAAGATATGTGCTGGCTCTGGCATAGGAGGTTATCTCATCTTAACTTCAAGAGCATTTCAAAGCTTGCCTCCAAAGATCTAGTAAAAGGATTGCCAAAGTTAAACTTCATTAAAGAAAAGCCCTGCAAAGCTTGTCAGTTTGGAAAGCAAACAAAGACGTCATTCCAAAGCAAATCAGCAAACTCAAATGATAGAGCTCTTCAACTACTTCATATGGATTTATTCGGACCAGTATCTACGACCAGCCTCGGAGGAAAGAGATACTCTCTAGTTGTAGTTGATGACTACACCAGATATACCTGGGTATTCTTTATAAACTTCAAAGATGAAACCATTTCACATCTCATCAAGCTCTTCAGACTGATCATGAATGAAAAGGGCGAAAAGATCAAGGCCATCAGAAGTGATCATGGACGAGAATTTGATTTCTCAGAAATGGACCTGTTCTGTGAAGAAAATGGAATAAATCACAACTTCTCAGCCCTAAGAACGCCTCAGCAAAATGGAGTAGCAGAAAGGAAGAATAGGACTCTTATTGAAGCAGGAAGAACCCTCTTAGCAGCAGCTTCTCTCCCTGAATATTTCTGGGGTGAAGCCATCAGTACTGCATGTTACACTCAAAACAGGTCACTCATACACTCAACATTGAAGAAAACTCCGTACGAATTATGGAAAGGAAGAAAACCAAATATAAGTTATTTTCATGCATTTGGTTGCCTGTGCTACGTACTCAACAATGGCAAGAAGCATCTTACCAAATTCCAGCCAAAATCAGATGAAGGAATCTTCCTTGGTTATGCAACAGATAGCAGAGCATTTAGAGTGTTCAACAAGGAGTCACTAACTGTTGAAATCTCCATCCACGTCACATTCGATGAATCAGATCCTGAAAAGAAAAGATCACCATTCAACGAGTCAGTAGACACAAGCTCAACGATCGAAGAACTCAAAATCGTAGAGTTTGACTCTACGACCATGGAACCAGCGACAGAAATCGTTGAGCTAGGAGAGGAGATCGTAGAGCACACCACATCAGACATTGGAACTCTACGATCAGAACCAGAAGCTGATTTAGAGGAACTCAGACAAGAGGGCAGCAGAACAAACGTTCCAAGCAGAATAAAATGGACCAAAGATCACACTCAAGATCTTATTATTGGAGATTCAAACACCGGAATCAAGACTAGAGCTGCAACCTCTAATGAATGCTTTTACCTAAGCTTTCTCTCTCAAGAGGAACCCAAGAAGATTGAAGAGGCCTTAGGAGATTCATGTTGGATAGAGGCCATGCAAGAGGAGCTAAATCAGTTTGAAAGAAGCAAGGTCTGGAGATTAGTGGCCAGGCCTCAGCATAAACCTGTCATTGGCACCAAATGGGTTTTCAGAAACAAGATGGATGAAAATGGTGTGATAACAAGGAACAAAGCAAGACTAGTGGCCAAAGGTTACTCTCAAGAAGAAGGAATTGACTACGATGAAACATATGCTCCAGTTGCCAGATTGGAAGCCATAAGGATTTTCCTTGCCCATGCTGCTCACATGAAGTTCAAAGTCTTCCAAATGGATGTCAAGAGTGCTTTTCTAAATGGGGAACTCCAAGAAGAAGTTTATGTGGAACAACCTCCAGGTTTCATCAATCCAACTTTTTCAAATTATGTTTATAAATTAGATAAAGCACTATATGGTCTAAAACAAACACCTAGAGCATGGTATGAAACCTTGACTAACTTTCTCATTGAAAAGGGATTTACTAGAGGAATAATTGATACTACCTTATTTTTGAGAAAACATAAGGATAAGACACTGCTAGTTCAAATTTATGTAGATGATATCATATTTGGTTCCACTGATGAAAAATTATGTGAAAGATTTGCCAAGCTTATGCAGAGCAAATTTGAAATGAGCATGATGGGAGAACTCAACTTCTTCCTTGGACTACAAGTGAAGCAGACTGATGAAGGCATATTCATTAATCAAGCCAAATACATCAAAGACTTATTAAAGAAATATGGCATGGAATCTGCATCTATCATGAAGACTCCTATGCCACCTACCACCAAGCTTGACAAAGATGAAAATGGTAAATCCACTGAAATCACTCAGTACAGAGGTATGATAGGTTCACTATTATATCTTACTGCGAGTCGACCAGATATAATGTTTGCTACATGTATATGTGCTAGATTTCAGGCTAACCCCAAAGAGTCTCATCTATTAGCTGTGAAAAGAATTTTCAAGTATCTTAAAGGAACTCCAAATTTAGGATTATGGTATCCCAAGGAGTCCTCCTTTGATCTTGTGGGATACTCAGATGCTGACTATGCAGGATGCAAAATAGACAGAAAAAGCACAAGTGGAACTTGCCATATGCTTGGCAACAGACTTGTTTCTTGGTTTAGTAAAAAGCATAACTCAGTATCGACATCTACTGCAGAAGCTGAATATATAGCCGCAGGCAGTTGCTGTGCACAAATTCTATGGATGAAGACTCAACTTGCAGACTATGGGTTTGAGCTAAATTCTATTCCTATATACTGTGATAATACTAGTGCAATTGCTATAACACATAATCCTGTTATGCACTCTAGAACTAAGCACATAGATATAAGATATCATTTCATCAGGGATCATGTACAAAATGGAAATATATCACTTCACTACATCCCAACTGAAGATCAACTAGCAGATGTCTTTACAAAGCCTTTAGATGAATCAAGATTTAATAAACTAATAAGTGAGTTAGGAATGCTAAATCTAAACCCTTAATATATATATCATGTTTTTTTAGATACTAACTCTGCAGGAACAAAAGTGTGCAAGGAAATTAATGGACATGCTCAACTCAGTCAACAATTGTCAAGGATCGTAGAGTATGCTTAAGATCGTAGAGCTCACTCGACGATCATCAAGCCAAGAATCGTAGAGCTTACTCAACGACTTTCAATCCAAGGATCGCAAGAAAATTCCTCAATCGTAAAGACAACTCTACGAAAAACAAAAGAATCGTTGTGCAACTAAGGATCATAAAGCTCTGAGGAACTAAGGGTAAAATGGTCATCAACCAACTGAAATGTTCCTATCAGAACTTGACACGTATCTCAGCAAACATAGAGGGAAGTTTTAAATACTTTGAAAACTGCACGTCGTTCATTTCTTCAAAGTTCAAAAATCTATATCTCTCTCTCTTTTCTCTCTCAATCCCGAACCCTAAGTTATCATTTCTCAGATAAACCGTTCTTCTCGTTTCAGAAAATCTATCAAATGGCACCTGCTCAAGTTATTTCTGGAAATGAGCTCAACTTTGAAGCCTTCGATACAGCAGATAAGCAGTTCAAAAGAATAATCCAATTGCTAGATAAAGCTGGACTGCGAGAAGCGTTGGGGACAAATACAAGGATTCTATCAAAGCTTGTTCGAGAGTTCTACGTAAAAGGATCCTATGCTAACGGAACTCTAACCACCACTGTAAAAGGGGTTCAGCTCAGCCTCACTGCCAAAGAATTCAACCTAGCCCTAAGTTTCAAGCAAGGGGGCCTAACATCTCTAAGTATGGTAAGCACCGAAGAATGGCTGAGAAGAAAGCACCATCAAAAGAATCCAGGACTGAAAGGGTTAAAGAAGAAAGAATTTCCTCAGAGATACGAGTTTTTAGCTGATGTTGTAGGAAAATGCCTCCTCTGTAAAGATTCAGCCCATGACTCAGTCAGTGAGATACAGCTGAAAATAATGACAGCCTTAGTCAAAAAGACAAACATCAACTATGGCTCCTTGCTGTTGGAATGGATAGGGAATTGGGTCCTAAATACAGAAAAGGCTAAGGGGACCAGAAAAATGCTCTATGGAAGATTCATCAGCATTCTCCTTAGATCATCATTGGGGGATTTAATTGAGCATGATAAAGGAGAAGCCCTCAATACCAACAAAAGGATTACCCAGAAACTCTTTGACAACTGGAGGAGGAACCCAGTTGAAAATAGGAAACTATCTCGGTCAGGGGATAGTGAAGGAACGCAGAGTGGTGCAGGGCCATCACTTCTGAAGAACACTCCTGCTGAAGAAGAATCTCAGGAGGTCAGCAGGCATTCTCTGGGTCTTGTCAGAAGAAGGAAAGGAAAAAGAGCTCTTGAGCTTGAAGAACCTCAAGGATCTTCAAATGAGGTTCCTGTTACTACTCCTGAAGAAAAGGTTGCCTCAGGGGATGAAAGTTCAGATCTGCGAAGAGAGACTCGCAGCAAATATGAGGCTGAAGAGGTCATTCCAAAGGAGCCAAGGAAAAAGAGAAGAAGGCTAGTAAAGTTAGCCGACATAAGCTCAGTAGCTAAGGGGGAGCTACTTGAAAGACCTGACCTTACTCCAGGAGAAAAGGAGTCATCTGAAGCAGTTGAGCCTATGGATGCTCAAACTGAGGGGGAGCTTCCAGTTGTTCCTGAGCCAGCAGATGCTCTGGCTGAGGGGGAGACTCAAGATGACATTTCAATCCCTACAGCCACAATGAATGATGATGAAGAGGATGACATTGAAATAGTGGCCGTTGGAAGAAATGAGCAAAGGCCCTTAACTTCAACTGCCTGATAAAATTCTTGCCACTAATGCCATTCCACCGAGCTCTGGTGCACAATGCATGGGATCAACTCTTCTGGACCTTCAAAGCCTATCCAAATGTGGTGATTATTGCTTAAGGCTATCCTCAGAATCTGTTCTTTACCCATAAGCTCATCTCTTGCAGCCCCTTTTCACAAACTTTAGGGCAAAAGGTACATTTTATTCCTCTAACCCTCATTCAAATTCATACACCTTCACAAATGTTCAATAAATTTGAGGAGTCCTCAAGTACTCATACTGCATCAAGCTCTACGACCCACACTTCCCCGATCGTAGAGTCCCCTCCATCTACGATTGGTGGTCAAGAAAGCCTACATGATCAAAACGTAGAGTGCCCGCCAGACTCTCCTGAAATTCTGCCTCCTCAGCAAACAATTCCTCCGGCTCCATCTTCAAGACTCCTGTTAACTCACAAGGATATTCCCTCCACCTCTGGTCACGAATACTTTCATATTCCAAGCTCTACAGCTGACTAGGGACAATCATCTCAACTTCTCCAGGAAATTTTAGACAAGGTATCTCGGCTTCCTACATCTGAAGGCTTAACTGACTTGACAAGCCATATCCATACAGAGATACAAAACGACCTGGCATCGAAATCCCACAACCTTCAATGTAAAATGGACGATATCATTGATGCTGCCAATGGTCTCTCTACCAGTCTGAATAAACAATTTTCCACAAGATTGAAGCAGCTAACGGCAGCAGTCTCTGAAAATCTCCAAGAAAGGGATAAAATTATTCTGGCAGCCTTAAACTCACATCAGTAGGCCATTGTTATTCTTTAAGAAACCAATGATAAATCTATCACCCTCCTCAGTAATGAAATCATTTCCTTGAAGAACTCTCTCACAGAACAAAAACATCGGTCGAATGACACTTTGTCATTGGTGGAGCAAAAACAGATCATGGCTGATGAAAGACTCCAAGCCCACCAAGATGATGTAGCTGCCACTAAGACCCAACTTCAAGAAATCATTCAGGGCATCCAGCAGCTTTCAGAACAGGTAGCTACAATTAATGATGCCAACAAGGGGGAGAAGAAACTGAGCACAACAGAGCAAACAAGAACTAGCTCAGACTACAGCAGAAGAGGAAGAGCACCTCAAGGAATGAGGATGGTTCAAACTTCAATATATCCTCCTAGATACGAAGCAGTACCATCTCGTCCCAGACAGGAGGTGACAACAAGACCTTCTTCCTCATCAATGAGGCCTTCTAGCTCACAGGAATGGTTTCAAATTAAAGAAGAAGAAGCTGTGCTGAGGGAAGAAGAACTGAGAAAAGCTGAAGAAAAAAAGGAGAGCATTCTTCAGGCAGAGGGAAGAAGAAGGCAGAAGACCTTCTAGCAGAATGAGATAAGTTATTTTATTTCTTTTTCTGTTATTTTCTCAATTGTATCATCTGACTAAAACATCAATAAAATTCATACTTTTCTAGGAAATACAGCTGCTCACTGTATGATTAGGCATTCAATTACTCTTGCATTTTGCCTATTTTAATATGTTCAAATCGCTATCTATTAATAATGTTGTCATCATCAAATTGGGGGAGATTGTTGAACATTGAATGATTAAATTTGATGATAAGAAATAATGTACAAGGACTGTATTAGATAAGATCAAAACTGTTAGGTTGGTCTCTTGTTAATTGTATAAAAGTCTTTAGTGTTGTACTAAGACTTAGATAGATCAAATCTGTTAGGTTGATCTGTTGGTGTAATAAAATCGTAGAAAGAACTCTACGATTTATGTCAAGGAAACTCTACGATTTGAACAGACTCTATGATAAAGGCAACCAATCGTAGAATGGACTCTACGATTGTGATTCAGAAGACTCTACGATCAAGGCAACCAATCGTAGAATGGACTCTACGATTGTGGTCCAGAAGACTCTACGACCAAACAGACTATACTCTTTACAAGACACCTTAAATTGAACTCTACGATCAAACAGTCTAACAGTTGAGTAAACTCTACGATGATCAGTAAGAGATGATCCTTTACAGATCAATCACGTCAGCAGGGATATTCGTAGAGTTGATCACATAAGGTCGTTAAGCAAAAAGGCAAGAGACTTCACGTTTCTCAGATCAGGAGCTATTCTATTCAAGCATTCAATCTTCATCAAAGTAACCAAAAAGGAAGACTCTGCAAATCGATCAAGTCAGAAAAGTCAGGAGCCTGACCCAAGCGCACTATGGAACAGAAAGAAGACATTCAAGGCAGAAAAGTCAGAGGACTGTGTCCTATCAGTCCTATAGTTTGGAAGGACCAAATGACTCTATAAAAGTTAGTGGGAACCTACGACTGACATATCTGTCCCAAAGGAAAAAGGATACAATCTTCCATGGACTAACAGGTCAGATCAAATAAAGAGCTTTAATGAGCTATATTAATTTAATATTCAGCAGCTCTCCTCTGTGAGGTAACGGAAAGAAATACAAGCTCAAGCAGATGATCCAACGGGAAGAAATCTGAAGCCCTAACTTCTTAAATACTAAGATCAGCAAAAGAAAATAGGAGCTCTACACAAAAAGAAAAACGCAAGAAGTGAAAAAGATTGAACCAAAAAGTCTGCATTGCTACTAAGCCCTTCAAACACTCAAGCTGATAAGCAACTTAGTAGCACATCCAAATATACATCAATCCAGAAGAGTTCTTTGTGAACTGGTGTAAACAAGTCTGTTAGACTTTGAGAGTTCTTTGTGAACTAGTGTAAGCAAGTCTGTTAGACTTGTAAAGTTCTTTGTGAACTAAAATTCCAAGACTGCGGGTCTTGAAGGAATCTTAGTGATTCAGATATTGTAAAAGTATCCTTAGTGGATTTGCTGCTGGAAGAGCAGAACAGTGGAGTAGGAGTATTGTGTGCTCTGAACCACTTAAAACCCAGAGTCTCTCTCATTCTGTCTTTCATTTGCTATATCTGTCATATAATTGTTTGTTGAATTATTAATTTAACATTTCAAGAAAAGAATAACTAAATCATATTCCGCTGTGTTAAACTTCTGTTTAAGAATTAATTAAGTGAGATCTTTTCAAATAGAAGAATTTTAAAAGAATCTATTCAACCCCCCCCCCCCCCTCCCTTCTAGATTTCTACTGTGTCATTGGGAACTAACACATATATCTCCAAAAACTTGCAATTAGCTCAATTATAGGAATTTGCATAACTTGTATAATTTCAATATAAGGAACTTGTTCAAATAAAGAGGTTGCAATGAATTTATAATTTGCTCAATTAAAAAATATCAAATAGTTTAGAGAATTTGCAACAATTAAGGAATTTGCACATTAGCTCAAGAATAAAAAATAACATAATTTGCGAAACTTGCCTCTGTCCGTAGTTCATCATCTACATCATTTATATCAAATATTTCTTTCTACTGTACTCGATTCTAAGTCATTTACAACATTATGAAATATTTTCCATTATCAAATTAATTCTTCATAATAACATTATTTTAATATTTCCATAAACTTTTTCCAATAATTTCTAATATTTGGAATTACTTTAAAAAATTCTTAAAATCTAGAACATTCTTTTTCTTACATCTAAATATGTTATTACACATTAAAATATATCATTATACATTACAACATATCATTCCTCAAAATTTCTTTTCAATACGAATTATAAAACTCGTTTATAACTATTTTAATCGTTAACGAATGTTGTTTTTTGTTTAATCATAACTTATTCGTTACTTATTCGTTTTCGTTCATTCTTGAGTCAAATTAAATCTTATATAGTCTAATTTAACCTCATCTAGGCCTGACTTCAGCCCTTTCTTCGATCAGAACAAAAATTCACTTTTTACAGCCAAAGTCAGATTTTTACAAAATCTGGCCAACTTGATTAGAAAAATCGTAACAATTAATCTTCTGGATAGAATTTGATGAAACTCATGGGGATATTTAGATAACTTTGGGACTACAACTTTACTTTTGACACCAAGTTCAAATTATGCAACCACAACTCTACACAAGTCTCACAATAGCCTGGACATAATTTGTCCCATTTAGGTTTTCAACTTTTCCATGCCTCATTTGAAAAATCATAATAATAATGTACAAGGTATTTTTGGGTTATTCTTACATCCACGCGTAGATAACTTCCGTATCTACAACTTTTCTTTTTATACCATACCCAAATTTTGTACCCACCGACATGGAAAAATGGTGCAAAAAGCTCATCAAAATCTGTCCGCCAGTTTTTTGGTAGATCAAACTAGCTTTCTTCCAGAATTTTTTGTGAACAATCTATAAGAAAATTTTAGTTGATTATGTTTAATATCTTCATAAATTCCATGTTTATAAGTTTATTTTTATATTATCTTTAAATTCTAAACACATGATTTTATATAATTTTTACAAAAATAGTACAACAAACTAACTTTTCTAGAGTTTCGTTCTTTGTTCTTTTTGTTTGATTTCTTGATTTCTCTTGTTTTATTCTCGTTTATACCAGTTTAATCCATCACATATATACATAAACATGTCCTCTACACATTCAATCCAGAAAATCAAGCATTCAACCATGAAAACAAGAGATTAGACAAGGGTTTTAGTATACATTCTTAGCTTTCTTTCCTTTTTGGCTTTATTTTCTCTCTTTCCTCTTCTCATTGGTTCCGTAATATTCTAGATATTTGACAAGACCTTTAAATAAGAACTTAGATGATGAAATAAAGGTTGAAGTTAAAAAGTAGATTCAAAAAAGTAAAAGGTATAGAAATTGAGTAAACATTTTACCCTAATCCTTGTGTTAAGATTTAAATGTGAGTAAATGAGGGTTTTAAAATTTTATAACTTATAATTTTATTAATATGCATACTTGGAGGTATATTAAGAGTAAGGTAATATGATACCTTTAAAACTCGATGAACTATTCGACAAATAAGATTATGTAAGAAAATTTATAATGAGGTATGTGGGAAATTTAATAAGTAAATAAATTTCAAATGGAGAAGTTATTACTATGGAATTTTATGTATAACGATACGAGTATATTTGATGAAAGTAATCAAGTAGTTAATTTAATTAATTTAAATTAACTAAATGATGAAAATGAAAAACAAGATAAGACTGTGTTACAAATTAACATGTCTTGAAAGTTGATATTAAATGGTGAATGGTAAGATTGATAATTATAAAATAAATAAAGAATTATCATGACTGACATGAAATATAATTAATTTATTTAATTATATATGTGTAAGGTTAAATTATTTAATTAATGTGAATGATAGCCTTGATGGGCTAAATTATATATTTATTTAAGTGAGTAACTTGATTAAAGTTATTAAGAAATAATATTAATTATTATTGGATAAACAACCCAAGTTATTTAGTTAACAAGATGTTGTGTATAATATGAGATTATACAAGTAATTTAAATTACTTTATGGTATTATCTAAATTATTGAAATATTATAATAATATTAGATAATTATTTTGATGACCCAAATTATTAATTTGGAACGATAAAAAAAGTTAAAGGATTAATCACTCATGAGTTAGTTGATAGAGAGTTGTGTCCTCGAGCCACGTGAAAGTCATACAGAGTTGTGTCCTCGAGCCACGTGAAAGTCATTGGGAGTTGTGCTCTCAAGCCACGCTAAATAAATTGAGGTATGTGTTAATATAACCATACTTGGGTTAAGTGTAGGAGTTGAGAGAAAGAGAAGTGATGTGACCTTAAGGTGTAATTAATGATGAAGTGATGCTTGCATTTGTATGAGCAAAAAGGTGATGAAAGTGACTAATTGGTGATGTGTGTAAGTGGTGTAAGAGATGTGAATGCTATGAAGTTATGATTAATGACTATATTGTAATTTGTTTGAGAGAAATAAAGGATTGATGAGACTTAACTATTTTGTGATTTAAATGGTAAAGAGTTAACCCAACACGAGTTAAGTGTTGGAGAAAATGAGAGAGAAAATAGCTAGGCTGGCCTAAAGTTCCAAGCATTTTCCTAAAAAAAAACAAAACTCCCGAATTTTCTTCCATGCAATGTCCTTACCCCTAAATTCCTCCCATGTTGTCCTTGTTTCCTCATTTTAAGGGGTTATGTTTTCTAGATGGATTAGGCTTAATTTAATCAAGATTGGATGGATTAAGGAAGTTGATCAAACTTATGCTCACTCTATAAATAAGAACCTTCACCAATTGTGCAAGAGTTGGTTCATTTGTGTCTAGCATCTAAGAGATAAAAGGGAGAGAAAACTAGAGAGCATTGAGAGCAAATGTGAGAATACTTAGAAGTTCTTGTTAGTTAATCAAAGGAATACCAAGAGGGCTTGAAGGGGGAGTACTCTGCAGCCATTGGTGTGTTCTTGGAGGTCCAACAACTTTGTCTCTTACCTTGGAAAGCAAAGAAGGAGAGCCATCAAGAGCTAGAGGTATAAAAACACCTTTAACCCTAGTTTTGAAGCTTTTACTGTGTGATATATTATTTCTATGGTGGAAAATTATTTTCAAGACTCTCTATACTTAAATCCATGTTATATTAGTAGATCTATGGTTAAATGGGTTTAAATTGTGTATTTATATGCTTTTATGTTGAAAAAAACATGAAATCGATTTTCGCCGGAAAACCCAAAACATAATAGTCCGTTTTTAAAACAGTAAAACAGTCCAATATCGAAAAATACCCAAAAACATTCTGCCCAAATTTTTAAAAGGCCTGTTTTGGCCACTTTGGTTGCCCCAAAAATTCCTTCCATTTTATATGTCGTAGTACATCGTATAGAGCAGCCACTGTAAAAATGTGAGCTCGATCTGACCTCGAATGAATGAGTTATGACCTGATGTTTATTTACGTTTTGAAATAAAGATACGGTTATAACATGAATTTTATAACTCCAAATATTATAGACTTTTTACTGGATGTTTTCTATGGTGGCTGGAGACAACCGTAAAAGTTTCAACGTTTTTGAATAAAAACAGAATTTTAAATAAATACGGAAAATTTTGGACAGAAATGGACTATTTAAAAATAGTAAATAAAGTTGGAAAATTAAACGAAAATTATTTTGGGCATGGAATGAAATATAATAAATATATCCAAGAGATATAAAAATAATAAGTCAATTAAGTATTTTTAATAAATACGAAGGACTTAAGAAAAATAAAGATAAAAGAATAAAATAATTATGTATTATTCAATTTTAATTAAATAATACATAAAGGTTATTATTTATTATTTAAATAATATTAAATAATAAATAAAATAAATAAAAAGAATTTAATTATTTATTTATTATTTAAATGCTAAATAATAAATAAAGTAAAGGAGTATATGAAGTTAATAAAATAATTATTTATTATTTAATTAATATTAAATAATAAATAATGGTGATTAGTTATCTAATTATTATTTAAAGGGCATTAAATCATAATTAAAGGAAGATAAAGTAATAAGGTAATTATTTATTATTTAATAAATAAAGATGATTCATTGTTATTTAAAGGATATTAAATAATAATTAAAGGGAGATGAAGTGAGTAAAATGATCATTTGTTATTTAATAAAAAATGGGGATAATTAATTAAGAAGTTATTATTTAATGATATTCAATAATCATTAAAGGAATTGGGATAATTAATTATTATTTAAATGATATTAAATAATAATTAAAGGAAAATAAGGTTAAGGAAATAATTGTTTATGTAATTATAAATAAAATAGTAAAGTTAATTAAATTAATTATTTATTTAATATTAAATATATAAAAGAAAGAAATTTAATGAATAAGGAGGTGAGTAAACAATTTACATTTAATTGTTTAAATCTTTAAATATTTCTAAAGGAGTAAATTATTATTAAATATTTAATGATAATAGTAAGTGATGAAATATTATTAAATGATTACTAATATTGGTAATTGAGTCAATATTATTAAGAGCTTAATAATATTAGTAATCAATTAAGGTGTTGCCCAGTAATTTGGGTAGAGCTGGTAATTTAGTGATGTATTATTATTGAATAATAATACTAATCGATTTTTAAAATATTATTTAAGGAGGGTAATGTTGTCTTATAAATTATGAGTTGATAAATAGGGATTTCCGTATTATAGAGTCAATTCATTTGTGAATGACAGCTGAGTCCCTATGCCCTTTACTAATTGACAGATAAACATATTAGGTTTTTCGAAGGCGATAATTTGATTTGTATGAGCATTAGTGATGGAACACAGATTGCAGACTGGTAGTGTAAGTCAATGCGCATATCAGGCAAGTTTTTCAGTACTATGTGCTATTCTTGCAAACCTGTTGTTATATGTATAAATTATTATGTGTGCACTTATTGTATATGCTAACTGATTTATGAATGTGTCTGTGTACAGTCATATGATATTAATAGCTATTATAAAATTAATGTTATGAGTTTAAGTATGTTATATGAGTTATATAACCTGGAAATATTGGCATGCATGGTAAACATGAGTTAATTGTATAAATGCAAAGTATGATAAGCATGATGCCTATATAAATGTAAAGCATGGAGCATAAAGCATGAATTAAATGTGACTTACGTGTTATGTGTTAAAATAAACACTTTCAGATAAGTGCAAGTTATTTGGAGGTTCACATACAGATCACAGAATAGGAATGCGTGTTGACTTTCACAATTGATATATATTATGATAAACCTTTTTGGGGGTAAATAGTGTTACGATATGGTAAGAATTGATTAGTAAAATGTTTATATGACATTCGCAAAATGCTAAACACTTGTATCATTACAAGTCACTAAGGATTTATTGATGTATAATAGATCATAATAGATATGATATGCGTTGCTTAAAGTATGTAACGAGAAGATATTGAATCAACAAATATATTGAAAGTTGATTAATGAGTTGTATATACTTACATGTTTAAAATAGACCATGTCATACTATACTTGATCTGAGATATATTATAATTTAATAAGGATTGCGATTTTGAGATAGAAAAATGGTGAAGTTTTGAACAACAAAAATATGGTTGTAGGTTATGAATGAAGTTGTAATAGTTTTAAAAAGAAACTAGTTGTATTAATTATATTATTGAGGCATATGGTGGATTTAAGTACAAGGTTGTACACTAATGCACAAGATTCGCCGTGGCTAGCACGGGGAATTACGAGGCGTTACAGGTTCCTCTACCTAGCAGCAGCCCTCTGGCCCTTACTCCAGCCGTGTGTGAGTATGGTGTCTCCCTTACTTGCTTCATTTTCCTATCCTTTTTATAAAGCTTAATGATAAGCCTTTAAATAATATATATATATATATATATATATATATATATATATATATATATATTGGTCAAAATTCAAGCATGCCACCTCACCCCCTTCAATCGTTATCCCATGTGCTGATTCTAAGCAATTCCAGCAGCTTTCAGCCCCTTTTGGGGCCCACTTTAGTTGTCTCGTTTTGCATGTTTGACCTGCCTTTGACTTTTTGACCTGAGAAATTAAATTTTCATGTTTATAGTCGTTTTCTACTAAATTCGACATCCCCGACGTCACGACAACGTCCTTTTTTTTTAAATTCATCTACGAACTCCAAATTTGACTTTTCCATAAAAGTTAAATGTTGACTTTTACCAAAAAGTCAACCTTAAAACCATATCGTGTCTACAATCTTTACTTACCCTATTTGACGTTCCCGTCTCAATAGTGAAGTCAGTTTCTCAAAATTCATTCTTGAATTCAAATTCGACTTTTGTACTGTATGGCCTCTTTATTTACATAACATTCCCGTGCGTTTCCTTCATTTCCTTTATTTTCTTCTTGAATTTTTGTTTATATTTCTCATTGACATTAACATTAAAACTTCAATTCTCATTACTCACTTTATAATTCTTATTTTATTATTTGAAAATTCTTGAATATTACATCTGCATAGTTATTTTACGAAGCTGAATTGCTTAGTGACACAACCAATGTTTCCCAACTGTTAAGCAACGAACTAAGAAGTAAGAACGCTTGAATCTCATCATCAAGATTCAACATCATGGTAGACAACTAGTTCGTCAATCCCTAAAACTCACTCATATGCTTGGATAAATTGCTACAACTTTGTATTTCAGATTCACGATCTTTCGAATCACAAATGTCTTATTTTGTGCTTTTTTCTTCTCATATATGGAATCTAATGTAGTCCAAAGAGTATTGACATTCGTTTGCTGCGAAATATGGTGGAACACATTCTGATCGATCCACTGTCAGATATGATGGATCGCCTTCCTATTCATCTTTTTCCAATCGGTCTCAAATTTATCTGCTGCTTAATTCCCTTAAACTCCAATGGTTCATACAAATCCTTATAATAAAGTATGTCTTCCATTATAGGCTTCCAAATAAAAAAATGAGACGAGGCCAATTTAATCATAGCACCACTTGATTCTTCCATTCAATTTATCAAAAACAACTATGCAAATAACCTAGCTATAATACTTTGTAGGGAAAACTTCTCCAACTAGAACCGTTTTTGATAAATTAAATAATAAACCATGCCCAATAAATAATGCAATTCCACCAAATAAATAAAAATTACAAAAAATAAGCCAAACATAAGACACAAATTTTACGTAGAAAACCCTCTAAAACTAAGAGGTAAAATCCACGGGTCGAGCTTTGAAAAATTTCACTATAATCAACTGAAAGTACAAATTGTTTTTCCAATTTTTAACACCAAAAACTTGAAATATTACAAAATTGAGAGAGTAAAAAAATACCTTAATTTGAGAAAAACTTCAAATTATCTCACCTTCCAAAACCTCTGAATTAAGTAAAGTCTTCTAGAAATTAATTGATCTGAATAGATGGTGACACCCGTGAATAAACCTTCATGAACAGCTCTCAATTTTATTCTGTTCCACATTTACTAATTATAGAATTCCCTTATAGGAAATATATAAACTCCTTGTTACATCAATTTGGCCTTGTTGATTCCACGTGCTTCTTGATTTTTTTTATGCTACTGATCACCTTCTGTGTTCTTTATTCTTTTTGACTAAGTACTTGCAAACTTGTGATGACCAAAAAATGCATCAACATAAGTTATATGTATATACTTACTCCCTGGTTCCTAGTTGAATTAGGATCAAAATTACCACATATCACAACCTGATTTGAATTAGGAAGTAATCTGCATTTTTAATTGGACAACCCTTTTAGTTCTAATTCCAATTTGGCTTCAAAAATAAAATAAAAATCCAACAAGCTGGTCATTAATATATTTGATTCTTTTTTGGAATCCACAAGCTAATCAATTCTAATTTTAATTAGGAGAATTCATGGGTTTGGACCCCACAAACCCAACAAAGAGAAGATGTAAAGGTGAGAGTGTATCTTTTGCTTAATGAAAAAAGGAGACACGTACTGCTATATATGTTTTACATCAAAATGTTGCATGTAAATTACAAAAGCTACCCACGTATAACTGATCTTTAAAGTATAGTTCTTTACTAAATGGTTTTTTAGAGTAATGTTAGGACTTCAAGGATCTCAAATCCTGGGGTCTTAAATATATGTCACAAAATTATTGCATTGGTTTCTTTACATTAGGTGGACCTTAAACAATTGTTATAGATTATTTTAATAATGACATGTGTATTTGAGATATATATATATATATATAAAAACTTATGATTATCTTTACAACAGATTATGATTGTCCAATTGCAGATCTAAATGTAAAAATGATCACTTATCTACACTTTAGTTTAGGGGATCTCGCACAACTAAAGTGCGGATTCAAAAGTGACTAAAATACCCTTCAGGATTTGCACTTTAATAGTGTGGACAGTGATTTTAAATATATTAAGTAAATTATAATAATATATTAAATATATTATTATAATATATAAAGTAGTGGTATTTTTGTAATGTACCATTCCGCATAACTAAAGTGTGGACGACTAATCCAATATACCGACTATAAGGGAAAGGTAAAAATGAAAATAGACTAGTATCCCCTTCTTTGTTATTAGAGACAATACTAATTCGCAGTGCTGCAGAGTGTGAGGAAGAAACATCTGTTGGTTTAAAGGTGAATTCTATGACCTCAAGCTCTTCAAAATCTATTTGTAAGTCTATAACAGTCTCATCTCAAACTAAAGTGTGGACAGGAATATTATAAATATTATAATAATATATTTAATTTATTTAAATTCATCTTCCACACGATTAAAGCGCGAATCTTTGAGGACATGTTGGTTATTTTTAAGTTCGCACTTTAGTTGTGTAGGTTTTCCCAAATTAAAGTATTGATAAATGATAATTTTATTCGCTAGATTTACAATTGGATAGTCACAATATGTTATAAGGATAATCTTAAGTTTACTATAATGGTCAAGAATATTATGTGACGTTGTAAAACAATTTATGAATTTATTATAAATAAGATGAGCTTTTATGTGGAATTATTCCATGCAATGATGTGGTTGAATGAATATATGTATATGTGTATATTTATTAACCAATTAAAGATGAAAGAAAAAGTAATAATTAATTAAGTTAATAATATGGTGTATGATTTAAAGTCTATGTTATTAATTAACATAGCTTGAATGCTGGCCTTGAATAAAAATGTTAAGGGTTTGAATTAATTAAGTGATTAATTTAATTAACATGTTATGTAGTGAGATCCAATAGAAGAATTAAGTTAACACAATATAATAATTGGGAATGTTATGAGTTAGGTTTTGAGCTAGTAAGCCTAAACACTCAAAGGATTGGTTAGTAATAGGGCCAACTTTAGATGAGAGGAACCCAAAGAAATATGGTGGCAAACCCAATGAGAAGAGAATTAGTAGCCCAATGTAAGGAAAACAAATATTGGTGTATACATTGGTTTTTGGGGGAGACTTTGAAGCCAGATTTTTGGCAACCCCAAGAGGGGAAGAGAGAAGTGACTTTGTAGAGTCAAATGTGGGGGCAAATAAGGGTCACTTAAGGGCTAATTGGGGGCTAACCTAGCTAGGCTAGGACTAGTTGACGTGTTAGTAAATATAGATATATGTATAGCTATGACAAGTTGGTGATGTGTTTGTAGATGTATACATATATACTATATGTATAGATTATAGATGGAAGAGAGAGAGCTCCCCTATAAATACCCACTACCCTTTTCATTGCAAGACTTTGTCTATTTTCCAAAAATAGAAAGATTAGAGAGTTAGATTGAGAGCTCATATAAAGAGAAGAAAGAGAGAAAAGAAGAATGTTTGAGAGAAAGCCTAGAGAAGGAAATCTATTCGGGTAACAAGATGAAAAAAGGGTGGAGTAAGCTATCTTAATAAGGTTCCTAGCAAAGAGAAAAAGAGCATCAAGAAGGTTTAAAAATTTTCTATACCTAAAACTTTAGTTTAATTTTGTGTTTATAGTAGTTCATATATTTGGTTGTGGGAGTTTTGTGTTGTGATGGTCGATCCAAATAAATAAGGTGTTGTTAATGGTGAATATGTGTTTAGATTATATTTTTATGCACGAAAAGCTACGAAATCAAGTGATAGAACATTTACTTAGAAAGCCTAGTTTTGGTTGTAGATTTTCAAAGGAAAAACCTCACTATGGATGATTGTTTTGAAGATTTATAAGATGTATGTTATAGATCTAGATAACCTAAGTGGAACAAAAAAAAAGGTGCTAAAATGGATTTATAGGATTTTTTTTTATAGTAAACTATGTTATTTTGAAAACTCTAGAACTTAGACTATTATTTTGGCTAACAAATGTTTTTAGAAATGATTAAGACTTTTCGTTTTGTTAAAAAATTGAACCTAATAAGTTATAGTATGAATTTGAGCTCAATAAAAGTAATAATGATCAAGATACTAAGTGTAGAAACAAGAAAAATCAAAACCGACAAAGTTGGAACATTGGAAAAATTAGGGTTTTGAACCCCCTGACTTGCAGCGTCCCAGCACTGCGTCATAGCCTTTTTTGGAGCGCCCCGACGCTGGATAGATTTTCTATCGCCTGGCATGCGGCGCCCTGATGATGTCAAGGAGTGTTTTTGAAGTGCCCAGTCGCTGTCCAGATGAGTTTGATTTTTTAAATTTTAAATTACTTTGTAAGACCCGATGTTGATAGATATGGTAAAATCTTAGGGAATTAAGATTAAGTGAATGTGAAACCAATATGTGGGATCCATGAGTGGCTAATTAGTAAATTTACTTATTATATATGTAGTGTGATGCCCCCAAATTCAGATGCCTATACCTCGAATTTGGTGTTTTACGATCCATCTCATATATCATAGCTAATACAAACTCATAGCGGATCGATATAATAGAAATATAACATAAATATTCTTGTCCCATGACTCGCAACCATAACTGATACATGACACAAGTTTAATAATAAGTTATAACATAAGTCTTAATACAGCACTGAATAATAACATCTACGACAACATAATAAAATTACTCAGTAACCTTGCATTTGCCCTTATCTTTTCCCAAACCGATGCCTTGCTCATTCTTAACTGTAATATTTTAGGAAAGTAAGGGTGAGCAACAAGTTTGCTCAACAAGTATAAAGACAATAAAAGTAAGCGTTCATGTGTAACGTTTCATAATCTCAAGGTATGTAACAATAATTGTTAACTCATGAATTTAGTAAATGAATTATGAACAAAGTAAGTGTCAATAGTTTCAAGTTTGATCATTTTTACTGCTGAAGAGTCACTATGGACCAAAAGATTGTTAGATGAAATCAAGGATTTCGATATTTTCAAATTGATGAATATTTTGTACTGAGTGGTCATTATGGACTATGAACTCATGCTAGAATTAACAGTATTTTACTGAAAATTCACAATATAAGCAAGTACAGTAGAAGAGAAGCCTAAAGTACCCTATGTTATGCATAACACTTAGACATACAGTTTGCGCGCATGTCGATCTCCCAACGTAAAATGGTTTCCCCTTCGATGAGGGTTGTTCATCTCAGCATATCATAAGAGTCTGTACTAAGGCAATTGGTTTGGATAGCTTACTCAAGAAAATATAATTCATTAACAATCAGTCTTATCATTGATCTAGTCAATACAAATGGCATAGACGTTATTCTCAACACAATTTGGATCAATTGATACATTCAATGTTCGCAAACAAGATTCAAAAATCCGCTCAAAAATATAATAATGATTTAAATAAGATTTCAGAGTATATAATTCAATCTTCACGAATATAGATAAAAAAGAAATTATTTCACCAATCAATTTTACTTGTACGATTAATAAGAGTACAAGTTAGAGTACATGCCTGAATAATTGACTCTATCCGACTTTAACTCTTTATCCTTTGAGCAACCTATGTTCATCATAATTATCTAGCAGTTAATCTCTATTAACCTTCACATAATAATCTAATCGATCTAACTTACTACTATATAACTAGAACCCACAAATCATTTTTATTATTCACTTATAACACATATCGTACTCACATAAAATTATTTATTTAAATATTATTGTCTCTCATTTCCTTTATTTAATTCATTCATTAATCATCAAAAATAAAATAATGTTTAATATTATTACATTTATTTAATTATCCTTAATCATCATTTAATTATTCACACTTTGGGTTCATTGTCTCACAAATAAAGTATTCTCACTTTATTTATTTATGATTTATTATTATTTTCTTTGTTCACACTGCATTAGTCCACAAACAAAATAATTTAATTTATTATTTTATTTGATTAATTTTCAATTAGAGTAATCTTTACTCTTATTCTAATTATTTATGCTTCATTAATTTACAATTAAAATAACCCTTAATATTATTTTAATTGTTTATCCTTTATTAATTCACAATTAAAATAATTGTTAATATTATTTTAATTGCTTATTCTTTATTATTTCACAATTAAAATGATCTTTAATGTAAGACCCCGAATTTTATGAAATACAAAATTTAATTTTTCTTCATATATATTTTTTTTGAAACAGTAAGTGGTTAAATTAACAAAATTGAAAGTTAAGGATGTTATGTGCAAATTTTATTTTGTCGGACAATATTCGCTTTGTCGGGGAATATTCGTTTGGTCGGGGAATATTCGTGCCGTACGACGGCGCCGAAATAATAAATTATTGGTGGACCCCACAACGGAATATTTGTCGGATATAGAAAACGACAGAAGTAACCTTTTTAAATAAAAATAGTCAACGAAACTGTTAAAATACCGGTGATAAAAGAATAGTAGCATACGGTAGTTTATGGTATTTTCTGTAGCACACGGTACTCTACAGTAACACACGGTATTGCATAGTGTCTCATATTATTGGTCTGATAATTGACACCGTAACTGTTACGCATCATTTCATCGATAATTGTCACTGCATAATATTTTATATTATCAATTCAATAATTGTTGTTACACAGTATTTTGCATTATTGATTTAATAATTGTCATTACACTGTATTTTATATCATTGAGTCAATAATTGTTGTTGCGCTGTTTTTAAAATTATTGAACCTAATAATTGTCACAGTAACATATGCACAGTAATTCACATTATTGAATCAATAATTGTCATTACACAGTAACGTATGCTTTATTTTACATTATTGTTATCTCTATTATGATGTTATTTAAACAGTTGTATTTCATTAATTTATTGACTTGATATCTAAGAGCTAACTATACTGTATTTATAACAATTAGTCATAATAATTGAATTGATAAAGTTATTTGTTTATAATATAAAGTTAGGTGATTATTAGGTGATATGAAATGAATGGTGTAGATTAAAGTGTGAATTATTGTTGAATAATTAAATTGATTTGTTTATAATATAAAGTTAGGTGATTATTAGGTGATATGAAATGAATGGTGTAGATTAAAGATAATATAATATTTGAAATGGATGGTGTAGATTAAAAGATGATATTTAAATGAATGGTTTAGATTAAATGAATGATAAGATTTTTGGCTATAAATAGAAGCCTTAACTTAAGGATTTTTCATAAACTTCCTTACTTGTTCTTTCTTTCTCTCTCTAAATACTTCTTGTGAAAGTTCTCTCTAAGTGTGCTTAAGTCATCTTGAGTATTTGTGAAGATCTATAAGTATACGTGTACTGTTCAAGTTAATCAACCTCATTTAAATCAATATCCAGTCACGTGTTACGGTAAGGGATACCATCTTTTTCATCTTCCATTATTCAAACATACTATGGTAAGGTATTATCATTATTTGATTCTCGATAATAATATTGTTTCTTCCTTACTCATAAGACGTGCCTTTTATTTCCATGTATTAAATTGTGGGAATAACCTTACGGAGCGGATTGCCGCCTGTTGGTGAATAACCTTTCGTATTCATTCATTATTAATCTCTGAGAATAACCTTACGGAGCGGATTGCCGCTTGTTTGGTGAATAACTCTTTGTACTCAAATTCTATTAAATTGTGGGAATAACCTTACGGAGCGGATTGCCGCCTGTTGGTGAATAACCCTTTGTATTAATTTCTTTCACCTTTTGTTAATCAAACCTGCTACGGTAAGGGATGTCATTTTTTTTTTCATACTCTCAAATTTACTACTCGTAAGGGATACCATCTTTTTCATCTTCCATTATTCAAACATACTATGGTAAGGGATTATCATTATTTGATTCTCGATAATAATATTGTTTCTTCCTTACTCATAAGACGTGCCTTTTATTTCCATGTATTAAATTGTGGGAATAACCTTACGGAGCGGATTGCCGCCTGTTGGTGAATAACCTTTCGTATTCATTCATTATTAATCTCTGAGAATAACCTTACGGAGCGGATTGCCGCCTGCTTGGTGAATAACTCTTTGTACTCAAATCCTATTAAATTGTGGGAATAACCTTACGGAGCGGATTGCCGCCTGTTGGTGAATAACCTTTCGTATTCATTCATTATTAATCTCTGAGAATAACCTTACGGAGCGGATTGCCGCCTGTTTGGTGAATAACTCTTTGTACTCAAATTCTATTAAATTGTGGGAATAACCTTACGGAGCGGTTTGCCGCCTGTTGGTGAATAACCCTTTGTATTAATTTCCTTCACCTTTTGTTAATCAAACCTGCTACGGTAAGGGATATTATTTTCTTTCATACTCCTAAATCGAAATTTATTATGGAACTATTGCTTCTATAATTCCTGAAAATATTATATGTTCCATAATAGTTGTACTTCATTATTTCAACTGAACCTTCCTATTTACGTGAACCTTTCTATTGAATTGTAACCGTTATTCTGAACTGTGGATCTTGAATATCATTTTTAAATTTCACTCCACATCATGTTGACAATTTGGACATTATTTGAATCTGTACAAAGTAAACTTCCGATACTTATTGTTATCCTATTTCTTCTGTTCATCATTTATATCATTCTAATCATCCAAAAATCAAGCTGTTGTGAATATCTGTGGCCGGGGGCACAGATGTGATATATTTGTTGAACAGATGATAGGTTAAAGGCGATATAATAGGTTAAAGGCGATACATCTGTTCGGTGTCTTTTATGGCACGTGGTGAATGTTCTCTTTGGCCCGTAGTGCAAAGATGAACTGTTGTTTGGTATGATTATGACCAAAGGCTGAATCTGGTATAATCATGACCGTTGGTGCTATATTGAATATCTTTGGCCCGTAGTGCAAAGATGAACTGTTGTTTGGTATGATTATGACCAAAGGCTGAATCTGGTATAATCATGACCGTTGGTGCTATATTGAATATCTTTGGCCCGTAGTACAAAGATGAACTGTTGATGTGCATGATTATGATCAGGAACTGTGAATTTGTATTATCTTGACTAATGATATTTCAGATGATAAAAGTTGATGATGTTTTTCCTAAAAAGAGAACCGAGTGGACATTATAGTCTGCATTATTCTTCTAATAGATTACTCATTCCGCTGCTATTATTGATCTGAACGTTGTTTAAGAATTTAACTGCAGTTTTTGATATAAACCTTGTAGTCTATTGTATTCTATCAAGAATTCAACTGTTGAAGACTAATGAAAATTTATTCGTCATTATCTTAGTCATGATATTCTTTACTGGGCTATTTGAGCTCACCCTTTCTTTTGTTCCATTGTTTTTCAACAGGAGATGAAAACATAACAGGGTCTAGCCGGGGAATGGAGTGAGGGTCCGAGGAATAGTTATCATAGTCTTCACGTTTTGTAAAATAGTGTGGCAATAATAATGAAGACTTAGTTGTGTATTATTATACACTGTATTGTTGTACGTTGTGCTTTGTTGTAATAATTTTGTTGTAGTATTTTGACGACTCAAGTTTGGGCTGTGTGGGCCCAGATTTGGGGGGGCGTCACAGTTGGTATCAGAGCTTAGGGATATGGTCTTTAATGGAGATCTGGGGTTAGAACTAGGAGGGGAGAGACGAATAAAATCAATCACTAGTGTGTCCTACCTAAATTAGATTTATTTTTTATCTAATGAATCGATTTGAATGTAGGAACATGAAGAGATGAGTCAGTTTATTTGAACTAACATTTATGTTGTGACCACAGTTAATTATGGCATCTGGAAATCAGGAGGTTAACTATGAAATTACCGAAACAAATGTAGCTGCAAAACAAGAGGCGACGAATAATCTTCTTACAAACTCAGAGTTGAATCATTTGCCTAAGGCAAAAATTATGCGTGTTCTATCCAGTAAGGATGAATGTGAAAGCTCTGCTACAGTCGTTCCAGATCCATTCTTAGAAGCAATTAAAGAAAGTAACGAACTTGCGGAAATTATTGCCTTTAATTTACTCACTAATTGGGAGAGTGATATCACATGGTTATGCTCTATAACAAAGGATCAGAATATATGGACTTTTCATATTAGTCTTTGGGATTTATGGTGTTCCAGCTATGATTTTCAAGATTATTTAAAAATGATGTTTCTATACTTTTGGGCGTTACAATTTAGAGGAATTCAGGTTAAGTTAGTCACTATCGTGGAAACTGCAGTCTATCGAAAATACTATTTTAATGGAAATCATTGGTACCTTACTACTGATGAAGTTGATGAACCCGAGAAACAGTTTGCTAGAAAATTATTCAGTAGTATTCCCATGGTTGAAATACGTGAAGATCCGAATGAAGTATTCGGGATTCGATTTGACGATAACAGTCAAGAAACCGAATGAGGTGATAACCGGTAAGCTATTCATAAATTCTCGTGAAGTCTATGCCATATTAGATACTGGCTCTATCCACTCTTTTATCTCACCTATATGTACTCAACGTTTAAATTTGACTATTGAAAACTTAAATCTTGTCTTATCAGTTGAAACCTCATTGGGAGAAATACCTATTACATTTACTATCTATAAATCTTGCCTAGTTCAAATCAACAACCTCACATTACCTGTTGACCTTATTTCTTTAGAGATGCGTGAATTTTATGTGATTTTAGGAATTGATTGGTTGACTACCCATCATGCTAAAATTGATTGTTTTCATAAGATTATTAGTTTTCATATTCCTAATCAACCTGTCATGCAAATTCAAGCAACTAAACCATTGAAATCTATAACTGTTATTTCTAGCCATAAAGTCATTCGTTTATTGAAAAACGGATGTCAAGCCTTTTTAGCTCATGTCACTGATTTGAACAAAAACACGTCAAACTTGAATGATATTCCCATTGTTAATGAGTTTCCTGACGTTTTTTCTGAGGAACTTTCTGGCTTACCCCAAACCGTGAAATTGAATTCTGTATCGATCTTGAACCCGGCACTAAGCCCATTTTTAAAGTCCCATACCAAATGGCTCCCATAGAACACCAAGAGTTGAAAGTTTAATTACTAGATATCGGTATCATTCATTCTAGTACAAAACTTATATCGAGCGAGGAATGCGAGAAGAGTTTTCAAGAACTCAAGAGGAGACTTGTTTCAGCTCCTGTTCTGACCATACCATCAGGATCAGGAGAATTTGTTATCTACAGCGATGCTTCTGGCAAAGGTCTAGGCTGTGTCCTTATGCAACATGGAAATGTCATAGCCTATGCCTCTCGACAACTCAAAGATTATGAGAAAAATTATCCTACTCATGATCTAGAGTTGGCAGCAGTCGTTTTCGCGTTAAAGATCTGGAGACACTACTTGTACGGAGAAAAAGTGGATATCTATACGGATCATAAAAGTCTCAAGTATTTCTTCACCCAGAAGGAACTCAACATACGACAACGACGTTGGCTTGAGCTATTGAAGGATTATGACCACACAATCCAGTATCACCCGGGAAAGGCGAACGTTGTAGCTGACGCTTTGAGCAGAAAATCTTATGCAAGTACAAGTGCACTGCTGACAACACAAAAGTGTATTTTGTACGACTTGCAAAAGATGGAGATAGAGCTAAAGACACCAGGGACCCGCTCGAAGATTGCTCACGTGCGAGTAGAACCAACTTTAATCGATAAAATTAAAGCTGCTCAAGCTACCGATCCGGAACTGATAAACATGATAAAGAAAGTACAAGAAGGTGCCATTACCGAAGCAAGAATCGACGAGAAAGGAATACTTCGAGTCAACTCTCGACTCTGTGTTCCTAACGATCCTGAATTAAAGCATAAAATCATGATGGAGGCACACAACACGCCGTTCGCAATCCACCCAGGAGGTACCAAGATGTATCGAGATCTTCGACATACATTTTGGTGGAACAATATGAAAAGAGAGATTGCGGAGTTTATCTCAAGGTGCCTAACTTGTCAACGTGTCAAGGCAGAACATCAAGTTCCTAAAGGTCCATTACAATCACTTGAAGTTCCCGAATGGAAGTGGGAACACATCAATATGGACTTCGTGACGGGTCTTCCAAAAGTTTCTCAAGGCTTAGATGCAATTTGGGTGATCGTAGATAGATTGACCAAATCTGCTCATTTCTTGCCTATACGAGAAAACTTTTCACTTGAACGTCTTGCCGGTATGTACATAAATGAGATCGTGAGATTGCATGGCATGCCAGTTTCCATAGTTTCTGATCGAGATCCTAGATTCACTTCACGCTTTTGGATCAGTCTACAAAAAGCTATGGGCACTGAACTACGTTTTAGTTCTGCATACCATCCTCAAACGGACGGACAATCGGAAAGGACGATCCAGACCCTCGAAGATCTTTTGAGACTTTGTGTATTAGACTTCAAAGGAAGTTGGGATAAGTACTTGCCGTTGGTGGAATTTTCTTACAACAACAGTTACCAAGCAAGCATAGGCATGGCTCCATTCGAGGCATTGTATGGAAGGAAGTGTCGCTCTCCAATATGTTGGAATGAGGTAGGAGAAGCAAAATTGTTGGGACCCGAGTTGGTACGCTTGACGACCGAAAAGATCCAAATGATCCGACAACGAATACAGACCGCACAAGAACGACAAAAGAGTTATGTTGATCTTCATCGGAGAGACGAAAATTTCAACGTCGGAGATCATGTATTCTTACGTGTTTCTCCATGGAAAGGGGTTACGAGATTCGGAAAGAGAGGAAAGCTCAACCCTCGATTTATTGGCCCATTTGAAATCCTCGATCGAATAGGAACCGTAGCCTACAGACTAGCCCTACCACCAAGTATGTCTCGCATCCATAACGTTTTTCACATATCTATGTTACGTAAATATGTGAAGGACCCAAACCACGTCATTGAGTTAGAACCAGACGTTATAGCAGAAGATTTAACATACGAGGAGGTACCTGTTAAGATCCTGGATAAGAAGGAGCAGATCCTACGCTCAAAGGTTATACCTCAAGTTAAGGTATTATGGAGGAACCAAGATACTGAGGAAATGACCTGGGAGCTAGAATCTGAGATGAAATCTAAGTATCCTTACCTCTTCGATATGTCAGGTACGTCAATTTCGGGGACGAAATTTCATAAGGAGGGGAGGTTGTAAGACCCCGAATTTTATGAAATACAAAATTTAATTTTTCTTCATATATATTTTTTTTGAAACAGTAAGTGGTTAAATTAACAAAATTGAAAGTTAAGGATGTTATGTGCAAATTTTATTTTGTCGGACAATATTCGCTTTGTCGGGGAATATTCGTTTGGTCGGGGAATATTCGTGCCGTACGACGGCGCCGAAATAATAAATTATTGGTGGACCCCACAACGGAATATTTGTCGGATATAGAAAACGACAGAAGTAACCTTTTTAAATAAAAATAGTCAACGAAACTGTTAAAATACCGGTGATAAAAGAATAGTAGCATACGGTAGTTTATGGTATTTTCTGTAGCACACGGTACTCTACAGTAACACACGGTATTGCATAGTGTCTCATATTATTGGTCTGATAATTGACACCGTAACTGTTACGCATCATTTCATCGATAATTGTCACTGCATAATATTTTATATTATCAATTCAATAATTGTTGTTACACAGTATTTTGCATTATTGATTTAATAATTGTCATTACACTGTATTTTATATCATTGAGTCAATAATTGTTGTTGCACTGTTTTTAAAATTATTGAACCTAATAATTGTCACAGTAACATATGCACAGTAATTCTCATTATTGAATCAATAATTGTCATTACACAGTAACGTATGCTTTATTTTACATTATTGTTATCTCTATTATGATGTTATTTAAACAGTTGTATTTCATTAATTTATTGACTTGATATCTAAGAGCTAACTATACTGTATTTATAACAATTAGTCATAATAATTGAATTGATAAAGTTATTTGTTTATAATATAAAGTTAGGTGATTATTAGGTGATATGAAATGAATGGTGTAGATTAAAGTGTGAATTATTGTTGAATAATTAAATTGATTTGTTTATAATATAAAGTTAGGTGATTATTAGGTGATATGAAATGAATGGTGTAGATTAAAGATAATATAATATTTGAAATGGATGGTGTAGATTAAAAGATGATATTTAAATGAATGGTTTAGATTAAATGAATGATAAGATTTTTGGCTATAAATAGAAGCCTTAACTTAAGGATTTTTCATAAACTTCCTTACTTGTTCTTTCTTTCTCTCTCTAAATACTTCTTGTGAAAGTTCTCTCTAAGTGTGCTTAAGTCATCTTGAGTATTTGTGAAGATCTATAAGTATACGTGTACTGTTCAAGTTAATCAACCTCATTTAAATCAATATCCAGTCACGTGTTACGGTAAGGGATACCATCTTTTTCATCTTCCATTATTCAAACATACTATGGTAAGGTATTATCATTATTTGATTCTCGATAATAATATTGTTTCTTCCTTACTCATAAGACGTGCCTTTTATTTCCATGTATTAAATTGTGGGAATAACCTTACGGAGCGGATTGCCGCCTGTTGGTGAATAACCTTTCGTATTCATTCATTATTAATCTCTGAGAATAACCTTACGGAGCGGATTGCCGCCTGTTTGGTGAATAACTCTTTGTACTCAAATTCTATTAAATTGTGGGAATAACCTTACGGAGCGGATTGCCGCCTGTTGGTGAATAACCCTTTGTATTAATTTCTTTCACCTTTTGTTAATCAAACCTGCTACGGTAAGGGATGTCATTTTTTTTTTCATACTCTCAAATTTACTACTCGTAAGGGATACCATCTTTTTCATATTCCATTATTCAAACATACTATGGTAAGGGATTATCATTATTTGATTCTCGATAATAATATTGTTTCTTCCTTACTCATAAGACGTGCCTTTTATTTCCATGTATTAAATTGTGGGAATAACCTTACGGAGCGGATTGCCGCCTGTTGGTGAATAACCTTTCGTATTCATTCATTATTAATCTCTGAGAATAACCTTACGGAGCGGATTGCCGCCTGCTTGGTGAATAACTCTTTGTACTCAAATCCTATTAAATTGTGGGAATAACCTTACGGAGCGGATTGCCGCCTGTTGGTGAATAACCTTTCGTATTCATTCATTATTAATCTCTGAGAATAACCTTACGGAGCGGATTGCCGCCTGTTTGGTGAATAACTCTTTGTACTCAAATTCTATTAAATTGTGGGAATAACCTTACGGAGCGGTTTGCCGCCTGTTGGTGAATAACCCTTTGTATTAATTTCCTTCACCTTTTGTTAATCAAACCTGCTACGGTAAGGGATATTATTTTCTTTCATACTCCTAAATCGAAATTTATTATGGAACTATTGCTTCTATAATTCCTGAAAATATTATATGTTCCATAATAGTTGTACTTCATTATTTCAACTGAACCTTCCTATTTACGTGAACCTTTCTATTGAATTGTAACCGTTATTCTGAACTGTGGATCTTGAATATCATTTTTAAATTTCACTCCACATCATGTTGACAATTTGGACATTATTTGAATCTGTACAAAGTAAACTTCCGATACTTATTGTTATCCTATTTCTTCTGTTCATCATTTATATCATTCTAATCATCCAAAAATCAAGCTGTTGTGAATATCTGTGGCCGGGGGCACAGATGTGATATATTTGTTGAACAGATGATAGGTTAAAGGCGATATAATAGGTTAAAGGCGATACATCTGTTCGGTGTCTTTTATGGCACGTGGTGAATGTTCTCTTTGGCCCGTAGTGCAAAGATGAACTGTTGTTTGGTATGATTATGACCAAAGGCTGAATCTGGTATAATCATGACCGTTGGTGCTATATTGAATATCTTTGGCCCGTAGTGCAAAGATGAACTGTTGTTTGGTATGATTATGACCAAAGGCTGAATCTGGTATAATCATGACCGTTGGTGCTATATTGAATATCTTTGGCCCGTAGTACAAAGATGAACTGTTGATGTGCATGATTATGATCAGGAACTGTGAATTTGTATTATCTTGACTAATGATATTTCAGATGATAAAAGTTGATGATGTTTTTCCTAAAAAGAGAACCGAGTGGACATTATAGTCTGCATTATTCTTCTAATAGATTACTCATTCCGCTGCTATTATTGATCTGAACGTTGTTTAAGAATTTAACTGCAGTTTTTGATATAAACCTTGTAGTCTATTGTATTCTATCAAGAATTCAACTGTTGAAGACTAATGATAATTTATTCGTCATTATCTTAGTCATGATATTCTTTACTGGGCTATTTGAGCTCACCCTTTCTTTTGTTCCATTGTTTTTCAACAGGAGATGAAAACATAACAGGGTCTAACCGGGGAATGGAGTGAAGGTCCGAGGAATAGTTATCATAGTCTTCACGTTTTGTAAAATAGTGTGGCAATAATAATGAAGACTTAGTTGTGTATTATTATACACTGTATTGTTGTACGTTGTGCTTTGTTGTAATAATTTTGTTGTAGTATTTTGACGACTCAAGTTTGGGCTGTGTGGGCCCAGATTTGGGGGGGCGTCACATTAATATTATTTTAATTGTTTAAGTTTCACTATTTCATAATTAAATAATCTATAATATTATTTTAATTATTTATTTATTATTAATCCATAACTAAAATAATCTCACTATTAGTTTAATTGTTTAAAGTAATCCTTACAATAATCTTTAATCTTATTTTAATTAACTCACAAATAAAATAATTTCTAATTATTATTTTATTTAACTTACAAATAAAATTATTTTATTTGTTTTATATTACTATTATTATTATTATTATTATTATTATTATTATTATTATTATTATTATTATTATTATTATTATTATTATTATTACGGATCGGGTCAGATCAAACTAGCTCAACCCATTGTTTAAACCCTAGTTTGGCCAATCCGATCAACTTGGTTAACAGGACTGTGCCCCGGCGCTGTCTCTAGAAAATTAAAAAAATAATTAAATTGGGACAGTGCCCCAACGCTAGTTCCTAGTATAGAAATCGAGCCTCGACGCACTCTTAGTAGAATGTTTGGTTTCTTTTTCAATATTTTCAATTTTTACCCTTTTTGATTCAATCTTCCATAACTTACTCATCAAATGAGCTCAAATCAGTTTCATTATTTCATAAACTCATAAATCTACAATATTCAAAATTTTAAATCATTTAAAAAAAAATTATTTAACCAAAATTATTGATTTTTCAAGCTAGGATCTCATCTGGACATGTTTTATAAGAAAATTCACCACAAATTCATTTCAACTCATTTTTTGTTGATTCCACTTGGGCTAGTTTCGTATTTCATAGATCTACAATGTGACGACCCTAAATCCGGGTTCCATAACCTCGGGTTTAGTTCTCCCTGAACAATACTTAATAACAATTAAATACATAATTTACATTTAAACTTCGCGGAATAATACAAAAGGTTCCTTATAAAATGCTATACTTCCCAAGGTCGATTAACCTTAACATAAACATTACATATCTTAAGGGAATACAAAAGATTTACAAAAGAAAGAACATATAAGTAATTAATGTAGCATGCATCCAGCTAATCTAAGCTTTGGCTTTTCCCTTGCCTTTATGTTGTTTAGAACATTCTTACTTAGCTGAAATAAGTCATGATATAACAAGAATGAACAACTAAATGACTTAGCAAGTTTAAGAATAAATAACATAAGTTATATCATGATGAAAAGAGAAATTAACATCGGAGTTTTAAACAATAGATAACAATCGTGAAAAAAATCAAGAATCAATTTTTCAATATAAGAATGGATCGACTCTTTACTGCTGAGTGGTCTTTAAGGACCATAAACTGCTACTAAGGTAGAACAGATATATATATCTGACACCTCAAAAAATATGGTACGCGAGGGGATCAACCTCTTGTACCCTATGTATATGCATAACATTCAGTCATCTTGCGCAAATTCGGTTTTTCGACAGATAAAAATCCCCCTTATTTAGGGTTGTTCATTCTCAGTTTTACTATAAGAATCCGCACCAGTCAATGCTTTAGATAAGCTTTTAAAGTATTCAATGTGTTGAATTTAACATGATTTATCTAGCTGAAACAATTAGCTTAGACATTCTTAAACAAATCTTGAATTAATGAACTATAACACTTGCAAATACACTATGTGCGAATACAATGACAATAATGATGTGGAATAATTTTAAAGAATTAAACCACTTAAAACTCTAGCAAGTAAATACAAGTGTAGAGACTTGCTCAACAATAATTGAATTGCTCAATATAAAATTTGAGTAAGGATAAAGAAAACTTACAACAATAAATACAAGTTAGGGTTAAGGAAACTTGCCTCATGTGTAGACTACTACTAATCAATTCAATTTAATTCTCTCTAAATAACAATTAATCAGTTTGAACTTAAATTAATATCATATACACATTCTTATGATAACCTTTATAACTCTTACATCTCTAACACTTAACCACGTAATTACAATAATTAGGGGTATATTAACACTTAGAAAATATTATCACTTGATAATATTTCAATCACATAAAATATATATTAACTCTTTAATATAGTTCAAACTCTTATCTAATATTATTAACAAGTTAATAATATTTTATTAGACTTATAATATTATTAATTATTTAATAATATTTAACCTTTTAATATTATTAATCATCTAATAATATTTTATTAATCTTCTAATATTATTAATTATTTAATAATATTTTATTACTTTATTAATATTATTAATCATTTAATAATCTAATATTATTATTTATTTAATAATATTTTATTCCTTATCTAATATTATTAATTATTTCATAATATTTTATTTATTATCTAATATTATTAGTTATTTAATAATATTTTATTCATTATATAATATTTTATTAATTTATTTATATTATTAATTCTTTAATAATATTTATCCTCTTTTTCCTATTAATTTAACTTTCATAATATTTAAATTACTTTTATTAGATCCAAACATAATAAAATAATTTGTAAAATATTTTTCATTTTCTAACCCGAGCCGAGCTGACCCGACCTGGCCAAAATCGACCTGACCCGGTCCGAAATTAATTTTTCAAACTATCTGGTTCACCGCTGCGGCGGTGAAGACCACCGTTGTGGCGGTGACTTGCAGAAAGTTTAACCGCTGTGGCAGTGGCTTAATTTTTAATTACAAGGTGTTTCACCACTGCGACGGTGGAACTTACCGCTGCGACGGTAGCTGTATTTTTCAAACCCTTAATTTTTTAACTTTAATTTCTTTTGTTCAAATTTACATAAAATGAAATCTACATGTCCAAAATACACCAAATCAGTTTTATTATTTTTTTTAACTTATTGTTTTTCAACATTTCATGATTCGATCTTGTTTTCGAAAACGTTTTTGACATAATATTCAAGATCAATCACTCTAGGATTTTAAAATGACATAGTTTATGGTAAAAGTCATAACTTGCTCATTTTTCTATATTTTCGAGAGATTCAAGTTGGGTTATCTTTTTAACTCATAAATATAACTTTCTAGTCATAGAAATCCATTTTTCAATTGTACATTTCAAATTACAACATTAACTAGCATATGGTCCACTAGGTTTCACTAGTAAAGTTCAATATAGACATTTCTTTTATTTTTATGCATACCACATATACCAAAACATGATTTAAATATATCAAATCATGAATCTACCTATATAATATAGTTTAAGACTTCTAGACCATTAAAACAACTTTTGATCTGTTAAAAATATATTTTAACCATTCAAAACACATATAGACTATAAAAACGAACTTAGAAAGGGTTAGAGCACTTTTTAACCTTAAGGATTTGTGTGCTCTTCTTCTTCTCTTTCCAAAGTATGTTGTGAAGCTTTGTGACATTCACCAAGCTCCTTCTCTAGCTATTTTCTTCAACTCACAAGTGTATACTCTAGCTTTTATCTCTATTTTCTCTCTAGCAAATGAAGCAAACTCTCTAACACTTACTCAAGGCTCTTATTTATAGCCAAGAGTTATCATCCAAAATGTAGACATACATATTCTATATGTATACAAATCTCCCAGCTCATCTTATCTTTTATCTTCAACTTAGCTAAATTTTAGGGATTTTTTTACATGAAGGACTTGAGTTGGTAGGAGTTGGTAGCTTGGCTCAACAAATCTTGTACTCTTGATCTCAAAACCAAGCAACACAAAATTTGAAATCCACCCCAAGTGGGCACCCTTGTGACCGGCCAAATGACCATTAAATTGACCATTTTTGATTTATTTTTATTACTTATATATATATATATATATATATATGTGTGTGTGTGTGTGTGTGTGTGTGTGTGTGTGTATAACCATTGACCAACATTTGACTTCCTATTGGGCTTCACATTAGACTTAAGAATTAAATATGTTGGGCTCATTCATTTAATTTGGTTAGGCTCAATTTAATTGTTTTATTGGGCCAACATTAAATAATCTATGTTACATTTAATTAAATCAAGCATTGTGCTTGTTTAATTAATTACATGGACTAAGGTTTAATTAATTACATGGATTACTAGGTAAATTAATTTGACCCAGTTTAATACCTCATTTGGATTTAAAATATAAACCAATTAGACTTGCTTTAATTAATTATAACACCTTGTTTTATTGCTTTAAATAAATATACACATGTCAAGTATATTTATTCAATTATCAAATGCACAATTAATTAGTACAATTTTTTTTAATTCATTGCTAATTATTTAATAAATATAATTACAATGTCTAATAGAATTTGTGGTCATTACATTCTGCCCCCCCCTATAAGAATTCCGTCCCCGGAATTACAATTTAAACTATTTAAAAAGATTCGGATAGTTAATCCTCATCTTTTCTTCAAGCTCCCACATAGCTTTCTCAGCATTATGGTTCCTTCAAAAGACTTTGACAGAATGTATAACCTTATTTTGCAATTTTTACTCTTTTCTATCTAATATTTTAATAGGAGTCTCTTCATATGATAACTCTTTTTTAACTTGTATTGGCTCATAGGATATGACATGCTTGTAATCAGGCTTGTATGGTCGCAACACTGACACGTGAAACACATTGTGGATATGCTCCAGTTCAGGAGGCAGAGCTTCCTCGTATGCCACTTCACCTACTTTTTTTAGTATTTCGAACAGTCCTATGAATCTTGGACTCAACTTTCCTTTCTTTCCAAATCGGATCTTCCCTTTTCAGGATATACCTTCATAAACACAAAACTGCCTACCTCGAAATCTCACTTTTGTCGATGTAGATCTGCATATTTCTTTTGACGATCTTGAGCTGCTACTAGTTGAGCTCTTATTACTCTGATAATTTCTACAGTCTGTTGAACCAATTCCGGCCCCAACAGTCGACGTTCACCTACCTCATCCCAACATAGAGGTGTTCTACATTTTCTCCCATATAACGCTTCGTAAGGCGGCATTCCTATGCTTGCACGATAACTGTTGTTGTATGCAAACTCAACTAATGGTAGATGGTCTTCCCAACTGCCCTTAAAATCCATCACACAGGCTCTGAGCATGTCTTCTACTGTCTGTATTATTCTCTCGCTTTGCCCATCAGTCTGTGGATGATACATTATACTCGTTCTTAACTGTGTCCCCAATATTTCCTGAAGACTCCTCCAAAACTTTGACGTGAAGCGTGGATCTCTGTCTGACACAATTGATACCGGCACTCCATGTCTCAAAAATTATCTCCTTGATATACAGTTTAGCCAACTGATCCAAACTGAACTTAATCTTGATCGGCAAAAAGTGCGCTGACTTTGTTAGTCGATCCACAATCACCCATATAGGATTGTATCACTTCTGTGTTGCTAGAAGTCCTACCACAAAATCCATCGTGATATGCTCCCATTTCCACTCAGGAATTTCTAACGATTGTAGTAATCCACTCGGTCTCTGATGTTCTGCCTTTACCCTCTAACAAATTAGGCATCGGCTAACAAATGCTGCAACCTCCCTTTTTCATATTTGCCCACCAAAAATGCTGACATAGATCTTGATATATCTTCGTACTCCCTAGAGGTATCGAGTATCTCGTACTAGGAGCCTCTTGTAAAATCTCCTCTCGTAATTTAGGCACTAACGATACCCAAACGTGGTTTTTAAACCTTACCAATCCTTTGCTATCCACTTTGAATTTGATCTCCTCCCCATCAGTCATCCTCTTTCTTATTCTGTCGCATTCTTCATCTTTGTCTTGAGCTTCTTTCACCTTATCTAACAAGGTTGGGCTTGCTTCCACTTCTATTAACTCCTTTGGATTTTTCACCTCCAACTCCATCCGAGCCATTTCTTTCACTAGTTCCTCCTGTTCGGTCAATACAAACAACTTCTCCCTGCTATTTCTACTTAGAGCATCTGCTACTACATTAGCTTTGCCAGGATGGTAGAGAATTTCACAATCATAGTCTTTGATCAAGTCCAACCATCTCCCCTGCCTCATATTCAACTCATTCTGTGTGAAGATATACTTCAGACTTTTATGATTTGTGAATATCTCACATTTCTCTCTATATAAAAAGTGTCTCCAAATCTTAAGGGCAAACACTACCGCTGCCAGCTCCAAGTCATGGGTAGGGTATCCCTTCTCATAATCCTTTAGTTGTCTTGATGCATACGCAATGACCTTGCCATTCTGCATAAGCACACAGCCTAGTCCCTTGTGCGATACATCACTATAGACCGTAAAACCTCCCGTATCGTTTGGTAAAGTCAATACAGGTGCTTTACTAAGTCTCTTCTTTAACTCCTAAAAACTCTCCTCGCACTTCTCCGTCCATACATATTTCACTGTCTTCCTCGTCAAATTGGTTAACAGCGTTGCTATCTTCGAAATGTCTTTGATGAATCTCCGATAATAACTCGCTAACCCTAAGAAACTTCTAACCTCCGTCGGCGTCCTTGGTTGTTCCCAATTCATCACCGATTCCACATTTGCTGGATCTACTAAAACTCCCTCCTTGTTAATAACATGACCTAAAAATTGAACTCTCTCCAACCAGAATTCGCACTTCAAAAATTTAGCATACAACTGCTCCTTCCGTAATATCTCCAACACCAATCTTAGATGTTCAGCATGCTCCTCCTCCGTTTTAGAATAAACCAAAATATCATCAATAAACACAACTACAAATTTATCCAAGTATTGCTTGAATATTCTGTTCATCATGTCCATAAATGCGGCTGACGCATTCATTAGTCCAAACGACATCACCAGAAACTCATAATGGCCTTAACGAGTTCTGAATGTCGTCTTGGGTACGTCCTCCTTCCTAACTTTTAACTGATGATAACCAGTCCTTAAGTCAATCTTTGAAAAGTACTTCGCCCTTTTCAATTGATCCAAAAGATCGTCAATGTGTGGCAACGGGTACTTGTTCTTAATCGCTACTTTGTTCAACTCCCTATAATCTATACAAAGTCTCATTGATCTATCCTTTTTCTTTATAAATAGCACATGTGCTCCCCATGGAGAAACACTAGGCTGAATGTATTTCTTATCCAACAACTCTTGCAATTAAACCATCAACTCTCTCATTTCGATCAGAGCCATCCTATATGGTGCCTTCGATATTGGTGTTGTCCCCGGTACTAAATCAATCACAAATTCTATCTCCTTATCTGGCGGAAGACCTGGTAGTTCATCTGGAAAAACATCCATGAACTCCTTAACTACTGATATTTGCTTCATATCGGGATTCACCGTTTGTGTATCCACTACATGAGCCAAATACCCTACACAACCTTTCTTCAACAGCTTCTTGATCTGCATCATCGTCAAACAAGAAGACTGTCTTGACAACTTGCTGCCATAAAATACGACCTTAGACTTGTTTGGTGCCTTAAGTTGTATACACTTCTTCTGACAATCAATTACTGCTCTGTGAATCTATTCCAAGTATAACATTAAACTCCCCCATACGTATCAAAATTAGATTCACTTTTAACTTCTGACCCCTGATTTCAGCACAACAATTTCTATGTATATACTCTACAGGAATCACTTCTTTATTTATAACCTCTACATTCATTGGGTTATCTAGTTTTTCTCTAGGCAATTCTAACCGTCTAGCGAAATCATTAGACACAAATGAACAGGTAGCACCCGAATCAAATAATACATAAGCATTTATATCATTGATCAGAATAATACCTGACACCATATCTTTTGATGCCACGGCGTATTGCACCGTCATGTTAAAAATCCGTGTTGTTGGCATGTTCTGTTACACCGGACCTCCAATGGTGAGTTTGTTGTTGTTTCCCTTAAATCCAGTACTTCCCCCGCTATTATTCATTTTCGAACAATCCTTGAACTGATGGTCTACAGCTCCGCATGAGAAACAACCTCTCTTCTTTGGCGTGGGACAATTAGGAGTGATATACCCTTCTTGCCTGCAGTTGTAAGAAACATTCCTCCCATTCATACACTCCCCCGAGCGATTCTTCCCGCACGTATTGCATTTATTTCCTTTCTTTGGTTCACTTCCTTGGGGTGTCCCCGAACTGCTATTGTTGTTCCATTTGCGCTTGTTCGAGTTACTACCCCCGCTGTTAGCTTCTCTATTTCCTCCTTTGCTTCTTTTCTTGTTCTGTTCTTGATTGTGCTTATTTAGGGCTTCATTTCCCCCTTCTGTTATTATAGATTTCTCCAACAAAGTTATAAAGTTGGTAATCTGAAGAACAGCGACCCTACTGTAAACCCATGACTTCAATCCCTTCTCAAACCTCCTTGCTCATCTTGCTTCAGTGTCCACCTGATGCGGAGCGAATCTTGCTAATTCATTGAACTTGGCGGCGTAATCAGAAATGGACATGTTTCTTTGCTTGAGTTCCAGAAATTTGACTTCTATTATAGCTTGTGTGCTTTCCAAAAAGTAATTCTCTAAGAATACTTCCTTAAATCGCGCCCGCGCGATAGTTCCCTCTCCTACTCTATTCTTGTTAACCTTCTACCAATAATTCGCCTCCCCCTTCATCATAAAGGTAGCAAATGAGGTCATTTGCTCCTCCGCTACTTGAGCGACCTCGAAGACCCTTTTCCATCTCCTCTATCCAGGTATGTGGCTTCTATAGGATCCGTTGTTCCTCAGAATTTAGGTGGTCCTATTAATTTAAAATCTTTGAAGTTAGCTAGTGGAGTGGCAGGATTTGGTGCTCCAGCAGCATTTGCGTTGCGTCCGTGGAATGCTCCCATTAGCATTTCCACAAACTCTTGCAATGGGTTTGGCGGTACCCCTCTTACATTAACCGACTCTTCCGATGGTGGTGGGAGTAGTGGTTGATTTCTTCTATGTAGTGGCATTTTCTGTATAGAGAAAATTTAAATTGTTAAAGTTGTTTCATCTTTTTACTTCTATTTTGTAGCTTAAACAATTTAACTAAAGTACAATTAAGCATCTCGACACATATAAACATAAACAGATCTGCATTTATATTCATATGTTAAAACCATAGTGCATAACACTTTTACATCATAGGCATACTGCTATAAATGCTACTATCCCTGAAATACTACAAAAGATGAGATCTAACCATAATCATATCCCACAACTTCCTAGAGTTGGAATTTACATCATATTAACCCTTTGTCAAAACAAAAATTGGGTTTCTACTGCATCTATTTACATACAACATAAATAAAGAAAACTACTAGTAATGCATGTGCATCCTTTGACGAACAACGTCATCATACTCCTCATCCCCCATAGCTGTGATACCCTAGGATTTTATAAGAATTCCAAATGAGGATTATGATGAATTAAGTAAAGGATATGTGATAAAACCTAGATTTGAAGAATAGAATATAATGATAAGTGTTTAATGTGAATTATTATGTGATAGATGTGACATGTGTGGTTGATAAGATAGAGAGGGACCTATGTGGTTGAAATGGTATAGAGGGACTCTTGATAAATAAGGGTCTATAGAAGGTATATGGATCAGTTAGAGATTTGAAGTGTCTGAGAGACTTGAGATATGATGGAATAATAATGAATATGAATTTTGATGATCAAATGGTGATATAATGGAATTAAGATGATTTATTGATTGTAATACCCACAATAGGGTAATTTGAAGAAATTATTGTAAGACACGATATTAGGTGTCCACCGGTAATAGATTGATGGTATAAATATGTGTATATGTATATGTGATCAAATATAGAAAGAAGAGTTAAAGTTAAAAAAATATGTAAATAAGGATAGTATATGTAAATTGAGCTTACGTTATAGGCCTGGAGAGGTGAAGGTATGAGGATGATAAGTTAAGCCGAGTATGTAAGTGTAGTGAAGAAAGAACCGTGTGATCGAATCGGTTTATTAAGGATTTGTGGGAGATTAAGTGCATGATATATGTATTTATGGGATTTGTTAAGGAGATTGATATTAAATGATGAAAATCAGATAATCATGATAAGATGTGTAAAGACAAAAAGATAATACTTGTAAATATGAGTATAAGGAGCGTAGATCCCATGTATGTTGATAATTGGCTTATGTGAGTGAAGTAAATAAGTGAAAGGACGTTAAAGTTGTAATAAGGGTATTATGAGTTAAAAGGATAAAGGACGATGGATTTTGGTAATCCTGTTGAGGTTTGCTTCTCGAGGAAGCGGTTTATGGACAAAGTAAGTATTTGACTATTTGAGATGTCGAAAAGTGAAATGAATGGAATAGGGAACCAAAAAGGGTTTGTAGAAAAATTAAGTATGGAATATTATACAAATTTACATTTAGTGTAAATTTTTATATTTGATTGACGAAATTTAGTATTTGGAAATGTGACAGGTGTTATTGAACAAGCCAACTATGGATTATATTGATGAGGAATAAAATTCAAGCATGATGAAGCAAATTTGGAGCAAAATGGACTTGAAATGGATTGAAAATGAATAGGTTATGATTTATTGAGAATTAAATTTCTAGATTTTTGGAGAAAAGACAATGTTGCCCTTAGCAATTTGGGAAATGACCATGGTGTCCTTTTGCGACTAATGTCTAAAATGTCCTTGACATATTAGAGAATGACAATTGTGTCCTAGAGGTGTATAATGACCAAGTTAGCCTTGTTTTATAATGGAAAATGTCTTAAATGCCTTAACCTTACATGAGTTAAGCAAACTAATGATGGTTAGTTGTTGGAGCATTAGATATAATGCATGTATGTATATACTTAGCATGTATTAAGTTGGCTAAGTTCCTTATTTTCAACATTTTCGAAAGTTCTAGCAAGAGAGAGAGAAAGAGCTTAAGAGAGAAATATCAAGATAAGAGCTAGGGTTTTCATGATAGCTCAAGAATTTTGTTGGAAAAGTGAGCAAGAGATGGAGATTTAGCAATCAAAGTAAAGATTCAAACTCTAGCAAGCCTTGTTGCATGAAGAAAAGGAAGTTACAAGAAGGTATAGTCATGTTCAAGCTATCCAATTTATTATTCATGTGTTTAAATTCAAGCATAGAGGAAGCCATGCATGTATCTATGGAGATACATGTTGATTATGTGATTTACAAGTTATGTATGTAATTTTTATGAAACCCTAAGTGTTCAAGTGGTATAAACAAGGTGGTATATTATTCATGCATTAATTTAAGCTAGAAGTTATGATTTAAAGGATGATCATATGTTAATTGTTGGAAATTTTGATGAACAACTAGTTCAAAGTGTTGAACATGTATGATATATGTATATTTTTATGATAGGGATCATCTTAAGTGCTTAAATGAAAGAGGAACATGTTTTGTTTAAGGGAAGTGTAATATTAAGTCATGATTTGTAGATGATTATGTGTAATAAGTTGAGGGTTTTGATGAAAACCTAGTTTTAAGAATTGAACATGTTGGATTCATGCATATTATTTTGTTAGATAGCATACAAGATGTTTTGATGATTGAAAAACATGATTTGGTATGAATAGATTACAACATTAGGCTATAAATTTCAGTTAAACCGAATCGAAATCTGTAAAGTGTATTTGAATGTGCAGTTAGAAGTTAAAAGACTTATAAGATTGTTAAATGTGTATATGATTGCCTATGTGGTGTGTTGAGATTAAGTTGTCAAGTGAGTTTAAGTTTGGAAATTGAAAAGTTTGCAAAGGTTGATAAAATCCAACTTCTAGGTGATTTTGGCAATTTTGAGTAATTGAAGGTCAAATGAGGCTAAACACTTAAGTTTTATGAAAATATATATGTTAGGGTTGATTTGGGAATCAACGGGTTGAAATTTGAACGAAATGGCAAGTCGAACGATCGATTCGATCCTAAACGGATTTTAACAGACAAATATCGCCTCGTATAAAGTTTTATGGTTTTGGAAAGCCTAGACATGTCATATATGACCTATGTGAACTATGTCAAGTGTTAGAATTGAGTTTAAAAGCTTATGGCCAAAAATCACAAAGTTATAAAAGTTGAGTTTTAAAACTTGAAAAATTTGCTAAGTATTGGAATTGAGTTGAACAACCCTCCTACGGGCCAGTTTTTCTATGTTTTAATGAAGCCAAATGAGGCAAGAGAAAATTTTGTAAAATACTATGTAGTAAGATCTAGCACTGTTCCAAATTTGGTGTTAATTGGATGTGTGGTGAAAGAGTTAAAAATCACTAAAGCAACAACAAAAATCAGAAGTTCTGGACTGTAGGACTGCGCGGCCAACGCAGTGTTTTGCACTAAATACTGCGCCGGGGCGCAGTGTAGTTCATCTTGCAAGCTTGTCACGACCAGTGAGATTGGAAGGAGAAAACACTACGCCGAGGCGCAGTGTTCTGAAAAATGAAAAGTTTTAAGGGCCCAAAAATAAAATGTTTTGATATATAATGATAAGAATGGGTTATGTAAACCCTAGATAATAAAGAATGACCAAAATAAAGTGTGTCAAGGTTTAATGAAATAATGAATGGCATAACATAGCATGCCTAAAGCTAAGCCAAAGCGCGTTATGAGTTATGAAAAATGTCGGTAAGGAGTTAGGTTGTATTATCAACCTATATAAGGTATAATACATCATATATGTAATGATTAGAGACGAATGGTCGTATATTAATGAGATAAGTTTGACAAGTTATATTAAATCTTATGATCCTATATTAATATATAGGTTACATGTTTACAGATATCGCTTGAACTAGCCACCCTATGCAAGGAAGGATATGAAAGGACAACGGAGAAAGTAAAGGTTAAGTAAAATAAAAGCGTTCCAGGCAAGTTCTTCAGATTTAAGTATAATAGATGTTCTAAGTGAACTATGTGATAGTAAATGAGTTGAAATGTGCCCTATGTGCAATAATGTGGTTTAATTGCTAAATGCATTATGTGACATTACGCATAACGTGTTAAGGTAAAGGATGCATGATGCATATTATGAATTGTGAGCATGAAATGTGCTATCTGATTAACTTGTTGAGCTTTATGCTCATTCTTGCTATGAACTAACGTTTCAGGTAAAGTACAAGAAGGCCGAAGGTTCCTGTGCAGCTAAGGTAAAGAATGTGAATAGAGGGATAGGCGAAAAGCAAATTTGTTATATATAATTTGTATTATGTGCAAGAAATAAATGTTGGGAGTCAATATGGATGGATTTTGTATATATGTAAGAATCAGGAAAAGTTGTATTAATGTAAAATTAATGTATATTTGATAGTCGAGTTTGATATGTAATAAACTCATATGTATGGATAAACATGTGTATACAGAATGTATATTTTGATAGACATGATGGATAACCATAAGGAAATAGATTCAAATGAACAGGATCAGGTATGAGTAAATAGGGCCATGTGCGAATAAGTCATGGCAAAATTTTATTTTTAGATTATGTAAATACATACATACATACATACATACATACATATATATATGATTATAATAGGTCACAAATTATTAATGTTTGACCTAAGTTTAATGAAGGGTAAGTGAATGTTGCGATCCTGAGACAGGTATTGATTGTAAGTTTTTAAAAAAAAAAATATGGACCGTATTATGGTCAAATAAAGATTTTAAAGATTAAAGGTTAAGTTTTAACACACGAGATCTCCGTGAAAGTATTTTATAATTATATAAAATGATTTAAAGCTAATAATTTCATTATCCAGATATAATCGGATTGATTAAGGAAGGTCGGGATCTCGGAGCGTTACAATAGCCATCACCACGCTTCTGCTGATAGTGTACATAGATTGGCCCTCCTCTACTGGGTAATAGTATACCCTACTCTGCAATCTGCCAAAAGAAAAATGATAGACATAGCTAAGTCTATCGATACTCACCCTCTTCTTTCAAACCTCATCCTCCAGCTCTAGCATCTGCCCATGAGCAATATCTCTCTGGATCTCCATCTCAATCCTATCCTCTGTCGCCTGCTGCCAATGGCCTCTAATTTCCTCATTCTCTGTCTGTACCTGCTGAGCCTTCAGCTCAGCTACTACTAATCTAGCCTCCATCTCTGTCATCTTCTCCTTCAGTAACATGTTCTCGCCAGAGAATTGATAAGTTGCATCTCTATACTGGTCCTCCGTATGCTGGTGAGTCAGATTCTGCTCCTCCAAGTGTTGAACCCTATCCTCCAGCTCATCATTCCTCATAGTGAAAGAGTTGATGATGTCACTGGCAGTAGTGCCCATGCCATCAGCGTCCTCATCTGGCTCCTCGTCCTCCGACTCCTCAGACTCAACCTCATCATCATTATATGGCCTCATCTATCCACCCCTGACAGGTTGTTCACAATCTCTGGATCCTCTATCGGTACAGCCACCAGCGGCTGTGCAGTATCCATATGGATATCAGTGTAAACCACCTCCTCATCAGTATGACTCGACTGTCCAATCACATGTATCCTATAATCACACAGACAACACATGTTAGTACAGAAATAAAATATATTCATTAATGAAATGAAATGAGATTTTAACATGTACATCTCGGCTCGATAGATTTCCTCAATCCACCTCCAAACATACACAACATGATGAATCTCCCTGATTCATCTCCTAACACACTCGATATAAGTTTAGTACTGTAACGCCCCGAAAATTCCTCTACTTGATACAGGCGACCCCGTGCGTTAATATACAACCTTGTTCTTATTAACCACAATATTCAACAATAATAATTGCTAAAAACTCAATAAATTTAAACTTTTACAAATAATTATTTAATCATTTGTCTCAGAATCACAATCTTTACATAAATCTTTGAACAACTCAGATCATATATATATATATATATATATCATGACCTAATTCAATACAAAAGATATGCAGATTAATTGCCCTTAACTTTACAATTATCTTTTAAGTCTATTTATCATTCAAATTTTATTTCAACCTTTCACTCTTACACATAACTACAAAGCACCTCGCTTTTGTACACAACAGATTTAAATGTTAAACTAACATTTCATTACAGTCTATACCTTTTGGTAACAATGTTTACCCCCAAAGGGTTTATCGAAAAATATAGAGTAAAATACACTTACACCCCCTGTAGACAACTATAATAACACTCACTACCCCTCTAATTTTTCAAATAACACTCACTACCCTCATAGATGTTTATTATTGATCAAATAAGGAAAATTACATATTTACCCTCATGTTTTACTATTTTAAAATATAATGAATTAATACTTATTTTGCTAATGACAAAAGTACCCTATTTTGACCTATATGATCAAGTTACATTTACCACTCTTAAATAATAATAATAATAATAATAATAATAATAATAATAATAATAATAATAATAATAATAATAATAATAATAATAATAATAATAATAATAATAATAATAATAATAATAATAATAATAATAATAATAATAATGATAATAATAATAATAACAATAATAATAATAATAATAATAATTATAGTAATAACAACAACAACAACAATAATAGTAATAACAATAATAAAAATAATAATAATAATTATAATAATAATAATAATAATAATAATAATAATAATAATAATAATAATAATAATAATAACAACAACAACAACAACAAAAACAAAAATAACAATAATAATAATTATTGTGGTGGTGTGATGAATTATGATAATTGTTATTGATGATTGTAAGTTTTTTAGACATGTTTAAATTTTTCTGGATATCTATTTTGAAACAAAAATTAATTATTATGGTGGTGTTGTGAATTATGATAATTGTTATGTGTGATTGTAAGTTATTTTAGGTTGTAAAATATTTTTAAGTAATGTAGTGTTTTTTGAATTTTAATCTAAATTTTCGTTACGTCGTGCCTTTAGACACGGACAATTACTAGTATATATATATACTGCTTCCGTTTCAAAAAAAAAATAAAATCTTATTTGCATAATTTGTAAATATTCATTTTGTGAATTGTGATTTTATTTTTGTTCATTTAACAGGAATGACTGAATATTATGACTAATATATATTCATAGCAATTTAGAATAAGCTATGAATGGTACATATGTTAGATGATAATTATTAAATTATTCACCTTAAAATTATATATTTGTTAAATAAACTTTTATTTATTTAAGTTAATAATTTGTCCTTCTAGTTAAATGAAAGTGAAATTCAAGCAGGGTATATTAGTCATCATAAATTGAAGGTATAATTGTCTTGATAGTAGTTAAGGGCATTTTGGGCATTTTATTTTTTAAAATTGCTGAAATCATCAAGTCAATCACCTTAGGGGTAGTGAATGTTACATTATGTTATTTAAAGGGGTAGTGAGTGTTACTTAAAAAACTAGAGGGGTAGTGAGTGTTATTATGATTATTTATAGGGGGTGTGAGTGTATTTTACTTAAAAATATATATATCTCTTGGAATAGTTCTTAAACATTCCCTGTCATTGATCTTTACTTTACTGGGACCTCATATGTCTCGCACGTAGCTGAAAATATTTATTTAAGAATGAGCAACTACGTTGCTCAACAAGTTTAACAGTTACACATAACACATAATTCATACATTATGTATGCTTATCAATATATCCATGTATGGCATTTTATACATGTAGATGGGCTAAAACATAATTCATGATCCATATAACATGCTTCTCACTTCACAATTTATACAGTTCACAAATAAAAGCTAAATCAACTTATCAGTTGAACAACAACAGTTTAATCACATTGTGGCATAAAAGAACATTAACTCATGTTTGCATATAAAAACATGTCACACATAATGACACTTGTCATATATGAGTAAGTTCTGAAAAACTTGCCTGTACCGGCATTTTACCATTACGTTAATCTTTCGCGTCCTTCGCATGACCTATATGGTATGTGAGATCAACAACAGTGCACAATATCAGTCAAAGTTTGACTCTAAGCTTAATCTTATTTTAAGATTTTAACCTTACTTGTCGTCCTTTGTATTGCTTTTATGTTTAACATCGGTTTCTAATAAACACTTGTAACTATTAACCATCGTTATTGTTAAATTTTACATTAATCCATGTACTAGCTTATTGCACTAGTAGTTCATTGTGTGTATCTCACACTAACAGCATTCCACACTTGGTTCAGTATCACCCTTCTAGGTTCATCGTCAGTTATTTAGCCTACACTGGTAATAGTGTCGTCATACATATTTAATGCACTTATAAACACTTGACATTTCTCTTTTTAAAACACACAGATATAAATTAACATTTAGTGTGTTTTAGTTGCCTTGTAATGTATTATTACATTTTCTATAATATACATCACGTAATAGATTTAACTATAATCATCATCCATTTTTATTTTATTCATTTCATGTGCTAGGGTTATATATACTATCATATACTTTATACCTAGCACCCAATCATAAATCACAACTTAGTTATTTATCACATATTAGTTGCTAATATAACTCTTACTTCATTCCATTGGATTCATTTTGTGCACCGATACACATTCTGACTTAGCATACCATATAATACATCGAGTTATTAACCTTCATTTATACACGTGATTTGTTTTAAGTTTATAATCATTTTAGTCTAATTAGCTTATTGAACTAATTTCTTAAAAATAAAGTCTTAATTTCCATGCTTATTAGTCATATCCTAATTGGATTCACTCCATTTAATAGGGTCTCAAAATATTGTAAATATATCAAATCTTCGTAGTGTATATCATATCTTGGTTACAGAAAACCACAAGAACAATTTTATTTCCAATGCGTACTTTCTTGGATTATCATTTGTTAATAATTACATTATTACATGAATCACATAGCACATATCATTTATCGTTAAATCATACAACTTAGGTTATTCTCATAACCCTAAATCAATTTCACATCCATCTTTTAATTATACTATCTTACGTTCACACACAACATTTATCAAACAGGTTATTTGTTTAGTACCGTTTAACAAATACCTTAATGGTTTAAATTTCGCATATGTATTGTGATGCTCCGACACCTCATGAGACTACTAACACTTCTAAAGTTTTTAAAATATTATTCTAGACTTTCTGACCAATTGCCACATTTTTCAGATGATCCGACAAATTTCTGTAACTATTTTCATTTATAAAAACTATCATTAATAACTTCAAAATAGAAATAATAACTCAATACACTTCTATATCCTCCAAATACCACAAATATTAATCTGATATTATTATAAGATTTTCCACAAAATTTCATAATTTTCCACCATTCATAGAATTTTCTATGAATTTCCAATAATTTTTAAATTAACTTTAAATAGCTTAAAAATACAGTAAATACATCTTCGCTTCAATAATTTTCCAAAACTTTCCAGAAATTTTGAAATAATATTATAGGATATTTCACCAAGTTTCATAATTTTTCACTATTCATAGAATTTTCTATGAATTTCTATCATTTTTAAACTAACTTTAAATGGCTTAAAAAGTACAATAAATACATTTTCACTTCAATAATTTTCCAAAACTTTCTAGAAATTCTGAAATGATATTATAGGATTTTTACCAAGTTTCATAATTTTTCACTATTCACAGAATTTTCTATGAATTTTTACCATTTTTAAACTAACTTTAAATGGCTTAAAAAGTATAATAAAAACTTTTGCTCTTCAATAATTTTTCAAATATTTATAGTAATTCATAAACACTATCATAATATTACTGTAAATTTATTTCAGCCAAAAATTTATTTTTAGTAATTTATTTATAATTTTCAAAATGCTGAAACTTCAAAAATTCATAGAAAATAAACCACTTGTCCAAAAATTACGAATTTTATGTCCATTTCATATGAAATTTAATTCTCTACAATTTTCTAGTATAAAGTTTTTTCAAATGCTGACTAAAAAATAGCAGAAATAGTACTGCAGGAAAGTTCGCCGGCGGCGACTTTTCGGTCATCTTCTCTGTCGTCCCAAAAATTTTCCGACGAGTTTTTTTTATCATTTTTTCTTTCCAGATCAGATCTACTACATCTTAGGATTCCAACCATATTTTTAGTTTCAAATTTCGTTAGAGATCTTATGTTGAAACAATATTCAAAAATATTTTATGTCGAAACTTTTCTTTCATTTGATTTCTTGAAAATCTATCTTTAAACCATCATAGACATGATTAAGTACGATCTGATCTTCATAAATCTTCTAAACATAAATCAAAACATAAAAATTCCATTGAATAAACAAGGGTTTTGAATAAATACCTTCATGGCATCATTTTTCTTCTTCATTCTTCAATTTCTCTTCTTCCTCTTCTCTTTTTCTTCTACCCATGAGATCTCACTTTCTCTCTCACTCTATATGCTGATAATGCTCTCAAGTGTGTGGGTTTAATCCATTTAAGTGATATATCAAGATAAGAGATAAAAGGTGAAATGTGATTGGTTGAAATAGATTACAATAGGATAAGATAATACATGATTGGCTCAAATAATTCCACCTCATTAAAAAAAATCTAAGCAATCCAGTTGACTCACTTGAAAAATCTATAGGTTTAATTTATCTTTTGGGTCCCACTTTTAATTTTTGACCCGCTCTTTGACTTTTTGACTCGGAACTCAACTTTTCAATATTACAGTCGATTCCTACTAATTTCAACTTCCCGTCGTCATGGTAACATCTGTTTCTTCAAATTCACTTCCGAATTTCAAGTTTGACCTTTTATCCGAAAAAGTCAAATGTCCAACTTTGACCAACAAGTCAACCGGAACACCTATCGTGTTCACAGTCCATACTTACTAAATTTGACGTTCTCGTTGCAACGGTAAAGTCCATTTCTTAAAATTCTTCTCCAAACTCAAACTTTGACTTTTTACCTTACAAGTCAAACGATTGACTTTGACCAAAAGTCAACCCCGATACCAAATTGTGTTTACTAACTCTCTTTGTTAAATTCGATGTTCTGAACTCAACGGTGTAGTCAGCGTCTCTAAATTCTCTTCTGAACTCCAAATTGGGGTTTTAACTTGACTTTCCTTTATTTCCTTTAATCATACTTTGACTATTTAACTATTTTGATCATTTCTTGATATTTTAATTTATTTTCTTGCATACACACATGTTAGTATACTTGTGTTATCAGGTATACTTTACCTCTGAATTGAAATAAATAATTTTCTCATGAAATATACATGTTAAAGTATTAAGAATATGTTTTATAATTCAAAATTGAAGCATGCAATGAACAAATAAAGTTATGCAATCAATCGCATGAACACAAGGAATTTTTACGTGGTCCGGCCCCTAACTTCTATTCTAGTGGCCTAATCCACCTCATATACCAACTAGTATTGGAGACACTTTTATTGGTCAATTTGGTTTACAATTAAACCCCTTTTTCAAAATAAATTCTCACAACCTTTGAGGATTTATCCTCCCCGAGCACCTTTGCTCACCTTGTGCAAACCTATGCACCCCAAACACTTATGTTTATCTTGAGAACTTATCCTCCCCAAGCACCTATGCTTACTTGGAACTTGTATGTAAACACCTTATCCAACCCAGATTAGAAAACCAATAGACTACACACTTAGTCTATCAAATAACCTTGAAGCAACAAGATAATTAATACAATATAAACTAAGATCAAAGCAATAATTATATCACAATTCAAGGCTCAACTATTTATGCAATGATCAAGTTAAAGAAAGATATAACCAATTAAAGCTCCGAAAATTCAAGGCTGATTAAATAGATTTCTCGTTAACAATCTTAAGCAGATTAGTAGATTATTTCACGTGTAAAGATCAAGCTTTTTGAAAGAGTGAAATACACAATGTTCAGTGTATTGTTTGTCTCGGGTAAATCCTTTGGTTCTTGGCTAGTTATGTATTTATATGAGAAATGCTTTTAGCCGTTAGGTGGAGAACACAAGCGTTATTATCGTTATAAGGAAAAAAAGGATGGAAACTGTAATGTCCTAGAATTTCTACGTCCTTATTAATTAAATTATTAATTTTTAACAAGTTAGTTTTACGAGATTATTTAAATCTTTTTGTGTAATTAATTAATTACGTGATCAAATAATTATGTGATTAATTATTAGAGTTAATTAAAGAGGGTCACTAATATGTTAATTAAATTAGTGAACAAACCCTAAAGTTTTAATATCAAAATAATTGATAAGTTGTCATTAATTAAATATTCAATTAAATTGAATATAATGAGTGAAATAAATATAATAAATTAATTAATATGATTATTAATTAATATGAACAATGTGAAATAATAATTATTATTATTATTAGTCTATTTAGTAATTTCATATTAATGGGTTAGAGTATTTAATTATTTAGTTAATCTAATTATTTATTTAATCGTGAACTTGGATAATTAATGTGTAAACCTATTAAAACTTGGCAAACTAGTAGCCCAAACAATATAAAAGTGAGCCCAAATTGATTTAAAAAGAAGTCCAAAACCTAGCCCACTTGGAATTTAATGTGTAGTTGTTTATTTTTTTATTAAAAAGTGAGCATATGACATTTATTTTGGGACATGAAATGATCCATCAGTCGTGTAGCTCATGAGAGAGGGAGTGAAATGTGTTTTTTATTTTATTTTTCATTTATTTATTTTATGGTTGCTTGTTTGTTTTTTTATAGTACATGGACATCATCCCTCTTTTCACCTAATGTGTTTAGCTTGTGTAAGTATCCAATAGCTAGCATATGATGGTTGAGATTATTAGATATATTATGTGTATCTATTATTTTTCAAGTATACTTGAAATTGTAGACATTACACTTCACTTTGTTTTTCTAAGTCCAAATGAGAGAGTGGAGAGAAAAGTTTAGTGGGAGCCAAATATTTGAGAGAGCAAGAATAAGGAAGGACGAGGAGTTCATTTTGTTCATGCCTTCAAACCTCACCACCTATTTTGGAAGGAAAAAGAAAATAGCCATTAAATCAAGGTAATTGTTATTTTAAATGTAGCTTTGTATTTAAATTAAATAAATCATCATGTTAGTATAGTTAGTAATGTGTATTAGTAATATTTATGTCATGCTTGAGTTTAATAAGCTTTGTTTGTATTTTGATATATTTTGTATGCTAAAAACATGTGTTTGGTAGTGTGTAAACAAGTCTCAAAATAATGATCAAAAATATTTTTTATAAAATTTAGATTTAGTGTTCTAATATTATAGAACATTAAAGCATGAGAAAAAAAAGTTTGAATCACTCAAAATGGAGTTATACACATAAAGCTATGATTTGTAATAGTTTATCTGATATAATAATTTTTATGAAAAAAATGGTATTAAATTATGGAAAATTCAATTTTCATGTTATAAATTGATATTAAGTGATTGATAATTTTTTTGAATTTTTATTGAGGAGTTAAAGTTTACTTGAATGTATAATTTTTCTTAAGTGGGTATTTCCGGAACACTGTAGCTAATCTGCTAGTGGAAAAAAATTAGAGCTGGCCGCGCAATGCGTGCAGGCATTTTAGCCGACGGGCACGGAGCCAAAACGTCGTTGTTTGGCATAAGGAAAAGTATTACGCGCGTTACACACGGAAGCCGGCTGCAGGTTCCTCAAAACGACACCGTTTTGGGGCCTGTTGGTATTAGGCTTGCACAATGCGTGGTAACCAGCTTCCGGTAAAATTACAAACTTGTTCCTCCATTCGTTTTCTGCGTAATTACTAATTTGCCCTCGGATCAGTTTTCAGTTTATTTACAAGTTTGCCATTCTGGATAAGTTTAATTAATTTAAATGTTTAAAATTTAATTTAAAATTATTACAAAAATAATAATAATACAAAAATGATATTTGTGATCATATTTTTCATTAAGTCTAATATTTAAATATTTTAAATATTTATCTAGTTAGCTAAATCATGCTTAAGTTAAATAAATAAAAATTTCATTAATTATTTATTATTTAAAATGTTAATAATAAATAAAGTGATAAATTAGCCATTATCATTTAATTCCTATTAAATAATAATTAAAGAGAGATAAAAAATTATAAATTAATTATTTATTATTTAAATATCATTAAATAATAAATAAGGATAATTAAGTAATTAATTATTATTTAACTAGCATTAAATAATGATTAATGAAAATTAAGTTAATAATTTAATAATTTATTATTTTTTTTAAAAAATAAATAAGGATAAATAAATTGATTATTATTTAACCTTAAATAATAATTAAAATTAATTAAATAATAATTAATTATTATTTAATTGACATTAAATAATAATTAAAGAGGATTAAAATTAGTAAACTATTATTTAACTTCCTTAAATTAAATAATAAGTGAGGTTAATTACTTAGTTAATTATTAGTTGATTAATATTAAATTAAAGAAGGTTAAAATTAAATCAATAATTATTTATTATTTAATTATTATTAATTAATAAGTAAGTACAACGAGTTATTATTTATTTTAAATAATAACTAAAATTAATTAATTAATTTCTATTTAATCAAGATTAAATAGTAATTAAATAGAGATTGAGTTAATAAAATAATTTAAATTTATTTATGCTTTAATTAAACAATTGTAATAAGTTGTTTAAGGGTTTAATAAGTGTCCAACACTTAAGAAAAATATTTTCTAACTTATTAAATTATTAACCTAATTTGATTAAGGGTCTATAAGGTTAATAATATTATTTTGACTGATGTAAATTATCTGTTAGTATTTATGTGTGGTAGATAAGTTCCTTAGTGAGCGTATAGCTGTGCAAATACGTTGTACTAATTATTAGACCAACTTTATTAATGATTAGGTCTTTCAAAGCCAGTTAGTTAAAGCTAGACATTAATTATAGCTGAACAGACAGGCAAGTTCATTATCTCTAAACTCATTTCATTGAGCAAGTTATTTATTTAAGCTTGAATTATAATTCCAACCATGCTTTCAGTGGTTTAAATTACTTTACAATTATTCCACATCGATATTATTGTTATTCGCATTTAGTGCACTTGATCTTGTACAGTCTTTGACTTGTACCTTATTTAATATTCTACTGTTTAAAGAACTATTCAAAGTAGGTCTAAGCCATTGTTCGGCTAGACATTTATTTTAAAGATTTTAAAAGTTATCCAAATCATTGAAGGGGCGTCACAGGTTGGTATTAGAGCTGTAGGTTAGAAACGTTAGGATTGCGAAACCTAAGTTATAACCTTGGTAGTAAACTCGTATTGAGGGTTAGGAGATAAATCGGGGAGATTTATCAAATGTGGTTTTGATGAATTGGGGAATTCATCGAGTCGAGTCGTACCCAATGAAATATAATTTCATTTCTTCAATGAATATATTTTATTGTCGTACTGATGTTGGTTTTTCTGTTGTGCTTTAGGATGGCTATAGGCGAGTCTAGCAGAGCTCGAGAGGAAGAGGTGTTTACTGATATCCCTGTAGACACTGAGCAGCTGATCGGGTATGCACCAGTTGCCCCAGTAGTAGAGTCCGACCCTAAAGAGGACAATTGTAGGGATGTCGCGGAGCCCATCAGGGGTGGAGTGATGAGGTCGAATCTGAGGACGAGGAGCAAGAGGAGCTAGCAAAGTAAGCTGATAGCATGGGCACTACTGCCAGTGACATCATCGACGAGCTGACTACAGCGAACGACGAGTTAGAGAATAGGGTTCAGCACCTGGAGGAGTAGAACCAGATTCATCAACAGACCGAGGACTAGTATAGGACGCAGCTTATATGTTCTCTGGTGAGAACATAGACCTAAAGGAGAGGATGGCCGATTTGCAGGCCAAAATTCAGCAGTTAGAGAGCGTTGCACCTTCATTGGGTCCTACTGTGCAGCAGCTTATGATCCAGAATAGTCAGCTGAGGCAGACGGTGGAGAGATTAGACACTAGGGAGATGGAGAGTCAGACAGTTCTCCAGACCATCAGGGCTGAGCTTAATAGGGAGAGAGCCGCTAGGATCGACACCTTAGAGTATGCTCTTGGCACTTCGTTTAATCGACTGAGGCGTCGGGTTATGAGGCACCCTAGGGAGGCGGGTAACAGCAGACGCTGAATTCGTCGCCACACAGTGGAGGAGTTGGCCCAACAGGCTTTATGCAGGGCTATTCATAGGACTATTCGCCGCAACAGGTGGTGATTTATTGTTGTTATCTTATTTGTACCTAGTAGTAATGAGTCTGACATTTTGTTTCTATTAGGGACGTTTCAGTTGTTGTAAGCCTTTATATTTTGATGTATGCATAGGATGTCAGTTAGACCCCAACTTTTGTTCTGTTATAGGGGTTGCTGGTAGTAAATCCTCATTTTTTGTTCGTTAGAGGATAGTCATTGTTAGGCAACTTGTGCCTTGAGCGTTTATAGAAGTATGCCACTTGTTGAGTATGTACTAAAATATTGGTATATGAATATAAATGTAGTTATTTCCTTGTTTAAATCGAATGTGCTTGATATATAGTTTTGAATTTAAATATTAATTTGGCTAACATAATGCGTAGAACTATAAGCGTAAGTCTATGATTTGCTCTTTAGCAGATCATGCCGAGAGGTAGACCACGCAATCAACGTATCCTAGAGTCAGAGAGTGAGGTTGGGGATCAACCCAATCCTATGAGGATGTTTGCAGAGATACTGGGGAAGCCATGCAAGCTAGACCCCCACTAGTGGTAGTACAACCAGCACCGCAGCCAGCGTCGCACTTGGCAAATTTCAAGGACTTCAAACTGGTTAGACCACCAGAGTTTTAGGGAACTCTAAACCCGATCGAGGCACAGTCTTGGATCGAGGAAATGAAAAAAGTATTTGAGGTTGCACGAGTGGTCGAAGAACAGAAGACTAGTTTCACCACCTTCGTGATGGAGGGGGAGGCTATTGGTGGAAGGCCAATAAGGGTCGTGCGAGAGAAGGCGTTATTACTTGGGAACGTTTTAAGGAAATGTTTGTGGAGAACTATTTCCCGGAAAGCATGCAGTAAGAAATGGAGGTGAAATTCCTTGAGTTAAAATAGGAAAACATGTCTGTGGCCGAGTATGCGGCCAAGTTTAATGAGTTGACAAGGTTCGCAACTCATCAAGCTGATACTGAGGCTAGGAAGGCTCGAAGGTTTGAGCTGGGACTGAAGCCGTGGGTGTACCGTTCTGTGGCAGTAAGGCCCTGGCTAAATTCAATCAGGAGAGGAAGAAAAGTTATGAAGGGCAGAAGGCGGGAAGCAGCGGAGGCAGCAACCCCAATAAACGAAAGTGGAATGAGAGTCAATCTTCTAGAGACAACAAATCCGGAGGAGAGGCTAAGATAGTTGGAAGATGCAACAATTGTGGTAAGAACTACAAGGGCGAATGCTTGAAAGGCAAGAGTGTTTGCTATAGCTGCGGACAGTCGGGACACATGGCCCCACAATGCCCGAAAGAGATGAAAGGAGTATGTTTTTCCTGTGGAGCAACCGATCATCATGCCAACGACTGCCCGAAGAGGAAGGGGGACGCTGAAAGTGGCAACAGAGGCAACAACAACAACAACAGCATGCTGAACATTAGAGGGCCAGCCAGCCAGGCTAACCGGCCCACAGTAAGCACCTTCAACATGACTGTGCATGATGCAGTCGACTCCAAGGACGTGGTGTCAAGTATCATCTCGATCAATGATATTAATGCATATGTATTGTTTGATTCGGGTGCTACCTGTTCATTTGTTTCTAAAGATTTTGCTAAGAGATTAGATTTACCTCAAGAAAAGCTAGAACACCCTATGAACGTTGAAGTAGCAAACAAAGAAATCATTCCCGTAAACTACATTCATAGGAACTGTTATGCTGAATTGAGAGGGTTTAGACTTAACATGGATTTGATACCGATTCGTCTGGGGAGTTTGACGTAATCCTAGGGATGGATTGGCTGTGACGCCCCCAAATCCGGGTCCCTTGTACCATGGGTTTGGTGCTCACGTGACTATTCTACCCTGTCATCTCATACATTCAATCTGAATAAAATAATAATAAGAACTTAATTTACATTCATCCATAACTAATCCCAGGTTCTACGTACATTTACACATACAAACTGTCGTACCAGACATATTACAAAATATAATAATATTTACACAATAATTACAATAATAGTACACCTACTGCTGGTTGGCTTTTCCTTTACCCTTATCTACACCCGACCCCTCGGTCTTCTCTGGCTTAGCTGAAATATCATGAATGAAAGCAAGAGTGAGCTTAAGATAGCTCAGCAAGTAAATAAACACAAGATAACATGATGTTTCGAAATGATAAATATAAATCATTTATGAGGAAATGGAGATATTCATATCAACACTGGCTTTTGGCATTTCAACAGATGATGAGGGACTTATAACACAAGATGAACATGACTATCTGGAAACATGAAATTTTAATTGTTGTATGGTCACAAGACCAAGAACACGTTAAGAACAATATCAATCATCAAGACCGATACTGCCCAAATTAATTATAATACGTTAAGAACAATATCAATCACAAAGACTGACATTGCCCAAAAGGTAATAACACCAGTTTAGATGCGTACTCTGGGTGATCAGCCTGCCGTACTTTATATTGTGCACAACAAACATCTAACGACGCAACCACGTCATAATTATTTTATTTCCTTTATCCTTTATTCCCCCTTTTTAATAGGGTTGTTTTGTTACGGCATAACATAGAGTCCGCACCACCACAATGTGGATTGGAGAGCATAACAATCAAAAGTTGAATTTAACATGAAATATTTCACGTGTCTAGCCAGAATCAAAATTGGCATCGACCTTTTCAATATATTTCAGCAAGGAATGAACTTTAAATGGTAGTACGAATACACAACAGGAATGTTCATTCAAGAACTGCAATTAAAAGTTCAGTCAGAAAACTTGCCTTGATCATCTTCTATCATAACTGGTAAATTATAATCCCGTTTATAACCTGCATGACCAAAATATTGGTTCATACATTAGTTATATACACATGCATGCCATAACTTGCTAAACAAGCTACCCGTTAGCTATACATAACCCTAACACATTGTTCATTTAAACTTTAATATCTCCCATATTGGTTGTTTTTCTCAATTTATGATTTACATATGTGTTTCTATCATTAAATATCAAAATATTGTATTTTTGGAATCAAAATAAGTTATTTTCAAAAACAGGACACGACGCCCCGGCGGAGAACACTGCGCCCACAGCGGAAACTTCTCGGCCAGACAGTGCCCCGGCGTACCCTGATCTCGCCCCGGCGTGGTCCAAACAGAAGCATTACGCCCCGGCGCAGTACTGGTTTTTCAGAAAAAAATTTCTTTTGAAAATCAATGCTATTTTTGACCCAAATTAACATTTCTGAATTCCAACAAGTCAGTAAGCATAGAAAACAAGTAATTGACACGTATGGGCCTTCAAATTATTTTGAAATTGATTTTTAAACCTATTTTTCAAAAGATTTAGTTTTAGGTGCCGGTGAACGTTTTAAAACGTTTAAAATGGTTTTTTATCGCCTTATTCACCAAATAGCTCCCAAATCGATTCTAACACGTGCACATACATAAAACTTAGATGTTTGGCCTTATTACACATTCAAATACTCACAATGGCCAAAAACCACATATTGGTTGCATTTCATCATTTTTTTTCCCAATTACCAAACTTAAACCAAACTTCACTCTTGGAACTCTATACTTCACATGCATGACCACATACACAATTAGCAACTTGGCATGCTCACATAACTTCTATATGTACCTTCCAATGCACTTTACAGATTATAATTTAGTTTAATAACAAATGCTAGCATAATATTGCGATCTTCTTAAACAAAACACATCTATCACCCAATTAGCAACTTAGAATGTTATCTATCCAAATTTTATACAAGTAATCAACTTGATCAACACCTTCAACTATGTTTTCATCAACTTCATCCACATATAACACATGATCATACTCAAATCAAGGTTCTAGCTTTGAAAAATATACATGAATAGTATGCCACCTTTGTTCTAACACACTTTGAGCTTAGGGTTTCTTCTACAACCAAACATGAAGCACCTAAACTCATAAACATCACATAGTCAACACATATTACTAAAGTTACATGCATGGCTATTTCACTTCTTGAATTTTAAGCACATAGATAACAATTCTCATGGCTTGAACCTATTTTACCTTCTATGAGCCTTCTTTCTCCTTGCTATAAAGCTTGATAGTGCTATTTCTTCCACTTTGATGACTTTCTTAGCTTCCTTAAACTCTTTTCCAGCAATCTTCCAAGGTGTTCTTGTAACCCTAGCTTTCTTCTCCCTTTCTCTCTTATGAAATCTCTCTTGTAAGCTCACTTGAGTGCACTCTTCTAAAATGACCAATTTGATGCTGAAAACTTAACATATAAGTGTTGCACAAGACGCTCAACACTTAACTCACCTTGGTTAAGTAACTCATGCATGGTTAAGCCTTATTATGTCAATTCACATGATTAACTAAGGGCAAAATAGTCATTAAATCCTCTTAGGACATATATGTTATTTCTTACGATGTCAAGGGTAACTTAGTCATTTCCCCAAAAATCTAGACAATTAATTCCTATGAAATTTCTTAAAATCAATATGTGCTCATTTTAAATTCCATTTCCAATCCATTTTAATCCAAATTTGTTTCATAAATCTTACATTTCATTCCACCATCTAATAATCCATAATCTATTTGTCCCAAATTGCTTGTCACAACTCAAAATATTTAATTTCCATTAATAACTTATTCGAAAAAAATTTAAATCTATTTATGAATTATAATTTTATATATTTCAAAAAATGCGTATCATTACATTGGCTATCGAGTCACGGGGCGGTTATTAACTGTAAAAAGAAGTGTGTACACCTAAAGACTCCGAATAAGTCAAAAGTTATATTTTACGGTAGCAAATCTCCAAGACAGTCAAGTTGTATGACGATAATGCAAGCACGAAAGTTGTTTAGGAAAGGGTGCGTAGGTTATTTGGCTCATGTGGTCAATACTCGACGTGTCGAGGGCGAACTGAGTCAGATACCTGTTGTACGGGAATTCGCTGATGTTTTCCCAAATGAGATTCTGGGGTTACCGCCGGACAGAGAAGTGGAGTTTGTTATTGATTTGGTACCGGGGAGCGCAGCGATATCGAAGGCGTCGTACCACATGGCACCAGTGGAAATGAAAGAATTAATAATTCAGTTGCAGGAACTGCTAGATAAATGTTACATCAGACCAAGCGTGTCACCATGGGGAGCGTCGGTTCTATTTGTAAAGAAGAAGGATGGTTCGATGAAGCTTTGTATTGATTACCGGGAGTTGAGAAAGGTCACCATTAAGAACAGGTATCCGCTACCCATAATTGATGATTTGTTTGATCAACTTAAGGGAGCGAAATACTTTTCGAAGAAAAATTTAAGGATAGATTATCATCAACTGAAGGTGGGGGAGGAGGATATCCCGAAAATGGCATTCAGAATTCGTTATGGTCATTTCGAGTTTCTAGTGATGTCATTTGGACTAACGAATGCACCAGCGGCATTCATGGATATGATGAACAGAGTGTTCAAGCAGTACTTGGACAAGTTCATGGTCGTATTCATTGATGACATATTGGTGTATTCGAAGACGCAGGAAGAACATGCAGAACATTTACGGATCGCATTGGAGGCTTTGAGAAGGGAGAAGTTGTACGCCATATTTTTGAAGTGTGAATTTTGGTTGCAGAGGGTGTAGTTTCTAGGTCATGTTATCGACAGGGACGGTGTTTCGGTGGACCCAGTGAAGGTAGAGGCAGTTATCAATTGGGAACAACCGAAGTCGCCCCCTGAGATCTAGAGTTTCTTAGGGTTAGCGGGGTATTATTGGAGATTCATTCAGGATTTTTCAAAGATAACATCACCATTGACCAATCTTACCCGAAAGACTGTGAAGTTTGTTTGGTCAAAAAAGTGCGAGAAAAGTTTTCTGGAGCTAAAGAAGAGGTTAAGTCAGGCACCAGTGTTGGCTTTACCAGACGACACGAGAGGTTTCGTAGTGTACAGTGATGCGTGACACAAGGGTCTTGGTTGTGTGCTAATGTAACACGACAAGGTCATTGCGTATGCGTCACGTCTTTTAAAGGATTATAAGAAGAGTTACTCGACTCATGACCTGGAGTTAGCAGCAGTAGTTTTCGTCCTGAAGATTTGGATGCAATACTTGTATGGCGAGAAGTGTGAGATATATACAGATCACAAAAGTCTGAAATATATCTTCACTCAGAAGGAGCTGAATATGAGGCAATGTCGATGGTTATAATTGATCAAAGACTACGACTGTGAGATTCTGTATCATCTGGGCAAGGCCAATGTAGTAGCAGATGCCTTGAGCAGAAAGAGCAGGGAGAAGTTGCTGAAGCTAACAAATCAGGAAGAGTTAGTGAGAGATTTTGAACGTTTGGAGTTGGAGATCAAATATCCGATGGAGACGGACGAGAAGTTATTTACAGTAACAGCAAGCCCGACCTTATTAGACAATATCAAAGAGGCTCAGGAAAAGGATGAAGATTGTGATAGTATTAAGAAGAGAATTGCTGAAAGCGAGGAGCTTAAGTACAAGATTGATAGCACAGGGTTGCTAAGGCTCGAAGGGAAAGTCTGGGTACCGTTGGATCCAGAGCTGCGGGAAGAGATTCTTCAGGAAGCTCATAGTACGAGGTACTCAATACATCCCGGAAGCACGAAGATGTATCAGGATCTACGACAATACTTTTGGTGGCCGAATATGAAGAGGGTAATGGCAGAATACGTCAGTCGATGTCTGCATGCCAGCGGGTTAAAACAGAGCATCAACGGTCGAGCGGACTGCTTCAACTACTAGAGATTTCGAAGTGGAAGTGGAAGCACATAACGATGGACTTTGTGGTGGGTTTGCCACTGACACATAAAGGCTTAGACGCCATATGGATAATAGTGGATCGTCTAACCAAGTCAGCCCATTTTCTACCTATCAGAATACGGTACAATCTGGAGCAGTTAACGAAGCTTGATGTGAAGGAGATAGTGTCACGACATGGAGTGTCGGTATCGATTATGTCTGATAGAGATCCGTGCTTCATGTCAAATTTCTGGGGAAGTCTGCAAGCAAGAATGGGAACACAGTTGAGGTTAAGCACAACGTACCATCCTCAAACTGACGGCCAGAGTGAGCGAACGATTCAGACTCTGGAGGATATGCTCCGAGTAGTTGTGATGGACTTAAAGGGCACCTGGGATGACCATTTGCTACTGGTGGAGTTCGCTTACATAAACAGCTATCACGCTAGTATCGGCATGCCACCGTACGAAGTGCTTTACGGAAGAAAGTATTGAACACCGTTGTGTTGGGACGAGGTTAGTGAGCGAAGACTGCTTGGACCTGAATTGGTACAACAGATTGTAGATACAGTACATCTTATAAGAAATCGACTGGTAGCAGCTCAAGATCGTCAAAAGAAGTACGTGGATTTACATCGCCAAAAGCGGGACTTCGACGTGGGTAGTTTCGTATTTCGGAAGGTATCTCCCTGGAAAGGGAAGATCCATTTTGGCAAGAAAGGCAAGCTGAGCCCTAGGTTCATAAGACCGTTTGAAATCTTGAGGCGAGTGGTTGAAGTGGCGTACGAGGTAGCATTACCTCCTGAACTTGAGCACATTGACAATGTGTTTCATGTGTCAGTGTTGCGGCCGTATAAACCAGACTACAAGCACGTTATATCTTATAAACCAATTCAAGTTGAGAAGGACTTGTCATACGAAGAAGTTCCTGTTCAGATACTCGATAGGAAGGAACAAAAGCTGAGGAATCAGATAATTCATTCTGTCAAAGTACTTTGGAGGAATCACGCAATTGAAGAAGCTACGTAGGAACTAGAGGAGGAAATGAGGGCGAATTACTCGTTTCTATTTGAGTAACCTTATTTTACAATTCCGAAGACGAAATTTTTATAAGGGGGGTGGAGGGGAGAATGCAATGTCCTAGAATTTTCATGTCATTATTAATTAAACTATTAATTTCTAATAAGTTAGTTTTAAGAGATTATTTAAATCTTTTTGTGTAATTAATTAATTACGTGATTAAATAATTATGTGATTAATTATTAGAGTTAATTAAATAGGGTTACTAATATGTTAATTAAATTACTGAACAAATCTTAAAGTTTTAATATCAAAATAATTGATAAGTTGCCATTAATTAAATATTCAATTAAATTGAATATAATGAGTGAAATAAATATAATAAATTAATTAATATGATTATTAATTAATGTGAACAATGTGAAATAATAAGAATAATAATAATAGTTATTAGTTCATTTAGTAATTTAATATTAATGGATTAGAGTATTTAATTATTTAGTTAATCTAATTATTTATTTAATCATGAACTTGGATAATTAATGTGTAAACCTATTAAATTAGCCCAACATGGATCAATTAGTAGCCCAAGTGAAGAATAATAAAACTTGACAAACTAGTAGCCCAAACAATATAAAAGCAAGCCCAAATTGATTTAAAAAGAAGTCCAAAACCTAGCCCACTTAGAATTTAATGTGTAGTTGTTTATTATTTATTAAAAAGTGAGCATATGACATTTATTTTGGGACATGAAATGCTCCCATCAGCCGTGTAGGTCATGAGAGAGGGAGTGAAATGTGTTTTTTATTTTATTTTTCATTTATTTATTTTATGGTTCCTTGTTTGGTTTTTTATAGTACATGGACACCATCCCTCTTTTCACCTAATGTGTTTAGCTTGTGTAAGTATCCAATAGCTAGCATATGATGGTCGAGATTATTAGATATATTATGTGTATCTATTATTTTTCAAGTATACTTGAAATTGTAGACATTACACTTCACTTTGTTTTTTTAAGTCCAAAAGAGTTGGTGGAGAGAAAATTTTAGAGAGAGCAAAATATTTGAAAGAGCAAGGATAAGGAAGGAGGAGGAGTTCATTTTGTTCATGCCTTCAAACCTCACCACCTATTTTGGAAGAAAAAAGAAAATAGTCATTGAATCAAGGTAATGGTTATTTTAAATGTAACTTTGTTTTTAAATTAAATAAATCATCATGTTAGTATAAACATGTTAGTATAGTTAGTAATGTGTATTAGTAATATTTATGTCATGCTTGAGTTTAATATGCTTTATTTGTATTTTGATATATTTTGTATGCTAAAAACACGTGTTTGGTAGTGTGTAAACAAGTCTCAAAATAATGACCAAAATTTTTTTTTTATAAAATTTAGATTTAGTGTTCTAATATTATAGAACATTAAATCATGAGAAAAACAAAGTTTTAATCACTCAAAATGGAGTTATACACATAAAGTTATGATTTGTTGTAGTTTATGTGATATAATAATTTTTATAAAAAAAAATGGTATTAAATCATGGGAAAGTAAATTTTCATGTTATAAATTGATATTAAGTGATTGGTAATTTTTTGGATTTTTATTGAGGAGTTAAAGCTTACTTGAATGTATAATTTTTATTAAGTGGGTATTTCCGGAATACTGTAGCTAATCTGCTAGTGGGAAAAAATTAGAGCTGACCGCGCAATGCGTAGACATTTTAGCCGATGGACACGGAGCCAAAACGACGTCGTTTGACATAAGGAAAAATTACTCCGAGCGTTACGCGCGGAAGCCGGCTGCGAGTTCCTCAAAACGGCACCGTTTTGGGGCCTGTTGGTGTTAGGCTCGCGCAATGCGCGTGAGCCAGCTTCTAGTAAAATTACAAACTTGCCCCTCTATTCGTTTTCTGCGAAATTACTAATTTGCCCTCAGATCAGTTTTCAGTTTATTTAAAAGTTTGTCATTCTGGATAATTTTAATTAATTTAAATGTTTAAAAATTAATTTAAAATTATAACAAAAATAATAATAATACAAAAATAATATTTGGGATGATATTTTTCATTAAGTTTAATATTTAAATATTTTAAATATTTATCCAGATAGCTAAATCATGGTTAAGTTAAATAAATAAAATTTTTATTAATTATTTTTTATTTAAAATGTTAATAATAAATAAAGGTGATAAATTAGCAATTATCATTTAATTCCTATTAAATAATAATTAAAGAGAGATAAAAATTTATAAATTAATTATTTATTATTTAAATATTATTAAATAATAAATAAGGATAATTAAGTAATTAATTATTATTTAACTAGCATTAAATAATGATTAATGGAAATTTGGTTAATAAATTAATAATTTATTATTTAATTTAAAAAATAAATAAGGATAAATAAATTGATTATTATTTAACCTTAAATAATAATTAAAATTAATTAAATAATTAATTATTATTTAATTGACATTAAATAATAATTAAAGAGGATTAAAATTAGTAAACTATTATTTAATTTTCTTAAATTAAATAATAAGTGAGGTTAATTACTTAGTTAATTATTAGTTGATTAATATTAAATTAAAGAAGGTTAAAATTAAATCAATAATTATTTATTATTTAATTATTATTAAATAATAAGTAAGTACAACTAGTTATTATTTATTTTAAATAATAACTAAAATTAATTAATTAATTTCTATTTAATCAAGATTAAATAGTAATTAAATAGAGATTGAGTTAATAAAATAATTTAAATTTAATTATGCTTTACAATTGTAATAAGTTGTTTAAAGGTTTAATAAGTGTCCAACACTTAAGAAAAATACTTTCTAACTTATTAAATTATTAACCTAATTTGATTAAGGATCTATAAGGTTAATAATATTGTTTTGATTGATGTAAATTATGTGTTAGTACTTATGTGTGGTAGATAAGTTCCTTAATGAGCGTATAGTTGTGCACATACGTCGTACTAATTATTAGACCAACTTTATTAATGATTAGGTCTTTCAAAGCCAGTTAGTTAAAGCTAGACATTAATTGTAGCTGAGCAGACATGCAAGTTCCTTATCTCTAAACTCATTTCATTGAGTAAGTTATTTATTTAAGCTTGAATTATAATTTCAAGTATGCTTTCAGTGGTTTAAATTACTTTACAATTATTTCACATTAATATTATTATTATTCGCACTTGGTGCACTTGATCTTGTACAGTCTTTGACTTGTACCTTATTTAATGTTTTACTATTTAAAGAACTATTCAAAGTAGGTCTAAGCCATTGTTCGGCTAGACATTTATGTTAAAGATTTTAAAAGTTATCCAAATCATTGAAGATGCGGATTCTTAGACTATTATGAACACCCATTTATTATAGGGAAGTACCCTGTATCTAATATCAGGTACAAAACACGAAAATTAAATGTTATGCATACACATATTATGCTAACGTTGATCCCCTCGGGTACATATTTCTGGTAATAACCATGGGGTCAACCTGCTATTGACTCCAGTGGATGTTTATAGTTCATAGTCTATTTGACTATCTTGATTCTAAAAGCAAATCATTATTCCTTCTTATGTTATTTATATTATCGAATTGTTCAACTATTCCCTTTCATTCATGATATATTGTTTCTTGTTGTTACTTTAACTTGTTGAGCAAACTAGTTGCTCAGCCTTGTTATATCATGAAACCTTATTGCAGTGCAACCTGAGACTTCTGGGAAGAACAAGGGTAAGGGAAAGATGAAGTGACAGGCTTCAGGATGCAGCCTTTTAGTTAACTAAATTACTTGTTATGCAATATGAACGCTAAGTACTTTATTAAGGACATTTGTGTAAGGTTATCGTATCTTGGGACTAGTAACACCTTTTGAATGAACAACATATGTTTATTATTCCGCATTTAGTTATTGTATGTTGTTTAGAGGTGGATGTTTGTATTGGATCGTGATGACCTAATCCAGGTATTTGAGACCCGAATTTGGGGGCGTCACAGAAACAATTCAAGACAATCACTTTTTTTATTGTTAGAACATATCTACATTATATAGTTGTTGCTATAAAAGTTTTCTTCTTGGTCAGTCCCATGATTCTAGTTCCTTTAATTTATATGATATAGATTGCCATTATAAAGAAATATCTGTTTAGCTCAATTGGAAATGGAAGGCTAAAAATAATGTATAAATCATTCCCTTTTGGTCATTATGTTTATTATATTACCTTTCAAGGTATGCCAAATACTTAGTCAACCACGTTATTATAAGAAAAGGAAACAAGCTGCTAAAGTTAAGTCCACCAATATGAGATCAATAAATTATGGTAATGGAAATACTTAACTTTTCAAAATTAAACATGATTACCAAATATTTTGAACCTCATTAATTTTGAAAACCCAATTAGTTGTTTCCATATTTAATTAATTACTTGCATGATTTTTGAAAACTCAATTCCAAGATTTAAGTTAACAAGATTAAAAAATATACAATGAAAATCTTGTTTTATAATTTAACTCCATTAATTATGGGAATGAATAAAATCACATTTAAAAATAGTTTTCCTATAATTAAAAATATATTCGTTTGAATAACAAAACCAACTTGAAAAAAGTTTTGTAAAAATAACTCAATTAGTTTTAATGAAAGATTTTTCAAGATAAGAAATTTAAACTAATTGAAGGAATTAATTAGGAAAGATATAATGCAAACAAGGTGATGTAATATTTTAACCATGCTTTCTTTTTAGCCAACCACGTTAATCATGCTGCTAAAAGGTACTATGGAAGATTTAATTCCTTTTAGGTCCATGATTCTAGTTACTTTAAAAAAAAATACTTGATTAATTTAGTCAACATGGAAGATTTAATAACGTTAGCCACTAAGTCCCATGATCTTAGCATTTTGATATCTTTAATATATAACCCATTTAGACAGCTTTAATTATGGAAGAAAGTATGTTTATTCCAAAATGAGTTTTAATAAAATAAACGCTAGCAAATTAGTTTCCTTCTTGGTCCCATGATACAAGATATCTAATTAGCTTAATCAATTACGAAAAGTGAAAACATTAGAAATCTCAATTCCAAAGATTATTGTAATAGGTTTTATTTAGAAAGAATTTATTAAAATCTATTTTCAAATTAACTCCTTTACTTTTGGAAAAAAGCCAAAGTAATTATTTTCATAAACATTACCATGATCAATGCAATGCAAATTATCATGCAAATTCTAGAGCCTTAATTGAGAAATAATTAAAGCTAGGATCTTAATTTGAGCCTAGAAGTCCAAGATGAATCTTCATATTTTTCAGTTTGGAATAACATGAAAAATCTACTGCATTCATTCAGTTTGTAATCCAGTCTGCTATATTAATCCTGTAACATTCTGTTAGCTACTACAGCTATCCAGTCTGCTGTATTAATCTTCTAGCTACAAAACTGCACAATTTAGTTCCAACATAAAGTCATCATCAAAACATAAGATTGGAACATGACCAAGTCAACATCGTATAAGATTTTCTACTTAATGTATCAGCTACAACATTCGTCATGCCGGGATGGTACTGGATGGTGTGGTCGTAATCCTTTAACAGCTCGAGCCAATGTCGTTATCGAATGTTGAGTTCTTTCTGGGTGAAGAAATAATTGAGACTTTTATGATCCGTGAAGATTTCCACTTTCTCCCCGCACAAATAGTGCCTCCAGATCTTCAACATTTTTCTCATAATCTTTGAGTTGTCGAGAGGCATAAGCTCTAAATTTTTCGTGTTATATAAGGATGCAACCTAAACCTTTTCCTGAAGCATCGCTATAGATGACAAATTCTCCCGATCCTGATGGTATAGTTAAAACATGAGCTGAAACAAGTCTTTTCTTATGTTCTTGAAAGCTCTTCTCATATTCCTCGCTCGATACAAATTTGGTGCTTTTCTTAGTTAGCTGAATTAATGGAGTGACAATTCGAGAAAATTATTCTAAGAATCTCCGATAATAATCAGTTAGGTCCAGAAAGCTTCGTACTCTTACAGATCTTTATAAATACCTTCAATAGATTAAGTACACTCCGAGATAACTTAACAAAGTAATATTTAGATAGCAAAAGAAATAATAAGCAAGGAAGTTATGCAAACTCCTTATGTTTAAGCCTCTATTTATAGCCAAAACCTAACAACATCTACCACACATCAATTATCACACTTAACAATTATTTGTGTTATTAATCCACTATACACATCTTTTCAATATATTATTCACCCATTATTTACATCTTTATCTTTAATTTATATTATTATATCTTTTTAATACATTATTCACCCATTATTTACTTTTTTATCTTTAATTTATATTATTCATCCATTATTCTCATTAATTTAATTATTCATTTATTCATAATGTTTCACTCCTATTCATCCATTATTCATAATGATTTACACATATTCATCTATTATTCATTAATTATTCATAATGATTTTTAATTATTCATTTATTCATAATGTTTCACTCCTATTCATCCATTATTCATAATGATTTACACATATTCAACTATTATTCATTAATTATTCATAATGATTTACACATATTCATACATTATTCATAATGATTTACGCATATTCATCCATTATTGATTAATTATTCATAATGATTTACACTTATTCATCAATTATTTACCAATTATTTTTAATCTATACCATTCATCAATTATTATATCCAATTATTGTGAATGCAGAAAATGAATGAACGTGTAACTGTGACAATTATTAGTTCTATAATATGAAATAATGTGCAATAGCTACGATGACAATTATTGATTCAATAATATGAAATATTGTGCATTTACTACTGTGATAATTATTAGTTCAATAAAGTCAAATACTGTGTAATGACAATTATTGATGAAATATAGTGCAATAGCATCTTTATCAGTTTAACAATATAAAATACTGTACAACACCGTGTGCTACTGCTCAATATCGCATGTTACTATTTTTTTTTATCATCGGTTACTCTAACAGTGATAATACCATTGAGAATTTTTATTTAAAAAGGTTATTGCTGCCATTTTCTACATCCAACAAATATTACGTTGTGGGGTCCACCAATAATTGTTTATTTATGTGTTGTCGTACGAATATTCTCCGAGAAACGAATATTCATAAATAAAATATAATTTGCATAAAATATCATTAACTTTAACTTTTAACAATTTAATACCTTACTCTTTCATAATAATATAAAGTAAAATTAAATTTTATTTCATAAAAGTTGGGACCTTACATATATGGACACTAAGTCCTCGCACTATGGGTCTGAATCACTAAGAATCAGGAGGGTCACTAAGTCTAATATTATTTCCATAAGACACTAAGTCACGTTCCCTCAACAAGGATTGATTCCTCTTCATCAGACGGTCCTCACCCGATTTTTTCCTCAAAATACTAAGTCCATTTCCCATCTTGAGGCGGATTCATCTGAATTAGGCGGGTCACTAAGTCTCATCTCATCTCCATAAGACACTAAGTCGTCTTCCCTCAACAGGGGATGATTCCTCTTAAATAAACGGTCCTCATCAAATTTTTTCCTAGGACACTAAGTCATCTTTCCATCTTGGGGCTGATTCATCTGAATCAGGCGGGGCACTAAGTCCCGTCTTTCTGTTGATTGTTATTGTTGTTGTTAAGGTGCTAGCAAGTTAATGTTTATCTCATTATAGATGATATTGGAAACTAAGAAATGATTTCGAGATCCTTCTTAAAATTTCTGATCAGTTATTGCTCTGGAATCATTCTAGATCGATCGTCTAAAATGTAGATTGACTTTGGGTTGATGATATCTATTCAGTTGATCAATCACTTCTACGATCTTCTATAGATCTACCCTTTTTGTACTTATGCTCCTTTTTCATGTGTATGGGCAGACCCCTTTTTTTATCGTTTCTCTCTCTTCGACCTGATCTATCTCTATTTGGTCGACTCTGTTCTTCTTATTGTTGTTAGAAGTTTGTTTATAAATCATCTTTTGAGAATCCCCCAGTTGAGAAGTTGTCGTTTGTCCATTTAATGCTTCAATCTTAGAAGATCACTAATGTTGACATATCGGAAACGTGTCAGCTTGTTTTCTCTATTAGATCTTCTTTTTAAGCTTAAGGTTTTTAGTACTCTCTTAAGAGCTATCTTATATTTAGATCTTTCCATTTTCAGTCCTTTATCACGATTGTTAAGATTTCCTTTCTGCTCTACGATTTCAATTTCTCAAAGTAGCCCTACGATCTATAGTGTTACAATCGAAAGACTTTACGATCAACTAAACGATCTACAACTCTGCAATCTTCACTTTATTGACCTCAGCTTCTACAATCTTCAGTTGTCTTTAAGTTCAACAGTAATGCGTATGAATTCTATGATTTATTCAGTCGTTAATCGTAGTATATATTCTTTAGTTTAGTTTGCTTAATGATTCTCAATATAACTTTACTTTTGTGTCTACAGTCATTTTATGATCATGCACTTTGCTTTACGACTTTGCTAGACATGCTTAGTTCACTTCCTAGGAACTAAGCTTCTTCTTCTTTGAAGTTGAACTTCTATCTTCTCAAGTTCTTTCTCTTCCCCTTGATCAGCTCTCTTATCTGGACATGTGATGCCTCCAAATCCGTGTTCTATAACCTCGGGTTTGGTGCTCACGATCCAACAACATCAACATAATATATAAACTAAAGAAGAAAATAAATAAACATATATTGTTCATAACATTAGGTTCTATTAATCCCAAGGTCTATTAACCTTGACATAGTTATAATCCATACACTTTAAGTGTTCAAAAATTATACTAGACAATTACAACATTAATAATTAACTAGCATGCATATTAATTTATTCTTGAACCTTCTCCCTGCCCTTGTTCTTCTTAGAGCTTTCTGACTTAACTGTAAAATATCATAATATAGCAAAAGTGGACAACTACTTTGCTCAGCAAGTTCAAATAAGTAGTAATCATAAGTAATGTATATCATGATTGAAAAGAATAAATTTATGAGGTTTCAACAATATATATTTGTGAAAGAACAAGTTTTAAATTCAATTTAAAATAAAGAATTGAGTTTTTATTGTTGAGTGGCCGCTAAGGACCATGAACTAATACTAAGGCATATCAGTCATTCAACTTACCCTTTTAGTATTGTGGTATTTGAGGGGATCAATCTCTTGTACCCATATGTGTATGCATAACATTTAAACATCTGTGCGCATGTTCAATTTTTTGATAATAATCCACTTATTAGGGTTGTTCTTTCCTAGTCTTAATATAAGAGTTCACACTAACTTTTAGTTTGGATTTACTTTAACAATATTCAAATGATTGAATTCATATATGCAAGGTCTAGCTGAATACCACAATTGATTCTTTACTAGAACCCCCTTTTGATTCTTTTTATTTTCTTTTTCCTTCTTATATTTATTAAAGGTATCAGCGCTGCCCTCGGCAATGATGGCTTTCTCAAGAAGTTGAGAGAAATTTTATATCTGTAATACGACAACTTTTCCATAAATCTAAGGTTTCAATCCTTTTTTGAACCTCCTCGCTTTATGTTCCTCTGTCACCACTTGATGTGGAGCGAAACACATGAGCTCACTAAACTTTGTTGCATATTGGGAAACTGTCATATCCCCTTATGTTAAATTTAGAAATCAGACTTCCATCTAATTCTACATGCTTCTTAGAAAAAAGTTCTCGAAAAATAATTCCTTGAAATTTTCCCAAGTGATTATACCTTATCCCGCCATTGATTTGTTGACTTCCCACCAAAAGTTCACTTCGCCCTTCAACAGATAGGCAACAAATTTTGTCTTTTGGTTTTCCCCAACCTTGGCTATGTCAAAAGCCTTTTCAATTTCGGTAACCCAATTTTGGGCATCGATTGGTTCAGTAGTTCGCTGAAATTTGGGAGGTCCTATGTTCTTAAAGTCTTTAAATGTAGTTGTATGTGTTCGGGGTGGATTTTTTTAATTTACGATGGCACTCATTAACATATTAATAAATTGTTGCATATAATTTTCGGCAATCTAATTATCACTAGGTGGTTATTCAACACTCTCACAACTACTACTAGCATGTGTCGTCATTATTGCCCTTGTGTTTGGTGGTGCCATTTCTCTAAAATAAAGGAAAGACAAGTATAAATATGTAAGCATAAAAAAAAAATTACACATCATATTTCATAACAAAATTTGTATTTATAAACTTCCACACATTATAAACTACTATTAACCGGGTTAATAATTTCACTTTACTATTATTAACATCCCTTATAAAAATGAGAATGCTAATATTACACACATAAAGTATAATTTTAATTTAAATATTACAAGTCTTCTTCTTAATTGTTCTTGACCTCTTAAAAGCCCTATTTAGCATACTCGAAACTATAGATCGATTGATCTCGTAGCCCGATTCATTCCTTGTCGTGGAAAAATCTTCCACCTCCTTGTGAAGTTCCTAATAGGAAATGCGACGTTCACTCTTTTTATAGACAAGTTATTCTTGTAGCTGGAACCTTTCGGCTTCCTTGATGGCTAATTGAACCTTTTGTGCGTGGTTTCTCTCAACTTCCTCCAATCACACCATTTCAAGAGTCTCAATTCTTTCGGAGGCAGCATCCATTAATGCTACTTGCTCCGCTTCTTCTTCATTCAATTATTCGATGATCTCATCCAAATCGAATTCTAGATTGCCATCCTCGGCGTCTAAGATATCAATATCATGTTGAATATCATCAAAATCATCGTCATTAGACATTTCAACAAAGTTTATCACTGGTGGTCACCTGCATGATCTATCACCGGATATTTAATTGGATCCTCATCGGGATCACTTTCGAGGACCACAGGATGCGTGTTTGCTTGCATTATTTCATCCTAACTTGGAATTACAACCATCCTATATAAGAGTTTAGCTTTAATTAGTATATTTCTTTCACATAACATCTTTTATGTAATTAAGATTTATTAACATCTTTTAATTATCAATAGATTCTTCACAAGTCTATTTAACGTATATCATCAGATCATATCCTAAAGTACTCGTTACTTTAGAGCTACAATCTATGGCTTTGATACCAACCTGTGATGCCCCCAAATCATTATACTTTCTATAATTAATTTAGTACTCACTATAAATGCTAAATCATTTGGTATATAGATGATTCTCTTTATTCATAAATAAAGTTCTCATCTTAATTTCTCAAAGATCTTTCATTATTTCATACTAAGCCATTGTAATCGATGCAAAGGACTTAATACTCATCTCAAATGTTTTAACCTTAAGATTCAGATATTCTATAACTTTACATATTTCAAGTTTCATGGCATTAAATCATTAGGACGGTTCTTGGGAACAGAGAATCTCATGATGAATGTTTGTATCTTCATCCGTGATAAATATTTACATCTTTATCCGTGACAAATGTTTGTATCTTTGTCCGATGAAAAATTCTTTTTCCGTACATAACATACCCAACTAGTTAAAACACTCACTCGAAACACATTTGTTTATAGTGACATCTCTTCATATCAATAATCCTACTTATTTGGCATTCATAATAGTAATAGCAAGCTTATACTTAGGTCCGAGGAACCTAACGATGAATTTGACCATTTAACATCAATTAACCCTGTCTCGGATGCTTCCAATACTCACAATATTATTTACTATCCTCATTCTGATAAGTAGTTCATATCAATGTTGTGTTAATGTTTAATAATTCTGAGTCCTATAAAAGTAAAGACATAACAAGATGATGTGATGAAACATGATAATATTAATATAACATTCGGCCACATGCATGAGACTTATTCTTATTACAAAATATCATTATGACTACATTTAAGAACTAGTAAATTGAGGTTTATTTGCAAGGGTGAGCTAAAAATGATCAGTAAGTCTTAAACACATAGCATAGAAGTGAACTCACACCGATATGAATTAAAAAGATTCATAGCACAACAATTGATATCGCAAATATTTTAACATAACAAAACTGAGTGGTGGTTAGACCTTGAACTATTCGTTTGTCTTTTGACTTAGAACCATACAGTTAACATAGAAAGGGGATCAACCTAATGACATCCTATGTTACGCATAACATACACTGAAATGGAATAATCATGAATAGTGCTGCATATTTTTTCATCTCAATTTACTTCACATGTTAGGATCACCCCAAGACAACTTGGTTTGATAAAATAAAGCATGCTTGGAAATATATCACGAAAGAACATTTCATTTCTCAAATTATGCCTAAACAAGAAGCAATAACTTTCAAATCAAAGATTTATAACACGTTGTTTGTATAAGATGTATAAATCACATTAAAAAAAGTAAACAAAGGTTAATGATAGAAAACTTGCCTTAAAGCAATTTAGGATTTTTTTTGGTAAAGCGTTAAATACCTACATAATTGTTTACGCGTACTCGAATGTTAGTTTATCGAATTTTATTTCTTAATAAGTGTTTTCATATATTTTTTTAGACTATTTTCATATGTGGTTTTAGTTGAAAACTTCTCAAACTCAAAAATTCATTTTTAAGTGACTTTTTAAAAAGTGGACAGCAGCATTGGTTGTTAGACCCTGACTCAGTTAAACTTCCATAACTTTTTTCATTTTAAAACATTTTGGAGTTGTTCAAAATTTCACGCGTTCGTAACTTTCGTCTCTATAATTTATATTTAGACCAAAGTTTATATTCGACAGTAAGAGGACTGTAACACACGAAGAACACAGAGAACAAAAAATTGTACATGGCTACGACGTGCGTTATTGAGCTTTAGCTTTAAACTATAAAATAAAATTTAACATTATAACGTCTTGCTCAAGAACTTATGAAGAACACAGAGAACGAAAAATAGTACCTGGTTACGACTTATGTTCTTGAGCTTTACGACTATATGCTTGAAGAAATTTAAACATTATAATTACTATTAATTTTCTTGAATTAATTAACTATAAATTGAAAAGAATAAAAACTAGAGATCTACCTTTTGAAATACTAGGTTGACAATATTGTTGCAAGACTTCAAATATTAAACTCACAAACTCTCTCAATATAAAACTTTGATTATAACTTTAACGCTTCAAATTAGCTTTGAAAAATGATGAAAAATTATGAAGGTTTATGCTTGTATTGATAAGAGTTTCAAAACTAGGGCTTTTTGGTCATTAACATATAACATAGCTTCTTTAATAAGCTTCATTCAAGCTTCTCATGTAAGCTTTAAAAATGCTACCTATGTACATTATAATTGAGCTTGCAAAGCAAGCTACCTTGCTTCTAAAGTGGTCGGGTATAGAGAGGTAGGAATAGGTCATTTCCACTTTTGTTTTAAGGTTAGCTTGGTTATTAAATAAGCTAGCAACTTGTTTGGTTAATTAATTTCTTAGGTCACCAATTAATCTTACTTAGATTAAGCTTAATTTCAATTAAGTGTATTAGTTTAGTCTTAATTTATATTTAGTATATTAGTTGACATAATTGACTATTACTATTCACAGTTGAATTTCTCGTATTTATACCCTATAATTTTTGTATTTATATGCATATTTATGAATAGTACTTTTCTAGGGTTTAAGGTTTGAACCTTAGGTTTTCAAATTAGGGTTTAGGTTTTAACTTATTTTCCACTTTAAGGTTTTAGGGTTAGAGTTTAGGTTTTAATCCTTTTAGATTTTCTCCGAACCCTAATTTTAGGTTTTTTTAAAAATAACTTTTATTTTTTTAATAATTGTTTAAGTTGGATTCTTGAAACGAAACACAAAAATAAACACATATTAAAATTCTATAGCACATTTAAAGTGTAATTCAATCTTTATTTATTCATATAAAGTTGGATTACAATATTCTTCGAAGTTCAGAACATTACACGAACAGTCTGGAAGAACTCCTCTAAATCTTGCAGATGATCCTACACCATAGGGCTCTTAGCAATCATGTCATCCATGTACACCTCAATGATCTTCCTAATTTGTTTTCGAAATACCTTATTCATCATCCATTGGTATGTGGCCCCCGCATTAATCAACCCAAATATCATCCGATTGTAGGCATAAATGGCCTTGTGAGTAATGTACGCTATCTTCGGTATGTCTTCCTTCGCCATAAAATTTTGGTTGTAGCCCCAGAAGGCATCCAAGAAACTCAAAATTGCATTCCCCGAAGTCGCATTGATAAGTTAATCAATATGTTTAAGGGGATAAAAGTCCTTCGGGCATGTCTTATTCAAATATGTATAGTCTATGCAGACCCTCCAATTCCCATTTTATTTTTGGACCAAAACCACATTCGTCATCCAATTCGGATACTCGATCTCTACAATTACTCTGACATCCAAGAGCTTACCGACCTTCTCATATATGATTTTTTAATACTCTGATGTAAGTCATCCACTTCTGATGAACTGGCTTCTTGTTTGGATCGATTGACAGTTTATGGACAACCACATCTTCTGCTATCCCGGGCATGTCCCGAGGAATTATAATAAGCATGTAACAACTATATCAATCTAAACTTGATCGTACTTGGCAACCAGGCACCTATCTTTATCAACTTTGAAGTGTTGCCTGGTATCAGCTCCATCTCCTCAGTCTCTTCAGTAGGCAACGCCAACGGCTTTGTAACCCTTTCAGTAAATGGCTCAATATCAACTAGCATGGTCTACTTCTGCCTACTAACCCCAATAGTTGATGATGTCAAAGCATAGTGGTAACTCCTCCGAGCAATATCAAGGTTTCCCTTCACTTCACCGACCCTAGTTAATGTTGGAAACTTCATCTTGAAGTGAGGGATAGATGTAACAGTATGTAACACAGATAATGTCGTTCGACCTAGGATGGCATTGTAGGCCGAATCGACTTGAAAAACTAAAAACTTTACCTAAATCTTCATCTGTTGAGGAGTCGTCCCAAACACCACCGGATACTCCACCATTCCAATCATAAATACAGCTTTATTGTCGAATCCATATAACTTATTTACACCCTGGAAATCCATCATCTGATAAGTATGGCTATAGAGTACATTCACCAAAGACCCATTGTCGATCACGATCCTTTTCAGGTCTACCAGGCCGACCTATGTAGTGATGACTAGAGCTACTTTATGCGACTCGACTGCATCAGGGGGATAATCCTTGTCCGAGAATGAAATTACCATATTGGGAAAAGGTCGTTCCACCTTGGGCGTCTGCTCCGATAAGGCCATCATAATATTTGAAGGGGATCGGCGCTTCCTCCCAATCTGCCTTTGTACCGACCCGCCTATGATGACATCCACCACCCTACAAGGCCAATCTTCTCACTCTGCCCTTCTTTTCTCAATAGGTTCTGGATTAGGAGTCTGACCTTCCCGTCCTACCACATACTGAATCAGCCGCTTTGTTCACTTCTCTCTATCATATCCTTCAACCCGATGCATATTTATGTTACATGCTCGATCTATCGATGATACTGACAATATAAATTTGTCCTGGAATGCCTCGATCCTGACGGTCTCGGCTCGACTGTTGGAGTATTCCTTATAGCCTCCAATATCTTTACCTGGTCGGTGTTTAAAAGAGTATACACTTTGCTTTTCGCTTAAGGCTAGAAGGGCGTCTTGTTCGTTGTCGGTTGTCCAGCCTTGCCTTCGGCCCAATCATATCAAAGACATTTAACTTACCATATTCACTTTTGCTATTATCGTTAGGACGATCGTTTCCTTTATTGCCCGGTTGCAAACTGGCCATAGCTTCCTCGATTGCAATGAATTTTTTAGCCCGTTCATATGTGTCTAAGAGGTACTTTGAAGGATTGAACATTACATCCTTCATCGTCCTCTTATTCCTGGTCATATCCATCCTAGTGGTAAAGAACCCTAACACTTGTTTCATGTTCAGATAGGTGATCGTCCCCACTGCATTCTAGATTTTTTGCACATACTGGCTCAACAATTCACCCGATTTCTGCTTTATCTGCATCAAGTACGTAATCAGCTTGCCTCTCCTCTTATTGCTTCTAAACCATTCATGGAACTTCTCACACAACTCTTTCCACAAACTGATGTTATTCGGGGGCAGCGACATCACCCATTGCTTAGCCCCTTTTTTAAGTGTCATCACGAAGATCTGACACATCCCAACCTCTATACGATTATAATATTTTATCACTCGCTTATAAGAACTTGTATGGTCATAGGGGTCGCCTGTACCGTCGTAACTCTCAAGAGATGGCAACTTCTTCGGATTAGCTTTTTCGTGGTTGATGCAAGGAAAGAACGGAGACCTCGTATCCAAGGGCATGAGCATAGGTGCTACCGGCTCTGCCTCTGTCGTCGGTCTTGCCTCTACTGCTGTCAGCCTCCTTTTCAATTATGCTATCTTCTACATAACGGGGTTGGGAATAGGCACGTATGGAACTATCCGTTGCTTTTTCCGACCCGACTCCGTCATTCTGTCACCATGAATCCTTCGTTTAATCAAGGATCTGGTTCGTCTCTAATAATACCAGTTTGGCGATTCGGGTTGCCTTATATCTTCTGTGTGATCCTGGTCTATCCAACCAGGTCCCCTTATATAACCCCGAGGTTAGTTCCGGTCCCGTAAGCCGAACTGCCTAGTTCTTTCTTGCCTCGGCTGAGTCTAACTTTAGGGGGTTAGCTCTTGCTCTCCTCCTTCAATGGTAGTTGGAGGATCCTCCCCTCTACTCAGTTTGGATAGATGGGCGCTCCACTCCTGACATTGGGGCCTCAATGTTTCCAACTCAGCTTTCACCTCGCTAAAATTATGAAGTCTTATTATTTCTCTTTGATCACGAGATGTTGACCTTCCCTTCGGGTTTGCCAACTCCTCTGGCCTCAATCTCCGTAAGTCTAGTTCTACCCTCCGTGGGTTAGAATCTAGTGTGACTGATGGTAAGAGCAATCGTCTACGAACTGGTGCTGAGTGAGTTTGCACGGGTCTACTCCTTGATTGAATCCAGTCCAATACTGAGCTATGAACACGCCTATAAACTGGTTTTGTAGAGGATTCCTGTGGGTCTCTACTGAGATTTCCCCCTTCCGTCATAACTACCGCCTCCGAATTAAACTAAACTGGTGATTTGTGGATCAAATACCAAAGGCCCTTCTTCTAGCGTTAATGTTGACACATGATTTTGTCCACCCTTTGAAACCACAAAACAACGAGCAACCTGTACTCAAAACAACCTCTAGACACCCCACATATCAAACAACGATTAAGGCCGTCTGTGGATACTCCGGTGTGAGAATAAGTACATGCCAAATAGCGTAACAATGAAAAATCAAAAATAATGCTAGAATAATGTATGATATTTGATGATAAGAATTGTGTAACTTGATTTACTTGTTTGTAACCTTATCTATATCTTCTCATCAACCACCTTGAGTCCCCGTAACTAATTATAAGGGGGAATCCCTTGACAAAATCCAATTATAATTATGATGTTGAGCGGACAAACCTTATCACCCCTAAAATTCGGAATCACAATTTAATTTAGAGTCATTAATCAATGTGGATCTTATCCTTCCTAAATAACTCAAACCGCCTCAAATGAGACACTTGAATGGGCCAACCTTCAACCGGACCCATCATAGTATGTAAAATGATCTAACTCGACTCCAAATATAAAAAAATCCTTGACTCATATTAAAATTTTGGAATCCAATAAATCATATCCCAACAAGTATATAATTAATTTTTTTTCTCACTTTGTTCGTACAAATCTATCCATTTGTGTTGTTGAGAACTGAGTTTCACAATCAAAACTCAATCATATAATACCACAAAGGAGAGGAACAAGTTGCGATGTTAACATTTTTTTATTTTTTTTTGAAGATACTAATTATCTTTGAGATATTGTAGAACTTGAAGGGTTTTTTTTTTTTTTTTTGGTGTCGATATTATATATGTAACTCTGTCGTGCCCTATCATACATTTTTCATTTGCCACACTATGTATAAAGCCGATAATATATAATAAAATAATATATCATAGCACGGCATCAACATCAACAATTCAAATCAGTTTTAGTGTTAAGAATTAACAAAAATCATGTTTGACGTACAGATGACGAACATCCTGTATGGCTTAGTAATGTGATTGAATCGCTTGAGCGGAATATGAACAGAGTAGATATGTTCAAAATTGCAGGCTTAATATTAACAGGAGAAAACTACATGAATCAAACTACAAGATGCAACTTTTACACTATACATCTCGTAAAAAATATTGATTCTGGGCTTGATTGCATGTGTCGCTTGGTAATGTGTTTCATTACTTTCTGAGGCAAGAGATATGTTTTGAGCAGGTAACATTTGAGTTACATAAGAGCATAAATATCAATACCTTTGCTAATAGTTTAAGATGTCACAAACATTCAGTGATATCCATACTCAAATAGCTATATGAGGCAACTACAGCGGGTAAATAATAAAGTGAACTTTTCTTGATGTGTTTTGGAAGATGAATATGTTTCCTTATTGCAACAGCAAGTCCAAATTAAAACCCAAACATGTTCCAACATTAATTTATGTCTCATGGTAACATTTCAATCAAAAGAAAAGGAGAAACAAGTTCCAACAACTTCAGTATTTTCTTTTCATACATCAGTGTATGTCTCATGGTAACCAGAAATACTGATCGCTTGGGTTTCGGAAACAAAATTAGGCACGACAAATGCACCTATAAATTTAGCAACAAAAAAAAAATACACAAGGCATTTAGTTATCATACCACAATTAAAAATTGTAGTACCTGATAAGCTGGACGCAGGAAAATAAAAATTCCCTGGTAACCCTGGTACGTCTTAACAATAAAACATGACCCTCTTGACATTGTCCTTAATGGCTGGGAGCGGCATAACAGCAGCATCAGTGCCTTGTACCCTCGTGCTTCGCACACGAACATCCATTTCCCCAGTACCAGCAGCTGCAGCACCATGATCTGAACTCTCCCGCTCCATATAAAACCGAGCACGAAAGGCAGCTAAATGAGCATAGTACACCGGTGGCACAATTGACACCGATCTAGTACATCTAGCAAAAGTGTAGCACAAATTGTACGTTAACGACTGCAATGCATCAGCTGTAAAATTGTTCTCATCCCATAAGACATGATAATGAGCAGGCCGGCTCGTCCCTTGAATCCCAGCATGACTGCACAAATAAAAATCAAATTCTCTCGGGTGACAAATTTTTGTATCAACAACTGTACCAGGCAGAATATTGCCACTCTTATCAACCGACTTCGAATCTCCATGTCGGTTTGGAAATAACCTCGTGTGATGCCCTTTTTGTACCATAATAAACGTGATAGGAGGCTGGTAATCGGGTTCTAATGAATCACACGCCTTGCGAATTGCATCAATTTCATGGATCAAAACCTGTGAAAACTGCCCCTGGCTGACACCATCCCTATAAAAAATAATGCGTTCTGGTTTCTGTCCGGTTTCTCTCCGAAATGAAATGAGGTGTTCTTTTATCATACCTCCAGCTATAGTACCTCTATTCCCATCCACATAAGTCTTGAACAAATCATCGATTAGTTCTTGTCGATGGGGCTGAGCTGAAACAAGGCCTGCATAATTTGTGATTTCGGGCCAATCATGAGAAGCAACAACTGCTGCAATCGAGGAAGATGAATCTTCCCCCGGTTGAGGATGAGTAACATCAGCCCCAAAGATTATAGTTGGACGGTCACTAACAAAAGGAATTCGCCTCGATAATGCATCAACCAACACAGTATTTCTCCCTCCAACCTTCACATTTATCTTCAAGGCCAAACTAGCAAGAAACTGCTTGCTGATTTTGAACACCTTTTTCGCCAAACAGCATTGTGAAACTATTCCAAGTTCTGTATCGCAAATACGCTTGATATCACCATAAAGAGAGCCATTGTTATCCGGTAGAATAGCAATCAAAAGGTCGAGATCTTTCTTTTGGAGTTTTGTCATTGCTTCGAGGTGATAGTTCTTTAGCGCTCTTTCTACTTGCTCAGGTTGCGCCCTAATTTGTGGAAGAACAGGTTCTGGATTAAACTGCATACCGGAGATATTGCACATTTGCGCGAGCTCATTACAAAACCCTAAAGCGCCTCGATTTTGAACATTTTGAGCAAAGGTTATGCAAATCCAATTCTCCACTGTTCCCCCATTAACCATCTTCTTGTTCGCCATGTTCCACTCGCCTACTTGAGGCAGGCACTCTTTTTCTCGGCCTGTCTCATGGTATTTAAGCCGCGGAGGAGGTAGAATTCGTGCTTCTACAGTGGCTAAATCCTCACTAATTCTTATTCCGAACTCCTTTGCATGAGGATCGGTAGCATAATCATTATGCCAAGCAGTTTGAGCAATCTCAAATTCCCTTGCTTGAGGACGTTGACATGTAGCTCTCAACAAAGAAGTGATTTGTCTCTCGTTTAACCGCTTAGTGTGCCTTTGTCCATCCACAATTTGGCAAACTTCCATAGGCAAATACATTGGCTTTTTTGGGTTATTAACTTGTAAACAAGGCAAGTGAGTATGTTGAATAACAAACTGATAGGTCTCTCTAAAGTACTCCACTAACGATATCATTGTACCTTTTCCATCAAGATCGAACGTTAAATCTCGTGTAGCTTGTGACGTTAAGCTGAATACACGATATTTCCTTTGTATAATCCCACGATGAGTAACTTTAACTTTCACTCCCTTTAAAGCCTTTACGATCTTGTTGCAATCAAGTTTGGACAATACTCTGATTCTAATATCTGTATTTAAAAGCTGTGCAACAAATTCAACAACAGGCAGCGGCTCAATAAAGGTAGTTGATGAAATGTTAATGTTTAGAGACAATCCCATCTGAGTTGGCTGGAGACTCTGATAAAAACCGCGCCAACTTTCCAATCCCTCGCCTAATGGCTGTTTTCTTACTGGGGAATAAAAAGATCGACCCAAAGGGCAATACAATGAGCTAGGCAGCTGTCGTAGAGCAATGTCTAAAACTTGAATAACACCTTGAGGCTCTTCAGTTTGCCTTCCATCCAAAAACATCTTTAAGTGGCTCAAATTGGCACGTGAGGCTAATTTGATAACAACTTCAAATTCCCTCTCTTTTGTAGATTCGTTGTTTTCATCAGGGAGAGTGATTTTGAACTCTTTCGAAATGAAAGGCAAGTCGCCTGCAGTGTATAAACTATGTCTTCCGTCATAGGCGGGAAGGCGGCTTCCGAGATGAGATTCTTTGTATATTCCTACCAGCTGTGACATTATAGCGCGGTTGACACGGCGTGATGTGACCTCAGGTGTGATTGAGACGTCGTACTGGTGCAAATCTCTTTTTTGAATTTCGACGAGAAAGTGGTTGGCCTTGACAAGACATCTGGTACCAATACGACCCTTACCGGGTCGTCGAGGAAATTTATGTGAGTTGATTGAGGCAGGATTAGGCTGATTGGCTGACTCACTTGAAGAAGGTTCTTGTTGGAGGGAAAGATGCCGGAAGTGTTGTGTTATGTCTGTTGGAGTTGGTTCAGTAGCCTGTACTGATGGCCGGGAAAGTATAAATACCCCACGGCCACCACTGCCACGTTGGTGGTATTGAGGTCCACGTGGCTGATGTTGCTGAGGAGGTCGAACATTATACTGGTGGGGAGCCATTCCACCATGATGGCTACCACGTCCACCACGGTACCATTTTCCACCACCTTGTTGCTGCGGGGCACAGCCTCTCAGTTCTCCACCAGCACTACGACCACCACCACCACTCTGATGTTGCTGGAACCGGCGTTGAGTTGTACCACCACCTTGTTGTTGTGGGGCCCAGCCTCTTGCACCTCCGTGATGGTATCCACCACCATCACTCTGTTGTTGTAGTTGTTGCGGGGCCCAGCCTATCGCACCTCCATGATGATATCCACCACCACCTCTTTGTTGTTGTTGCTGGTGGTACCGGGGTTGAGTTGTACCACCACCTTGTCTTCCACCGGTGTCTTGGGACCCGGAGCTCTCACCCTCACCAGAGACTTCATTTTTCCTTCCCCACATTATGATGACGACTCAAACCTGCTTTTGGAAATCTACTTTCAAAGCTGTTGTTGTCGAAGGTGAAGTTAAACAAAAAGGCACTGCTGCAAGTGTATATCTACAAAGAGAGAGAATGAGGACAATTCGTTTAGTCATATTTATTAAATTAATACAGTTCACAATAACGAAACGCAAATTACAATTTGTGACCAAAAAAAAAAAACCAAGGCTGAAGGACCTCTCACAAATAATTAAGAGAGCTAGGAAGGTATCTCTCGGTCATGTGATAGACAACTTATTTGTTACAGTGAATGTTACATTTTTAATTTTAGCGCTCTATTTATTAACTACCATTCATGCAATATTTACTATATATAGCCAAGAAATTAATATAACAAAAAATTATAAATTTCATCTTGGTCAAGGGTGTGACTTCACCCTAATTAGATCCTGTCTAGTAAAAAGAGTTACAGATATAATTTGATTTCTGATTTACGTTATATTATTGAGTGTTTAGTTTAATAGATTTTTTATGGAATAACAAAAATAAAATTCATTAAAACACTACAGCAAATTATAACAATAGAAAATCCAAAAGGTTTGAATTGGGAAACACATAATTACATAGACTTCAAAATTTATCACCAATCTTAAATCTTACATGCTTATTATAAAAATTGGAAGCACTATTTTTACATGAGTTTTTTGATATTTCCACATGGTTCTCTCTCACGTGAAGGTACATAGGACCCACTTTATTCTCATATAAGAAAATTTCATGTGGAAATATCAAAAAGACGTGCGAAAATATCAGTTCTCTAAAAATTTATAGTGATCACGAAAATACCTTGCTCTAATGTTAATTTTGCCTGAACAAAAGAAGATTTAGCTTACTCCATGATGACCAAAAGCCAATTCAAAAACAACACCGTCAAAACCAGAACAACAACAGCACAATATCATAATCATATCAAGCGGACAAAAAACAGAAGGTGCACAACATATCAAGTGGTCGTTGAAGCTCATCTTTTGTATAGCTGCCCTCCCATTCTTATAACCTCTAATTAATCTTTTCTTTTATATAGTTGAAGCATATACTTCAACCGACACCTTTCTTATAACCTCTTGTTGCTCGTACTTTTTTTTTCTCAATTTATTCATCTCTTTTCTCATTTCTCACTCTTTTGTTTTCGTTTTTCCTAAATCTTCTTTTTCTAACACCCCAACCCTCTACTTCTCCTTTTTTTTTCTACTGCTTCCTCACAACCAAAAAAACAGCAGAAAACACAAGGATTTGATAGACCAAAAGAGAATCAAGTAAACCTTACAGAAGCACAAAACACCTAAGTATATATCTTTTTGATGTTCTAAGATATATTGGTATTTAGTTTGAAAATTTTAGACTGCTTGCATGTGCCTCTTCCCTTTGCTTTGTAATTCTTTGTTGCCCTATCCATATCTTTTGAATTTGCCAAATTTTGTAATAATTTTGGATTTTAATAAATTTACTTTTTTTCTTTTCGGAAAAATAAAAAAGGCGAAGCACATAAGAAACCCCCTCTAAGACCTCATACTTCCAAACCAAAAAATACCCAAAAGGACACAAAAAGAAGAATTACCCTCATCAAGAAAAATAAAAGAGAACAAAATATAACCTCGCATAAATGTAAAATCCACTACACACCCTCAAAGAAGAATTACACTCACTAAAAGCATAGAGACTCCTCACACGGGCATGATAATGAAATCAAAATTTGAATACCAGTGAAAGACAACTAAATTAGTTTAGTAAAAATAACATGCATGATAATGAAATTATGATTGTAAATTAGATGGTATTATTTCATTTATATTATCATCGAAATAAATGAGACATTATATATATATATATATATATATATATATATATATATATATATATATATATATTCATAGTTTAATGACAGAGGCAAAGGTTTTATATGTGATTTAGTAAGATTACAGTGGAACTTTACACTGAGTTTTGGATAGAAAAAAGAAGAATAGAAAATTTGAATTAGATGAAAAATAAGAAGCAATAGAAACTTATAAGAATTTTTTTGTTGTGTTTTCGTAAGTTTATATAAAAATAAAAATAAAAAATAAAAACCTCAATTTTTAAATATGGATTACCACTTTATCATTGTACTAAATCTTCTTCTGCTTGTAAAAGAGTAATGTAAAGACTACAAAAGATTTACTAAAGACTTTTTCTATTTCCTCCAAATTTGGCCCTTTACTTTTTAATGGGAAAAAAAAAAGTGGCCAAACTTATTTAAATTTCTTTTCTTTTTGGTCTCTTAATATATTCACAAACAAGATAAATGGACATAAAACTTAAATTTTTATTCATTTATTTTCTTTTCCTTTTGTTTTAAAACAACTTAGAAATAGTGTGCTTAAAGTACAATTTACTATCATCTCTACAATATATCCTCTAAACTAAATTCTTGGTTATTAATGTTAAAATTGTAATGTACAAAATTATTTTTAAAAGTTCTCATTTTAAAATTGTATTTCAAATTTTGGAACGAATGGTATTGTATATTAAACTTATTTACTTCAATATAATTTTTTTAATTAATTTTATACATAATAAAACAATTTATAAAATTAATTTTGTCTTCAATAAAGTCAAATCTTAAATAAGTCGATAAATGAGACTTTTTGTGAAACAAAATGAGTAATAGGAAAATATTTTAATTTGCAGAAAAATATAAAAGAAATTTATGAAGGGGTCACAACTTCTTTTACCAAAACTACGAGAATTATAGCAAGGACATTTATATGTAAGAAAAACTCAAACATAAACTGAAAGCTTATTGGAAGGTAAATATAAATCAAATGCTTAAGAAAATTATGCAAATTTAAATCAGATGCATAATCAGAGAAAAGGTGCAGAATAAACTTGACAGAAACTTACAAGGAGCCAGGTGAATCAACAAACGAATAGGCGCTTTCAAATCTAGCTTTCTAAAAATCAGGTCCTATCATTTACGGCGCAATGTGTCTGCAAAAATCAGACAGAAAATGTAAGACATGTTGAACACTACAACCTAATCCACGTATTTGCATCAATTTACAGACTGTCATTTGTGTCTTCTCGCAACAAGAGTTAACGTATTTTTGTTACAATGTGTAGAAGTGCTTTGTGTGTGTATATATATATATGACTTAATTCAATGGCATACCTTCTTAAAAAACATACCAAGCATACCTCCTTTAGCGACGGACCCGGCGACAATTTGGTCCGTCGTCATAGATTTGTCCGTCGCTAAAGCTTTTAGCGACGGACAACATATCGCGTCGAACAAACATATAGCGATGAATAAACCTATGACGAAGGATTAAATCGTCGTCGAGTTTGTTACTAAAGGGGGTATGCTAAGTATGTCCTTTAAGAAGATATACTTTTGAACTCTACTCGATGAATGTGTATATTTTATGAATATATACTATGAAAATATGAGAGTTTAAAAACTATGTCACACAAAAGCAGCAATATATATATATATATATATATATATAGTAAAATTCAAAAGCATACCTTCTTAAAGGACATACCTAGCACATCCCCTTTAGTGATGGACTCGGCGACGATTTGATCATTCATCATAGGTTCATCAATCGCTGTATATTTGTCCATCGCGATATGTTGTCCGTCGCTAAAAGTTTTAGCGACGGATAAACCTATGACAACGAACCAAACTGTCGTCGGGTCTGTCGCTAAAGGGAGTATGCTTGGTATATTCTTTAAGAATGTATACCCTTGAACCAAGTCACAAATTCATCTATCTATCTATCAATCAATTAGACACTCATTGTTCAACTCTTTAACAATATGAAAAAACTTTTGTTCAAGAAAAACCTATCGAGATAGATAGATAGATAGATAGATAGATAGATAGATACACAGACAGACAGATAGATAGATAGATAGATAGATAGATAGATAGATAAACGATAGATAAATCGATCTATTATTGATCGAATGAATTCGATCAGACACTAGCCCTCTATTTTTATTAATCAACTCTTGAAAACACAAAAAAAAAAAAATTGTTCAATGAAAAATTGATTGAGATAAATAGATAGACAGACAGATAGATAAATAGATCAAGTGAGATAGAACAATCTTTTCTATTTTCATTTCAATGTATATATTCAAAAAAAAGAATTACACATATAGATAGATATAGATCTATTTATTGATTGAATGAATTCGATCAGACACTCACCATCTATTTTTATTGATCAACTCTTGACAACACGAAAAAAACTTTTGTTCAATGAAACATTGATTGAGATAAATAGATAGATAGATAGATAGATAGATCAAGTGAGGCAAAGAACTCGAACCATCTTTTCAAATAAGCTTGAATTCAGATTAGCAAATGAGTGCAGCCGCCTAGGAGTTGTGTTTGGAATAGAGCACAAGAAGCGTTATTATATACTAACAAGGCAATGGGGATAGGGTTAGGGCTGACGTTGGAGAAGAATAACTTTTCCTTCTTCGCTCAGCCGAAAATGGAAAAATATTCACTCGGTGTTGAACGGTACCCATGCAGACTGAGAATATAGTTATCATTTTCTACTTGTCGCCACCTCCAATATTTTCTACTAGTTATTGTTATTATTTTTATTCAATTTCATAGATAATATACTTGTTGGTAAAATATTTTATTTTAATAAAACTTGAGGACACCTATTTAGAAAAGAAATTTTTTCTTTAATTGAATAGTTAATTTGATACGCATAAAATTATAATTCAATATTTGCTTTTATTCCGGAAAATATTTTTGCTTCAACGACAAAATATTTTTTCATGAAAATTCCTTTTAGCTAACTACTTATTGTCACTACTCAAAATTAACCTACAGGTTTTATAATTATATGCAAAATTCTAATCAAAACATGGGAGAGTTAAGTCAATGGTTGGAGGTTTTGCGAAAAACTGAGAACTTTAGCCTAACAGTGGTTAATATTAATATCATATTCGGTTCTAGAATATAAGATACTTTTTGAAGTAAATTTAAAAAACTTTTCAATTCTAAATTGATATTAGTTTATTTATTGTCGATGAATACCATTATGAACATTATAAATTATCTAAGAAATAATATTAATTGCGAGGTTTATAACTTTAAACATCTATATGAATCACATTGATATGTAATTCAAGATGTCTAATTTTGACTTCAAAAGATTAATTTTAATCTTATGTTGTGGAACGGGGGAGTACTATAGATGATCCGACAATTCTCGGTAGTTTCTAAAAGTTCCACAATTTTCTATTTTACATGAAATTCCTGTTCAGTTTTAGGACCAACTAGTCCTAAATCTCTAGCATCATGCAGTATTAATTTATAGAGTCATGAACACGCGCCACCTTTTCATCTCAACTTACTGAAACATTTCACCTTCAGAAAGTACTATAACAACTCTGAGGGGGCATCAACACAAAACCAGGAAAACGCCAAACTCAGAACAAGAACTTCCTCGCAGGACTAACTTATATTACTCGGATTCTTCACTTTGATTTAAAGTATTCCATGTCCGACATTGGACAATCACAAAGATAGGGGTACCAGACAATTCATTATGATGTAAAAAATTAGTAAAATTAAAGAGTATCAGTGTCGAACTCTTCAAAATACCGTGTACAACTAGACATTTCTCATTCAATAACTTCTCATACAATCCACCCCCAAACCTTCTGGTTCACAATATCTCTAAAACCCCAAATAAGCCATTGTTAACTCATGGGACATCAGAAAGAATTATACACATCGTATGAAAAGAAACTTACCCAATTACTGTAAAAAAAAAAAAAAAAAACCATTGAACTCCTATAAAAAAAAGTACAAATTATAATTTAGCAAAAAAAAAAGTACAAATTATTTAATTTTACTTCATTTGTGTCAAAATCATTGACCTCCTATCAAGCTACCAATAGTTTTTTGGTCATTAAGTCTTAAGCTCTTGATATATGTTCCCCAATATATCAAAACTATATTCCCTTGGTACGAAGGGTAATTACTAAGGGTTTTTCTTAATGTAAGTAGTGAGTTTGTACTGTTTGCAGCATTTGTGTTGATAATATTTACAGTATTTGGACCTCCAAATGTGTTGGAACTTGTGGCTCATAACTGGGAAGCTTAGAAAAAGGCCAGTGCGAGCGAAGCGGAGCGTAGCGGAGTGAGGTCGCGAAGCGTACCCGAGTTTGGGGAACCACGTATTTTTTGGTGTCAATTCTTTACTGTTGTGTTTGTGTGTGTGATCCCATTCTAACAAAATGCAACGCATTAAATAAGTTGCGTTTGATATTAGTTGTGTGGTTAGGGAAATCGTACCGAAAAGTACGAAATTGATTGAAGAGTTTAAGAAGGAGAAGAACAGGTAGGCAATTGCTCGAGCAACACGTGGTAGAACTCTTATGGTTCAGAGTCTTCTCAAGTGTCTCTGGTTTGGGGATAATCAAAAGTCCTCTCCTTCTGAAATGGGGGGAGTATTTATAGTTTCCTAGAAAGTGATCATGTGCTTGGCACATGTCTGGGTCATGTTTTTGACATGTGACCTCAAGGAAAATTTCAGAAATACCCTTAGTTACCTGAGTAATACCCAAATTGTCCCGTCCTTCTAGCCTTCAATACAATCCCTCAACCAATTCTCAAAATGAGTTGTCTCAATAAGTCTTCTGTCTCGGGACACTTGGAGGACTCTTTCAGGTCTCGTATTCCAAAGTTTTTGTTGCGTATTCTGTGCCTTTCCCCTCTTCTTTCTTCATCAAGCCATTCAATCTCATCGTCAGAAACCTAGAAGAAAATTAAATTAAACTCGGCATGAAGCGGGCTAGGGCTGAACCCTAGGGTGTCGAACCTTAAGGGGCCAAACGGTAGGTTTGTGCCTCCTTCGATCCTCTTCGTTTATCTTGGCTTTTTCTGATCAATTTTCATCATTTTCTCTTGATTCTTGGCCCTGAGAGAACCCATTTATAAAAACTCATTTATTCAAATATCCATACAATTAATTAAATCCAATCGCATTGCTTTATAGTCCATAATTAACTCATTTATTATCATACATGTCATCACATTTATCAATAAACCATTCATCTCATGAATTCAAAACATTTCATATATATATCGATATCATTTAATGGGCAATTTAGTTAGCATGAAATTCAACTTCAAATCCAAAATAAACTCTTTATCTTAATTTTAAAACTGTACAAAAGTTGAAAAATATCGAACAAACTGCCCTAGGGGGTTGCAGCGCCACTAAAAAGTCTTGGGGTCGGCGTTGCGGCGCTAGTCTGGCAGTGCTCCTGGTGCTGCGGCTATAATGTCCCCAAATCTGAGTACTCATTATTCTAGACTTGGGTAAATTACGATCCATCTCACAATGTCTAACCAACTATATAATATAATTAATTTACAATATTAGTATAATACTACATAACTTAATCTTACATTACCTAGGATTTACTTACATTACATTCACACATCAGTATCTCAAAGATTTACAACATTGTATATTTGACTATTAACTTATTACTGCTTTAGTTCTCTTCCCTAACTTTATCCTTTTCGTTATCTCTAATGTTCAACCTTTCTGAATCTTCTGCTTTAACTGCAAATATAATTTGCAAAAGTGAGCAACTAATTTGCTTAACAATTATAAAAAAATACTAACAATGAAGTATAATTACAGGTTCTTTATTCAGCTACCCATTTTATTTTCTTATTATTTTGTTTTAGTTTATGGTTCATACTTGATTTATCAACTTAATTAATGATCCTATAATCATATTAGTTGAACTAGTCTATTTTAGACTATACATTAAAAATTTCTCTTACTTAGTCCCTGGATCTTTACTTGATATCGATCTCATTATTTATACAAGTATCAACTTATAGGTCATCCATACAAATGGATAATACCATATATAACGGTCCAATTTTAACCTTAAGATTTAAATATTCTATAACTTTACATATCCAAGATTCACTGCATTAAATTATTTGGACGGCTCTTGGGAACAGAGAATCTCGTGATGAATGGTTGTATCTTCATCCGTGATAAATGTTTGCATCTTTATCCGTGACAAAAGTTTGTAGTTTTGTCTGGTGCAAAATTTTCTTTTTGTACAGAGCATACCCAACTAATTCAAACCCTCACTCGAAACACATTTGGCTATAGTGATATCTCTTCATATCAATATTCTTACTTATTTGGTATTCAGAATAGTAATAACAAGCTTGTACTTGGGTCTGAGGAACTTAACGATGAATTTGACCATTTCATATCGATTAGTCATGTCTCGGATGCTTACAGTACTCACAAATTTTATTTATTATCCTCATTTTGATAAGTAGTTCATTATCAATATTATATTAACGTTTTACTACCTATCTGAAGTTCATAGTATTGGCATAACATGATCAGTCCATATTATCAATACCCAAATTCAGATTAATAGATTTTTAACAATTCTAAGTTATATCAAATTTGATAATAATATATAATATTATTATATAAGATTCAGTTATATGGTTCACTTATTCATATTACAATAGTGTCATTATGACTTTATACAAATACAAGTAAATAAAACATGAAACCTAGTCTACGCTTCTTCTTTACGTTCATGATTTTCTTATCATTCTTCTTTAACTGCAAATAAAGTTTTATTCGCAAAAATGAACATAACGGCTCAACAGGTCTAACTAATAACACATAAACAGTTTATGCCTTCATATAAATTTTAACATACTTTTGACGTATCATACATCTTAATTAATAATCATGTTAATTCACATTTCCACAATTTATATTACGTTGTCACACAAAGTGTATAAATCACGTTCATAACTTTATAAACATAACATCTAATAGTTAGAAGACTTGCCTATTCAATGTGGGTTTTAAGTTTATGCTGATAAGGCTCGTAGAGCAATCCAAATATGTTTAATCATATCATAAATGATTATTAGTATACACAAGAATATGTATTTGATTTAATTAATTATGTACATTAAGACTTTGATGTCAAATCATTGTTAAATCGTCGTAAAAGATAGTTTATATATATAACGTATCCATCTCTAAAGGCCAATTTAGAAGCTAACTTGATGAATTTTCAATTAAATCAGTCGCTAAAGATAGTTTAAACTAGTTTTATTTAAGTTTAATTAAATTAAGTCATGTATAGCTATTGTCACGGATCAAATCTGTCACTAAAAGTGTTTTTAAATTGAATTTAAACTTAATTTAAAAATCTGTCACTACAACCATCACTAAAAGTATTTAAAATTAAATTTTAAATAATTTTTAAACTAAACCATTGCTAAAAGCTATTGCGACAGTCAAGTTTGTCACTATAGGTGTTCTTGAGGCCGGAAGGAGACTGTCGCTAAAGGATTTAGTGACAGACTATCCGATGCTATAGCCTGAAGAATTGGAAGCAGACTGTCACTAACTCGTCGCTATAGCTTTGGCGCCCAAGTCCAGTGCCCTAGCGTCCGTTGCCTGCCTAGATTCCCAGTCAATGTCGAACAGCCACTTTTAGCTTGAAACATCTTTTAAGTCATGTACTGTTTGGACATAGAAAATATTTCTAGGTGTACTACACATGTAATATTACACCGACATACAAATATTTGGTCTTAAAAGCATCATATGAGCAAGATATAGCCTGGTCAATCGGCATATTCATCACGTTTCCAGGTTGCCCAGATTTTATGGGTTTCTCAAAAACCATGATCAAGTGACCTCCTTATAAGCTAAATATCTTCCTGGATTTTGATATGATTGGTGTGTGGTTTATTTAGGTTTAGAATACTCAAAACTACAGATCGATTGATCTCGTAGCCCAATTCATTCCTTGTCGTGGGAAAATCTTCCACCTCCTTGTAAAGTTCCCACTAGGAAAGGCGACGTGCATTCTTTACATAGGCAAGTTCTTCTTGCAACTAGAACCTTTCGGCTTCCTTGATGGCTAACTGAACCTCTTGTGCATGGTTTAAGTTACTTACACCAATATTAATTTAAATGAATCCTAGCTAAATAAAAGATATTACAATTGTTTTAACATAGCAAAGCTGAGTGATAATCAAACCAAGAACTAATGTTTGTCCGTCTTTTGACTAGGAACTACAATAAACATCTATAGGGGATCTACCTAATGACATCTTATATTATGCATAACATACACTGAATTACTCATGAACAGTGTCTACATTGGTTACTGGACACATCATATTTTCCCCAATGAATAAGAGTTGTTCATCTTGTTGTCCAATTTATATATTGACAATTACGTGCAAGTATACGTGATCAACAACTAATATAGAGTAAATATAGAGTGTCGAACCCACAGATATCTATGCCTTGTAACTTTCAAAAACTAATTTCATATCAACTTGATTATATTTAAACAATCACACATGAAGATTATGATGAAAATTAAATTAAAACTAAAATTAAAATTTAACACAAAGACTTAATACCAGATGTTTAAAACTTAAGACTACAATATCCTTAATTACATCACATAAACCTATCCTCTATATTTTTAATTATAAAATCCATTTAAAGTTATTGACCAGAAATTCATGAATAATTATTAGATCTTTTTCAGTGATCACATAAAATATTCACCTCAATTACTTTACTATTTTCCTATACAAAATAAGGGAAACAAATTCATTAAAATCCAATTCCCAAATAGGTCACATGCAGCATATAGATATATTCATATTCTATATACAAACCTAGTTATTCAATTCACCAAATAACCAAGAATACATGTTATCGCATTTAGATCTAACCCTAGATTTCATCTTCTAAATTCATCTAGGATATTCCACTAATTGTTGGCCAAACAATTATCAATTACATATAAAACATGATAGATAACTCTAAATGAATCAATAATTGAAAAATAATAGATATTTAATGCATACTAGTAAAAGGTTCAATTGTAGCCTTAATTGATAAATTAGTTCATAATGAAATCAAAAACTAAGAACATCAAATAAATCATCATCTTAGATTATAAAATTAAGAAAAGAAAAACTCTAAACATAATTTCTTGTCTTCTCAATTCTCCGTCTTGATATCCTTAAGTGGCTCCTTGATTCTCCAGGTTTTCAATTGTGATCTTCAGTCTACGTTAAAAGTCTTTCTCTAAAGCCTCATAATATTCTACTTATAGTCCCCCTCCAAAATTAGGTTTATTTTCGACTAAACCCTATTAAAAGTCATCAAAGTTCATCCGTTTGCAAAACTGGGCTGACGTGCACACTGCTTTGAATGCCCCTGTGCTCATTTGGGCGCCCCGGCTCTCAACTTTGACTTATTTACTACAATGCCACTGCTTCTTCAGAAATTCCAGATTTATCCCTCCTTTGCACTTTCCTACAAAACAACATAAAAAATAAATAAAATGCACTAAAAATACTTAGGAATAATATAAAAAAACCAAGTTCAAAAAGTGTCTGATTCGTAGGTATAATTCACACTCATTAAAATACCGCAAAACTTAAATATTTGCTTGTCCCAAGCAAAACAAAAGAAATAACCAAAAATGTATGCAAACTGGACACATGTTAACCTACACAACTTGAGCACGAATCAACATAATCAACAAAAGCTAGCCTCAAAGATTCTTAACAATAACCCCAAATAAATTTCAAGTTCATGTATCCTTCAAGACTTAACATATCACCAATCTCATTTAATTTTAAACCCTTATTGTATGTGTGTATTCAATACATTAACTCAATCATAACTCAGCCAAAATCATGAATTTCAATGCTCAATGAAAGATATTACTCAGATATGAGAATTACAATGGTTTACTTTATTCGCGAGTGCGTTTTACGCTCCATCTCGTATATATTTTTTTTTCTTGGCATGTGTAATGTTCGTTTTTATTAGGCTATTCAAAGTCACCCATGTAGCGAACTTTTCACCAATGACTCCTAAACCAATTGGCTTTAGGGCATTAAGTGTAAAGACACTCCTAAAGGCTTACTTGTTCGAGTAACTACGGCCACAAAAACAAATTAGCCAAGCTTTGCTTACATCCATCCCCGTTTATCCATATTATTATTATTATTATTATTATTATTATTATTATTATATATATATATTATTTTTTTATGGACATTGAAGCAATTCTATGTTTAAAACATGCTCTAATAGGCCATAGAGGTTTCTACTATCCTTCATAAGCATCGAACTCATTCGACATAACACGAGACTTAACCAAAATAACACACTGAATATGTGCATTCTAAAAACAAACAAGGGTTTCCAATAAAACGAAACTGACAAACAGTCAAGAGTCAAATTAGCACTCATTATCCATTTTATCTAAGTTATTAATTAAATCAAACTTCTATCATTGGCCAACCACCAAGTTTTACACATCAACGCGTTGCTCAAGTTTACCTAAATGCAATGAAACTTTTTTTTTAACATATGCAAAATATGCAAACTATATGCCGTTAATATAAAAATGCCCTATCATAAAAATATGCAACCATGAAATTAATAGATAATACCCCCAAACTTAAATACGACTGTGACGCCCCCAAATCTGGGCCCACACAGCCCAAACTTGAGTCGTCAAAAGACTACAACAAAATTATTACAACAAAGCACAACGTACAACAATACAGTGTATAATAATACACAACTAAGTCTTCACTATTATTGCCACACTATTTTACAAAACGTGAAGACTATGATAACTATTCCTCGGACCCTCACTCCATTCCCCGGCTAGACCCTGTTATGTTTTCATCTCCTGTTGAAAAACAATGGAACAAAAGAAAGGGTGAGCTCAAATAGCCCAGTAAGAAATATCATGACTAAGATAATGACGAATAAATTATCATTAGCCTTCAACAGTTGAGTTCTTGATAGAATACAATAGACTACAAGGTTTATATCAAAAACTGCAGTTAAATTCTTAAACAATGTTTAGATCAATAATAGCAGCGGAATGAGCAATCTATTAGAAGAATAATGCAGACTATAATGTCCACTCGCTTCTCTTTTTCGTAAAAACATCATCAACTTTTATCATCTGAAATACCATTAGTCATGATAATATAAATTCACAGTTCCTGATCATAATCATGCACATCAACAGTTCATCTTTGCACTACGGGCCAAAGATATTCAATATAGCACCAACGGTCATGATTATACCAGATTCAGCCTTTGGTCATAATCATACCAATCAACAGTTCATCTTTGCACTACGGGCCAAAGAGAACATTCACCACGTGCCATAAAAGACACTGAACAGATGTATCGCCTTTAACCTATTATATCGCCTTTAACCTATCATCTGTTCAACAAATATATCACATCTGTGCCCCCGACCACAAATATTCACCACAGCTTGATTCTTGATGATTAGTACAAATAACAGTGATACAAATGATGAACAGAAGAAACAGGATAAACAATAAGTATCAGAAGTTTACTTTGTGCAGATTCAAATAATGTCCAAATTGTCAACATGATGTGGAGTGAAATTTAAAAATGATATTCAAGATCCACAGTTCAGAATAACGGTTACAGTTCAATAGAAAGGTTCACGTAAATAGGAAGGTTCAGTTGAAATAATGAAGTTCATCTATTATGGAACATATAATATTTTCAGGAATTATAGAAGTAATAGTTCCATAATAAATTTCGATTTAGGAGTATGAAAGAAAATAATATCCCTTACCATAGCAGGTTTGATTAACAAAAGGTGAAGGAAATTAATACAAATGGGTTATTCACCAACAGGCGATAATCCGCGCCGTAAGTTATTCCCACAATTTAATAGAATTTGAGTACAAAGAGTTATTCACCAAACAGACGGTCATCCGCGCCGTAAGGTTATTCTCAGAGATTAATAATGAATGAATACGAAAGGTTATTCACCAACAGGCGATAATCCGCGCCGTAAGGTTATTCCCATAATTTAATAAAATTTGAGTACAAAGAGTTATTCACCAAACAGGCGATAATCCGCGCCGTAAAGTTATTCTCAGAGATTAATAATGAATGAATACGAAAGGTTATTCACCAACAGGCGATAATCCGCGCCGTAAGGTTATTCCCACAATTTAATACATGGAAATAAATGGCACATCTTATGAGTAAGAAAGAAACAATATTATTTTCGAGAATCAAATAATGATAATCCCTTACTTTAACACGTGACTGGATGAGGTTGATTAACTTGAACGGTACACGTACACTTATAGATCTTCACAAATACTCAAGATGACTTAAGCACACTTAGAGAAAACTTTCACAAGAAGTATTTAGAGAGAGAAAGAAAGAACAAATAAGGAAGTTTATGAAAAATCCTTAAGTTAAGGCTTCTATTTATAGCCAAAAATCTTATCATTCCTTTAATCTAAACCATTCATTTAAAGATCATCTTTTAATCTACACCATCCATTTCAAATTTTATATTATCTTTAATCTACACCATTCATTTCATATTACCTAATAATCACCTAACTTTATATTATAAACAAATCAATTCAATTATTCAACAATAATTCACACTTTAATCTACACCATTCATTTCATATCACCTAATAATCACCTAACTTTATATTATAAACAAATAACTTTATCAATTCAATTATTATGACTAATTGTTATAAATACAGTATAGTTAGCTCTTAGATATCAAGTCAATAAATTAATGAAATACAACTGTTTAAATAACACCATAATAGAGATAACAATAATGTAAAAGAAAGCATACGTTACTGTGTAATGACAATTATTGATTCAATAATGTGAATTACTGTGCATACGTTACTGTGACAATTATTAGGTTCAATAATTTTAAAAACAGTGCAGCAACAATTATTGACTCAATGATATAAAATACAGTATAATGACAATTATTAAATCAATAATGCAAAATACTGTGTAACAACAATTATTGAATTGATAATATAAAATATTATGCAGTGACAATTATCGATGAAATGATGCGTAACAGTTACGGTGTCAATTATCAGACCAATAATATGAGACACTATGCAATACCGTGTGTTACTGTAGAGTACCGTGTGCTACAGAAAATACCAAAAACTACTGTATGCTACTATTCTTTTATCACCGGTATTTTAACAGTTTCGTTGACTATTTTTATTTAAAAAGGTTATTTCTGTCGTTTTCTATATCCGACAAATATTCCGTTGTGGGGTCCACCAATAATTTGTTATTTCGGCGCCGTCGTACGACACGAATATTCCCCGACCAAACGAATATTCCCCGACAAAGCGAATATTGTCTGACAAAATAAAATTTGCAGATAACATCCTTAACTTTTAACTTGATCGATTTAACCACTTACTGTTTCAAAAAAATATATATGAAAAAAAATTAAATTTTGTATTTCATAAAATTCGGGGTCTTACAACGACAATGTCCTCATGGAGTAAAAGATTGAAAATTAAAACTGAGAACTTCCCTGATTAGGTCAATTGTCATGATCGACCTCCTCATCACTGTCGACATCATCTTCTGTGTCGGAGTTGAAAGGCGGATATAGTGACAACTTTCGGCAGAGGGATTTTAAGTGGATCTGCAGATGGGTATAACTTAGCAAACATTTTCACCATTGCCATGTTGAAACTGGTGTTGTACGTGTGCATCTCGGATTGGCGTGTAACAAGGCGTTGGTTTTGACGATCTATCTGTCGCTGCAACTTCAGAACCCGTTTATTCACTTTATTCAATAATGAATTCTCATAAGACACTGCCTCGGTAGGGTCAATCATGGGTTCCTCCTCAGCTTGTGATTCGATTGGATGCATGATAAATCCCAGCCTTCTTGGATCGGACTCACCGCCCTCCCATACCTTATATTGGACAATCAATGAATGGTCTGGCAGGGGCATCGGATGAAATATGGGTTCATCCATTTCCCACTTGACACCCGCCTGCTGACATAACCCGCAAATTAAGGATGGGTGGGGTAGTCCTCCTCGGGTTCCTTTTTCAATAGCTCTAAGGATCGACTACTTAATCACCCCACCGATATTAATATCCTTGCCTTACACGAGACAATAGAGTAAAATCGCCCTTTCTTTAGTAACGTCGCTTACATGTATAGATGGCATTAATTTATCACAGATAAAGGCATACCATGACTTACCATAACGACTCAATGTAAACATAGAAAATTGCATGGCTTCCTTCTCCTTCACATTCCATCGCGTACCCAGTTTGCACAGCTCTTGAATGATTTGATCATAATCTGGGCCATTTTCCACATATTCAGCATACTCGTCCTTTTCTAAAGCCGGTAGATTGTAGTATTGATTTATAGCCTCGTTGTTGAAGGACACTATCTTTCCTTGTACAGGCACATTACAATGTATGTGCTCCTTTGTATTGGCATAGAACTCTTTAACAATTGGGATCACATCCAGGTCCGGTTGTTCTGTTAAAGTAAACCAATCCCTCTCGGCAATCATCACAGCAACATCACCATCTTGGGTTTCATCCGGTCGCAGTCCACGTTCTTGGATGATCGTTTTGTTGGCTAATTTGATAAAACGGTCATGAGCTTCTACACTTGTAAACTTCTTCTTGTCATAGCGCTTGGAGTGTATAGACGATGACCCTTCATCGCGTTGACGTTTAGACGACATATTTGATTTCGTGTTGGGAGAGAAAGATTGAGATACAAACTGAGGATGGAGGGGACTTGTTGAATCTATGATCCTTAGACTCGTTTTAGGACTTTGATTTGTTTAGAGATTAGGAGATTAGAAAAGGGCTAGGGTTTGGGTATTAAAAGAGAGAATGTGAGAGTTTGTGGGAATGGGAGAAGGATGGGAGTGTAATGTTTTAATGTTACCTAAACACGTCTTTTAAAAACCAAACCTGACCTTAAGCGCCGAGGCTCTTAGGTTGTGTGTATTGGTAACGTCGGGGCTTTAAAAGAGGTAATGGGTTGTGGATGCCGGGGCTTTCAGCCCAAGCATATTTTGGACGCCGGGGCGTTCAAGGTTATTGGTCTCTACTGCTTTGGAAGCCAGGGCGTTCAGCCTAGGCTTGTTATAGGCTCCATGGCTTTCAGTTTAGAATATGTAAATTGAATTTTTCTCTTCTCCTTTTCCAGCTTGCGGGCTTGCCTCAATTTTAGCACATCATTTTAACCCTGAAATCACAATTAAATCATGAATTAATGTCCCATCGAGAATAATTAATAACGAACAATACTAAAAACTCAAATATTTTATGAATTAAATTGAATAAAAATGAATATAAATGAACAAAAAATTCTAGGTTGCCTCCCAGTAGCGCTTGGTTTATAGTTGTCAGCCTGACTATGTCTTTCTGTTAGGCTTATGCATCAGCTAAGTTTATCGAGGTCCAATGCCGATCAACATCACCACCCCAATAGTGCTTCAGTCATTGGTTGTTGACCTTGAACGTACGCTTTGAATTAGGTTCCTCGATTGCTCCATGCAAAACTACTGAGGTAACAACAAATGGTCCCGACCACCTTGACTTTAGCTTCCCCAGGAAGAATTTCAGTCTAGAATTCAATAACAACACCGCTTGACCTAGTTCAAAATTATGTTCAAGAATACATTTATCATGCCATCTTTTGACTTTTTCCTTATAGAGCTTGGCATTCTTGTATGCTTAATGACGAAATTTGTCCATCTCATTCACTTGTAACAATCTCTTTTCTCTCGATGCTTGCATATCAAAGTTCAACTTTCGGACAGCTCAATAGGCACTATGCTCTAACTCTACCGGTAGATGGCACATCTTACCATAGACCATTTTGTACAATGACATCCCTATTGGATTCTTATAGGCTGTCCGATATGCCCATAATACGTCATCTAACTTCCTTGCCCAATCTTTCCGTGATAGATTAACAACTTTCTCCAATATCTATTTTACCTCTCGGTTAGACACCTCGACTTGGCCACTTGTTTGGGGATGATAGGCCGTGGCGATTTTGTGTGTGACCACATACTTAGCAAGAAGGGCGGTAAAGTACTTATTACAAAAATGTGTTCCCCCGTCGCTAATTATTGCTCTTGGAGTACCGAACCGGGTGAATATGTTTCTTCGCAGAAAGTTCAGAACCACCTTAGCATCGTTAATTGGTAGTGCAGCCGCTTCAACCCATTTTGACATATAATCCACTGCCACCAAAATGTATTTGATTATTAAAAGATGAGAGGAATGAGCCCATGAAATCAATGCCTCATACATCAAAATTTTCCACTTCTAAGATACTATTAAATGGCATCTCATGTCTTTTAGAGATATTGCCGACCCTTTGACATCAATCACACTTTGACGCGAAAAGATGGGCGTCCTTGAATAACGTCGGCCAATAGAATCCTGATTGAAGCATTTTTGCTACTGTTCTATCTCCCCATAATGACCCCCATAGTCTGATGCATGGCAATGCATTAGTATGATCTCTACGTCTTCCCGTGGAGCACATCTTCTTAACATTTGATCCGCACAAGTCTTAAACAAAAATGATTCATCCCATAGATATTGCTTTACGCCATGAATGAACTTCTTTCTTTGTTGGGAACTATTCTAGAGGAAGTACATGGCTTACAATGTAGTTAACGTAGTCTGCGTACCATGGCACTTCCTTGGTGATTAAAAATAGTTGCTCGTCCGCAAATGATTCATTGATCACCAACCCATCTCCTTTTTGATTGTTGGAGTTCTCGAGTTGGGAGAGATGATCAGCTATTGGATTTTTTGTACCATTTCTATCTCGAATTTCAAGGTCAAATTCTTGCAACAAAAGAACCCATCTGATCAAGCATGGCTTTGCATCCTTCTTCAAAATAAGGTACTTGATTGTCGAGTGATTAGTAAAGACTATAACATTTGTTCCAAGCAGATACGCTATTAACTTATCAAATGCAAACACCACAGCTAGTAATTCCTTTTTCAATTGTGGTGTAGTTCAGTTGTGTGTCTGAGAATGTCTTGTTAGCATAATAGATAGTGTAAAAAACTTTGTCTTTGCACTGACCAAGTACAGCGCCAATCGCAAAATCGCTAGCATCACACTTTAATTTGAACGGTAGAGTCTAATCTGAACCACTATCACTGGAGCCGTCACTAATTTCTTCTTTAATATTTCAAAGGCATCCAGACATGCCTAATCAATTCTGAATGGGATGTTTTTCTCAATGAGGGTACACAAGGGTTTTGAAATTTTTGAGAAATCCTTAATAAAATGTCTGTAAAATCCCACATGACTAAGAAAACTCTGTATTCGTTTTACTGATGTAGGTGGAGGTATATTCTCGATCATTTCAATCTTTGCTTTGCCCACCTCGAGACCAGTTGCTGAAACCTTATGACCCAAAATTATTCCTTCTTGCACCATAAAATGGCACTTTTTCCAGTTAATTACCAAGTTCGTTTCTACACATCTTTTCAACACCAAGATCAAATTGTCAAGACAGAGGTCAAAACTGTTTCCAAAAATAGAAAAGTCATCCATGAATACTTCAACATGTTGTTCAACCATGTCCGAAAAGATGGCCATCATGCACCTCTAAAAAGTGGCTGGTGCGTTACAAAGACCGAAGGACATTTTTCGGAATGCAAAAGTTCCATAAGGGCATGTAAAAGTGGTCTTCTCTTGATCTTCCGGAGCTATTGCAATTTGGTTATATCCCGAATACCCATCAAGTAGATAATAGAACTGATGACCTGCTAATTTATCCAACATTTGATCAATGAAGGGCAAGGGAAAATGATCATTGCGAGTTGCCTTGTTCAACTTGCGATAGTCCATGCACACTAGCCACCCGGTCACCGTCCTTGTAGGAATGAGTTTGTTATTTTCATTTGTGACCACTGTCATTCCTCCCTTCTTAGGTATGCACTAGACCGGACTAACCCATGAACTGTCTGAAATTGGATAGATTATGTCGACGTCCAACCATTTGATAATCTCCTTCTTCACTACCTCTTCCATTATCGGGTTTAATCTTCGTTATTATTCAACGACTAGCTTGGCTCCCTCCTCAAGTAGTATCTTGTGCATGCAGATGGATGGACTTATCCCTTTTATGTCTACTATAGTCCAACCGATTGATGTCTTATACTCTCGCAACACTCTTAACAACTTCTCTTCTTGGGAGTCATCTAGTGAGGCAGAAATGATGATTGGTAAAGTATTGGATTCTCCCAAGTAGGCATATCTCAAGTGGTTGGGGAGGGCTTTGAGTTCTAAAACTGATGGCTCCTCTAATGATGACTTCGTACGCCTTTTAGCAATGTATGCTTGATCCAACATTTCATACTACTTCTTGAACCTCTGAAATGTAGGCGATGCATCCAACATCTTCACAAACTCCATACGATCCCAAAAATATGTAGCCTCCAAACTGGCTATAGCCGCTTCAAGTGGGTCCGTTAAACACTTCCCATTAAATACTTCAATCACTGCCTCTTCAATTAGATCCACTCGTAAACAATTCTCAACTTCTTGAGGGAACTTCATTGTTCTAAAAACATTGAAGTGACTTCTTGATCTTGAACCCTCATCGTAAGTTCACCTTTCTGCACATCTATCAAGGTCATCCCTATGGCCAAGAATGGACGTCCCAGTATGATTGGGATCTCCTTGTCTTCTTCAAAATCTAACACTATGAAATCGACCGAAAAAATAAATTTGTCAACTTTCACCAGGATGTCTTCTAGGATGCCCCTTGGGTACGTCAATGGTCTATCTGCAAGTGGCAACTTAACATTAATGGGTTTGGCTTCCTTCAATCCTAACTGCTTGTAAACCGAAAAAGGCATCAGATTGATGCTAGCCCCCAAATCACAAAGTGCCCTTCTGAAAAACTGATTACCAATCGTGCAAGGAATTGTGAAGCTACCCGGATCTTTCAACTTCGCTAGTAACTTTTTCTGCAAGATAGCACTACATTCTTCTGTCAGTGCCACGGTCTCAAATTCTCCCAACTTCCTCTTCTTAGACAGTATATCTTTCATAAACTTGACGTAGCTCAGCATTTGCTCCAAAGCGTTGACAAATGGTATGTTGATCTAGTGCTTTTTGCACACCTCAAGAAATTTCGAGAACTGTTTGTCTAACTTGGATTTCTGGAGTCTCTGTAGAAATGGTACGGGAGGCACCATAGTACTTTGCTCGCCTTCATCAGTCTTTGCATCGGTTTTCACAATTTTTGACTTGTTTACTTTAACTTCCCCCTCCTCAATCTTTTCATTGGCAACCTCTTTACTTTCCAACGATTTCTGATCTATACTACCATTACTAACCACGGGTAGCTCTTTCCCACTTCATAAAGTTATGGCTTTGCAATGCTCCTTTCCTTCCTTTTTCGGATTTACTTCTGCATCGCTAGGCAATGCTCTTTGAGGGTGGCTGTTTATTGCATGAGCTAACTGACACATCTGATTTTCCAAATTTTTGATCGACACTGCTTAACTTTTCACATTTAAATCCACTTGATTTAACAACCTGTCTTGATCACTCATTCTCCTTTCAGTTGCAGTGATGAATTTTGCCAATGCATCCTCTAGGCTCGGCTGCTTTTCTGCTTGATGAATGACTTGATTCTAAAAACCTAGTGGATGAGCTTGCCTTGGAGATGGGTTCTGAGCCTGATTGTTACTCCAAGAGAAATTGGGATGGTTCTTCCACCCAGGGTTATAGTTGTTCTGATTGTTCTGCAGTTGCTGCCTGTTATAACTCCCCATATACTGTATTGACTCTGTATTAATGGCACACTGATCACTAGCATGATTTCCCACACAGAGTTCACACACAACTGCCACCATTTGCTTTAACTGTGGTCCCCATGAATCCATCTTCTTGGATATCACAGCCACTTGTGCAGTTAAGGCTATGACTGCATCCACCTCAAAGATTCTTGCTACCTTCGGCTGATTGATTCTTACTGTTGGCCACTGATAGTTATTGGCAGCCATGGTTTCTAATAGCTGGTATGCCTCATCGAAATTCTTTCCCATTAAAGCTCCCCCAGCTGCTGCATCAATGCTTATCCTTATGAAGCTGAACAACCCGTTGTAAAAGGTCTACACTTGTAACCACTTCGGGATTCCGTGATGAGGACACTTGCAAAGTAAGTCCTTGAATCTTTCACATGCCTCATATAATGTCTCTTAATCATGTTAGGCAAAAGAGGTGATGTCATTCCTCATCCTCGCAGTCTTAGCAGGTGAGAAAAACTTGGCCAAAAATTTATGTGCTAAGTCTGCCCACGTTGTAATTGAACCAGGCAGCAAGGAGTGTAACCAACTTTTTGCCTTATCACAGAGTGTGAAAGGAAAAAGTCTTAATCTGATAGCCTCCTCTGTAACCCCATGGAACTTGAAGGTGTCGCAGATTTCTAGGAAGTTTATGAGGTGCTCATTCGGGTCATCGTTCAGAAACCCCCCAAATTGAACTGAATTCTACAACATTTGAATGGTACCCAGCTTGATTTCGAAGATGTTGGCATTGATGGCAGACCTCTGTATACTGGATTGTAATTCCGTAACTAAGGGAAATGCATAATCCCTTAATGATTTTTGCTCTTCTTCAGCCATAGTGTCTTGGGTCTTTGTTTCCTCACAAAATAGTTTCAAATTTCTGAACCCCCTTTCGATCTCATCTTCGTATGGCACTAGTTCCTAACCTTTAGATCTCGTGTGCATACACAAATTAGGAGTACCTAGCTTTAATTCTGAAAAAACATAGTTTTACATACGTTAATAGAAATTGTGGCTTCGGTGACTACGTAATTTGTGTAACCAAGATAGGCAAGCCAACACTTGGTACACTCTTGAGTCTAAGATCGATGATTTGCAACTGCAGACTCGAACGGATGAAAGCCTGCAAAAGAAAAAGAAAACCGTAAATTAAAAATGTTTAAATTAAAACCAAATTGATAGTAACTAATATTGAAATAATTAATAAACACAGGACCCCGGCAATAGTGCCAAAAACTTGTTGTCTGATTTATATATTGACTATTATGCGCAATTATACGCGATCAACAAGTAATATAGAGTAAATATAAAGTGTCGAACCCACAGAGATATATGACTTGTAACTTTCAAAAACTAATTTCATATTAACTTGATTATATTTAAACAATCACACATGAAGATTGTAATGACCGAGAAAATTACGAACCCAATTTTTTATTTATTTATTTAATTATATCCATAAGAAAATATGAGGTATGAAGTATGTGTATATAGGATAAGTTGTATGATGAGATGTATTAAATTAGTTAATTAAATTAATTAACTAAAGAAGGAAAAAGATTGCAAGAGAAGCTTATGTGATGAGATCACAAAGCTTGAATGTTGGCCTTGAATGGAAAATAAGAAGTTTTATACTAAACAAGTTAATTACTTGTATGAATAATGCGAAAGAAGAAGCAAGTGAATTATTTGAGATAATCCAATGAGGGAATAATTGCTTGTGTAGGGTTAATTATTTTATAAACCCAATTTGATGATAGGGGTAAGTGAATGAATTAAATTAATCAAGTCCAATGTACTTATATTAATACGTATTAGGGTATTATTAAAAACAAACCCAAGATTTTTCAATTAAGAGTGTTATTTAATTAAGGAGTCCAATGGACTTATTAATAGCAAATCTAATTGGATTATAATTTAAATCCAAATGAGTTGTTAAACTAGGTCAATTAAGTTTACCTAGTAGCCCATGTAATTAATTTAATTATTAGTCCATGTAATTTATTAAATAAGCCCAATGCTTATTTTAATTAAAGATAGCATAGTTATGTAAATGCTAGCCCAATGTGTGATATAAATTGAGCCCAAACAATTTAATTGAATGAGCCCAATAGAATTTAATACTAAGATCCAAAGTGGAGCCCAATAAGTTTGTATAGGTGAATATGTATACATATATTGATGTATATATATATATATATATATGGATACTTATATAATTATATAGGACTTAAAAATAAAGTCAAATTGGATAAATATTTGGTCAATCCCGAATTTTGGGGCCCACATGGATATAAATGTAGCTTGTTGGTTGATTTTGGAGTGTAAAGTGGTGCAAGTAAGCCCCAACCACCCTAGTCAATCAATTGGTCAATCAAAGAGTCCATCAAGTGGTCATTCCATGCATAGTAAGCAAGATTAAGCACTTAATTGACTAGCATTGGTTGATTAGTAGATGTTAAGCAAGTCTAGGGAGGTTCTATAAATAGAATGCTCCATTCATTTGCTAGGTTTGTTAGTCATTTTGTAAGAACTCCAAGAGAGAATAGAGAGAGCATTCTAGAGAAAATAGAGAAGGCTCTTGAGAGTTGGTTTTTCACCAAGGAGATTACTAGAGACTTATCAAGGAGGAGTCACCAACAAAGTCTCTAGCCAAGAGTAGAAGAACATAAGGTTCAAAAGTGTTCTATCTCATCTTTATTTCATTTTTGTAGGCTATATATGTTTTATATGGTCAAAATATGTTTTTAACCGATCAAAAGTGGTTTTGATGGTCTACAAGTCTTAAGCTATAATAAATTGGTAGATGCATGGTTTGATATGCTTAAATCATGATTTGGTATGTGAGAAATGTATAAAAGTTGTAGAAATGTTCATAACACATTTTACCGGTAAAACCCTAACGATACATGTTGTGTTTGATGTTGTATTTTGAAATACACAAATCGAAAATTGGATTTTTATGGCTAGAAAGCTAGATCTAGGAGTTTTAAAGAAAAACCCTTTTGGAACCTTTCAAGAATATTGAATAACGAAGAAGTTATAGCTTTTACCGGAAATGATGTCGTTTTTAAACCCTAGATGGTTCGATCCGTAATTTTCGTGTAAAACGTTTTCAAAAAGACGATCCAACCATGGAATATTGTAAAACAAGAGGTTATGAACACATCAACACTGATTTGGTGTCATTTGGATGTGTAGAGTTTATTTTATTCAAGGTTGAACCATTAAAACCAAGGATTTGTGATTTTAGTTTTTACTTTGTCCTTGTGAGCAGTTTTTAGTCCACTTCCGTTTGGAATTTGGATTTTTGATCTAAAGAGAAATTGTAGAGGGGGAAATTCTGATGAGAATGGACTCAAGAATCACCCCAAAATATTTTAAAATGAAGAAGTTATGGCTGTTGGGGCGTCGGAGGGTCGAGCAGTCAAAAGTTTACTTTCGGAGGAGTTGGCCGAGCGCCTACTGAGCGCCTACCAAGCGCCTAGGCGCTTGAGCCGGCTGTTTCTTGGGGCAGATTCGGTCCGGGTCGGGTCGGGTCGGTCCGGGTCGAGTTTTTTATGAAAATTTAAGTTGAAATACATATTAATTGAGTGTGTTTGAATACTAAACTAATATATATAGAGTTTATTAGTGACTTAAAGGTATCTAAATGTATAAAATAAAGACTAAAGTTACAACAATTAAAAAGGTAACTATTGATAATGTTTGAAGAATATTAAAATATTATTAAAGGATCAATAATATTAGTATATGATTAAAAGTTATTAAATGATGAATAACATTAGTAAATGATTAAAATATTATTAAATGGTTAATAATATTAATAAGTGATTAAAATATTATTAAATGATTAATAATATCAATAAGTGATTAAAATATTATTAAATGATTAATAATATTAATAAATGATTAAAATATTATTAAATTGTTAATAATATTAATAAGTGAGTAAAATATTATTAAATGGTTAATAATATTAGTAAATGAAAAGAATATTATTAAATGATTAATAATATTATTAAAAGAGTAAAATATTATTAAATTTTTAATAATATTTATAAGCTATTAAAATATTATTTGATAAATAATATTATTGGAAAGAGTGTAAGACATTATTAAATTATTAATAATGTTAATATGCGATTGAGATATTATTATATAATTATAATATTAATGAGTTAATAAAATATTATTAAATGGTTAATAATATTAGTAAGTTAGTAGAATATTATTAAATGATTAATAATATTAATAAATGATTAAAATATTATTAAATGGTTAATAATATTAGTAAGATGATAAAATATTATTAAATGGTTAATAATATTAATGAGAGAAGAATATAGTATTAAAGGATTAATAATATTACTAAGATGATAAAATATTATTAAATGGTTAATAATATTTATAAATGATTAAGATATTATTTGATAAATAATATCCTTGGGAATAGTGTAAAACATTATTTAGTTATTAATAATGTTAATAAGTGTTGAGATAATGAAGAGATTAAGATGATTATTAGATGGTTAATAATATTGAGGAACTAGATGATTTATGGTTAAAATATTATTATACGATTAATAATATTATTTGTGGTATTTATATATTATCAAAGGTGATAATATTATAAAGCAATGAAGTGATAGTTATGTGATTTAAAATATTATCAAGGGATTGATAATATTATTAAGAGATGTAAGATTATGATTAAGTGATAGATGATTAAGACATATATGGTAAGGTTATTAATGTTAAATAAACCTATATGTGTTATGCTAATTGGAGGATCAATGTTGTTGAATATTAGGTCACCCAGAGGAAGTATTTTTAAGTTGAATAGCAGTAGTCAGCGGAACAGGCAAGTTTCTCTGAACCTAACTTGTATTCTATTTGGCAAGTTATTTATGTAGAATCTGAAATTTATTTCAAAATGCATGATGAAATAATTATTAATAATTATTTCATATCTATATTGTTATTGACAATCGCACTTAGGTGCATTTGCATGACTATTCACGTTATGAACTGTTTAAAGAGAAAAATTTATGCTATTAATTTTCAGCTAGATATTGCATGTGATATTATGACTGTTCTTGTTATAAACTGTTCTAAGTGAGGATTCTATGCCAATTGTTTCGACTAGACCATGTACGATTTAAATTCATAAATCTGAATATTATTGAAGTTAGTCCAAACCATATTGTTGTGGTGCGGAATCTGATGGGATAAGCTGAAATGAACAGAGCATTATAAGCGGATAAGCTTACGGTCGGATGGAACATTCCCGATCAAAACGAACTAGATGGTTATATTGTGCACTCTATAAACGTACGATAGGCTGATCACCTAAAGTACCCATCACCGGATATGTCAATCAAAATGATTGTTAATATTCAAAACGAACTGACAGACTTCTGTCTACAGGGTATTGTAAATACTCAAAACGTGTGTTCATGGTCTTGTGACCCTTTCAGCATGATGAAGCAGTATGTTATGTCAATTGAATTATATTATTCAAAGTTGCATGTCTTCACAATTATTGTATATTGTTGAAGTTTCCAGAGCTAAATGTTTTTCATTCATGATATATCTTTTATTGTTTAATAAAACTTGTTGAGCAAAGTAGTTGCTCATCCTTGCTATATCATGAACTATTTTTCAGTTAAGCCGAGTTATCTAAGGAGTACCACGGCAAAGGAAAGATGAACGAGTAGACGTAGTTAGTTCGTACTATGTGTGTAAATCTTTTGTATTATAAGGTAATGATGATGTATTAAGGTTAGTGGAACCTGGGATTGAAGGTATGTTTCGTAATGAAATGATGTATGATTTCCGCGAGTTATTGAAGTTATATTTTATGAATGTTTGACAAGTGTTGAATAGTGAGCACCGAACCCGAGGTTCAAGGGACCCGGATTTGGGGGTGTCACAAAGATTATGATGAAAATTAAATTAAAATTTAACACAAAGACTAAATACCAGATGTTTAAAACTTAAGACTACAATATCCCCAATTACATCACATGAACCTATCCTATATATTTTCAATTATACAATCCATTTAAAGTTATTGACCAGGAATTCATGAATAATTATTAGATCTTTTCCAGTGATCACGTAAAATATTCACCTCAATTACTTTGCTATATTTCTATACAAAATAAGATAAACAAATTCGTTAAAATCCAATTCCTAAACAGGTCACATGAAGCATATAGATATATTCATATTCTATATACAAACCTAGTTATTCAATTCACCAAATAACCAAGAATACATGTTATCGCATTTAGATCTAACCCTAGATTTCATCTTCCGAATCCATCTAGGGTATTCCACTAATTGTTGGCCAAACAATTATCAATTACATATAAAACATGATAGATAACTCTAAATGAATCAATAATTGAAAAATAATAGATATTTAATTCATACTAGTAAAAGGTTCAATTGTAGCCTTAATTGATAAATTTGTTCATAATGAAATCAAAAACTAAGAACATCAAATAAATCATCATCTTAGATTACAAAACTGAGAAAAGAAAAACTCTAAACAGAATTTCTTGTATTCTCAATTCTCCGTCTTGATATCCTTGAGTGGTTCCTTAATTCTCCAAGTTTTCAATTGTGATCTTCAGTCTACGTTAAAATTCTTTCTTTAAAGCCTCCTAATCTTCTACTTATAGTCTTGGTTTGGCCAGCCACTTTGTTTGGTTTGGCCGGCCACTTTGTGGTTCTTCAGTCTACGTTAAAACTCTTGGTTTGGCCGGCCACTTTGTGGTTCTTCTTTGTGATTGGTTTGTTTTCATTCACATGGATTGGTTTTGTTTAGCTTGTCTTTGATTGGTCCACTTCCATTGACTTGGATTGGTTTTATACCTAGTTAGTTTAACTAAGTTTTTTTCCCTAGTTTGGTTACTCCAACTTGATTTTGTTTAACTTAGCTTTGATTGGTTCATTTCCTTTCACTTGGATTGTCATCCTTGATTTTGATTGGTTAACCATCTTTCACTTGGATACCTAGTTAGTTTAACTAGGTTTTCTTCTCTTAGTTTGGTTACTTTTGAACTAGGATAATTATACTGAATAATTCTCGTATTATTTTCATATAATTCTCGTATAATTCTTGTATTATTTTCGTATAATTCTTGTATTTGTAAATATTGATGTTTAGGTTTTAACCCTTAGGTCTAAACCCTTAAATAAATTCTAGATTTTAACAAGTGTTAAGGTTGGATACTTGAACCAAAACACAAAATCGTACATATAAAAAAATCATATAACACATTATTGAAGTATAATACAATTTTTATTATTTATATAAAGTTGGATTACAAGATTCTCATAAGTTCGAAACATTACACTCTCCGTCAATTTTTCTAGTATACAAATATTACTTGTAACGACACTTTCAGTGACAGAATTGTTTGTGGCGAATTTTATTATGTCGTTAATTAGTTGCGATGAATTTTATTTTGTTGCTAAATGTATTTGGGTCGTTGAATTTATGTTAAAAGAAATTAAAGGATACGTGTAATATAATGTATTCTAACCGGATTAGGATTTTCTCTATTACACATTATCCGATTTATCCTAATACACATTTAGTGACATAAAATTGCTTTTAGCGACACTTTCAGCGACAATTGTTTACGACAAATTTTATTGTATCGCTAATTTTTTCCTACGTTTTATTTTGTCTTTAAATGTAATATTTGTATAATAAAATATGCATTAAAAAATTAAAAGATATATGCAATAAAATAGATCCTAATCCGTTCTAACCCAAACTTATGTCAACCCATTGACTCCATGCAAGTAATAATGCATTAGCACTTTATTTGTGAACATTTTTGTTAAGAGTATTTTATTAGAAGTTTATGTGAATATTTTTGTAAGGTATTAATGATTCGTTTGTGATTGATGGATGAAATAACAACCGTCGACAGGTTGGTGCTTAGTATAATGGTTCATCTAATAAGATGAAAGGTAATTGATATTTTTATAGTATTTTTTAATATTTTTATATAAAAATTATTATTATAAATTTTTGGCGATGATTAAAATCATTATTATAGATTTATATTAATAATTTTTATGAAAAAAAATATCAAAATACGTGTGGAAATAATTGTCAAGAAATCAGTTGTCTCGCTAAAAAATTCCAATTATTAGAGAACATTATTTCTCTAGAGAATTAATAATATTCTAAAAATATATAAAAGGTAATTCTAGGAGTTGTAAATTTTTTGCCTCAAATAATGAAATAATGAATAAGATAAATAATATTTTATAATATTACCAATTACTACGAGATGTATTCAACTAAAATAATAATCATTTGAGACACAGAAAAATGAATCATTTAATCTTCATACTCGTAGTTTTATTTTATTTTAGTCCTTGTATATTTTTTTTTAAGTCTCCTTATATTATTTTTGAGAGTATTAAGATAGTTCTAATCAAATGTTGTCACCTCATTAAATAAATTGACATGACATTAAAAAAGAGAGATTGAGATGTAATTTTTTAATTCCAAATATATGAAACTAAAAACAATGGTGTCTTTGACCATGTTATCAATAACTATATATAACAAAAATATTTTAATAATTTTATAATTTTATCGGGTTATTTTAGTTGGTCATTAGTCAATATTGAGTTAAGACCGAGTTAATCATTCAAGACTCTATTTTTTTATACAATGTATAAATTTTTCGTATATATATATATATATATATATACACACACACACACACACACATAGATGAGTTGTGGTCAATATATACATTTTTCATTTACCGTGAAATATATATATTATCTTTAACATTATATATGTATTATGCCAGTAAAAAATGATAAATATATAATTAAAAATTATCAAATATTTGTAAAAAAACGAGCTATGAAACTTGTTCTTCTCAAATGGCTATTAATCCCCCTAAAAATCAGATATCACAGTTTGATCAACAAACATGATCATAGTTAATTTGCAAATTTAAATTTGAATTATAGTATAAATTTATTTAAATTTTTAAATAATATTTTTGTACTTGGTAATAATTGTGAAGTAGTTTTTAATATAGACTATTGTAACAAATTAATATCAATTTTTCAAAATTTTAAAATTTCACTAATTAACTAAGATAAGATAAATTAGATTTCTTCTTCTTCTTTTTTTTTTTTTTTTTTTTTTTGAAATGGAGCATATGATAAAAAAATAAAAAAAAAACATTATTATCCTTTAACTCGCACACTTGGGAATAAAAGAATTACATGGCAGCATTTGTTTTTCTTTTTTAATGTGATATCATATTATTTTAATGAGGTGACAGTATTTAAAAACTATATTAATACTCCAAAAATAGTATACGGAATTTTTTGAGGAAAAAAAGTACATGAACAAAAACGAAACTAACCCATTAGTACAAAGGTCCAAGTGGGTTGTTTTACAGCCCGAATGCTAATATAAATCATTCCTACATTTAGTCCAATCATTTCGCCTTTAATACCTTTCAATCCAAACTCAAACTCAAACTCAGCATTATTGCTAAAGAATTAATATTTTTACAAGAAAAATTAATATTTTCGTAAAATCTCACTCAAATAAATAGTAAATAAAATCTACATTCATGTGAGTAAAGTCTTGTGAAGTGAAGTCTTGCGGAAATATTAATTTCCCTTATAAGAATATCAATTCTCTAGTGCTAACCTCTCTGTATCGCTCAGTGCTACTGTTGGAATTCTTAAAAGCCAGATCATATAGAATCTGCTGCCATCAGACAACTATAAGTGCGAACCTGCGATTCGCTCTGTTATGTTTGTTCTGCATTGCATTGTAAACTTGTTGCATTTGCGAGTGATTCTGACCTTTTTGCTTTTTGTTTTGCTTTGTGTGGGGCACTGGGCTTGTGCATTTGAGTGGATTATAAGCCGCAAACTCAACGCAACATTTTTTGGTACGGCAAATTTAGACTTATAACCTGTTTGCAAGTTAAAGAAGTTATATTTAAATTAAAATTGCTTACAGAACAAGGTTCTCAAATGATTTGCCAGTCCACAAGTTCCAAAAGCCCCAAACAGTGACAACTAAAAATCAGAAAGTATTGTTCTACACAGCAATAATGTATAAGCAATAAAACGGAAAAAGATTGGTAGGTTGCAAACTAAAAATACACCTTCAACCACTATACACAATAATACATGGCCATGAAATACATAGCCTTGAGTTCCCAACCATCCATCTCTTTCTCTCTCTCCGTGTCTCTTTCAATGTACACTAGCGCTTGGGTAATGATCGGAACAACCCACATATCTAAAGCAGGACATCCTAACACAAATCTGCGTTCTTCGTCTATCCCAATTAGAGGGAGGCAGAGAACAGCTGAGCAGAGCAGGAACATGCTAGAAGATCAATTACGCTACGAATTATGACTCAAAATTCATGCCTGGGGGAGACAATGGCGGCACCGCAGCTTCATGAGTTGTAGTAGCTATGACCTCTAAAGCCTTCCTCACAGTTGCGCGAGACTCGCTGTTTCTGCCCATTTTTCTAGAGAGGGACTCGGAAGCAGCGCCTCTAGATGAGTTACTACTCTCAACGGATGCCAAAAACTGCTCCTTCGAGAGACTTTCTGGAGCAGATGTAATTACAGAGCTGAGAACACCAGACTCCCTTAGACCCTGAATGATGACCTGGAAAATATATAAATAAATTAACATATTACCATATCACTCATCAACAAGGGCATCTAGAATTTGAACACAAACAAACATAACACGACTCCACCGCTTTACACAGTATTCTAAGTGAATCTATCATAATATCAGGAGCATGCAGTGTGGAAGGTTCTCTATTCACCACCCAGCCAAGTTGAAGTAAAGTCAATAAAGTTGGACATGTTCTTTTTCTTTTTCCTTTGTTTCAGCAGGCAAATACCCTGTTCATTTAGAAGACTCCTACGGATTAAAAAGTGCCCTCAAATTGAATTATAAGCACAAAAATCGATGTCCACCCAAATTCAACTTTAGTTTTACTTTTAACATAATAGGGCAGTAAAAAATATCAGTCAAATATTTTCTTCCTCACTGTTTTCTTTTTGCATTAAAAAAAATCCATAAAATCTTTTTTCCCAAAGACTTTTAGGGAAATTGCTTACCATGGGAGCATATATGCGAGTTAAAATCCCCTTCCTCATTAATTTCAAGTTTAATTGTTTGTCCGTCCACACAACATGTTCCCGATACCTACAGAAGAAAAAAGTCGGTACGTTTATTAAAACAATAAATAAGCAGAAATTACAATGTATTTAAAATCTAAAATATATTCTGGGAACGCTTTAACACAATAAAGAGTCTAAGATTGAAAGGACTGTCGAGTTGTTTATAGTGAACAAGCCAAGTCAAGTTAAATCTGAAAAGTAATTTTCTCCCAATTGAATATTACCAGCTTAGCATTTCCTCCTCTGTTGCAGTTGAAGCAATAATGAATGCCTGCAATAGATATTGAATCACTAGGACAAAGAATTGTTGAAAGACATCAAGAAAACTAAACCATCTACAAAAAAAGGTGATAAACTCACAGCTCTGTCAAATTCCAACATGAAACATCTTTTGACATCCTCTTTAGTAGGCTTGCATCCACATCTGTCTCGTCTAGAAGTCAAATCTGCAAACTTTGAATATGTGTAATGTAGAACAGCAGCCTCTTCCAACTTGATCTCTCTGTCAACGATTAAACAGAAATCATTGAAATTCAGAAAATTTAGAACTGCTCTTTCACAATTAGTTCCTAAGCTAAAGAATGCAACTTATCAGAGGAAGAACGATTACAAAATAGCCAATAACTTAATAAAAGAGACGATAGAATTAGCATACTTCGGGGTCTTCATGTAATTGTGCCATCTGTGTGCACCGTTGGGACGTAGATGATCCTGAATTCGAGCAACTGATTTTCCGTTACCATAAGTCAAAAAGTAATTTGGATTACCACGGGTTGATTCTTTGTACATGCCAAAATATGTATCTTTTGGAAGATGGTCATAGTTCTTTTTGAACATTGATATCTGTTTGCAACCAAAAATGTGTTAGATAAAAAAAATGTTTACCCTCAAGTTCACGCAAATATAATGGCATGAATATGCCTATGCAAGACAAGAATACAGCTAGATGGGTCCTCGTTTCTTAATTTCAATCAAAGGGGAAAATATATGGCAGCATATTTTGTGTATGTGTTGCAACTTAAAATGCCTGCTTGTGCCAACAAGCTGTGAAAGCTTTTACCCAGCAGGGTGCGCCTCAGGATACAAATAATAACGCTCATTTCCAAATCACCAGCAGCACATAAAACTCCTCAGGCCTTACCCATATACCCTCCAGCCCCTACTTATTAACATGAGGACCTTATGTGTGTATGCGTGTGTTTGATAGTATGTTTCAAAACAATATTCAGCAATGGCATAGCCAGCAAGGGTTCCGTGGGGTCAGCTGCCACCACTGAAATTTTGCAAAATTTCTCTTTCTATTGGTATTAATAGTAATTTTGATTTTTTTTTTTTTTAAAAATTAAGGGAATAAAATTGGATGGTCAACTTTTGCTTAAAAGGAAAGAGAAGTTGAATTAGATCAGCTCATGTTATCACTTCCAGCTGGTATATTGCGTCCTAGACTACCACCCAGCTGATGAAGATTTTAAAATATTAATCAACACCACCACCCAGGTTAACTAAAAGTCTAAAACATTAATCATTGGCTAGCACCATTTGTCCCTCTTTCTAGGTCAATTTCTCACTCTATCTACATATATACACAAACACACACACATTACGTGTGTGTGTATCTGTGTGTCATGTATGAACACTTTTTTAATTGCATTTCATTTCATGCTGGTTCATATAATTTCTAGAGCTAGTTCCTCATCAATTATTTACTAATGCTTGTTGGTGGCCTTTGATTATAAATTATATCTGATTCCTGCTGCACCTTTGTCTTATATTTTACTTAATTGATCACTATTGTAAAAAAAATTATTTTACTTGAATGTTTGGTTTCTGTAAGAATTTTTTAACTAGAATTTATCATCTTTATTGGTTGGAACAGTAAAAGTTGGTAACTAGAATTGATGCCCGCAGCCCCTCCCTGATGTGGGCACAAAAAGTACATTTAGCAGCATACAGAAGTGGATGATTAAGTTATCAGATAAAAAATATTTATGAACTGCCGAATGAATTCAGCACATAAAGCCAAATGTAAAAAAGAACATCACGTGAGATATATACCTCTGTGAAAGGTTCCTTGATGTCATCTCGTTCAACACTGCTCTCCTGAACAATAAAAGTAATAGTCTCATACTTTATTAAAAGTTAATGACTCATCATCTTGTATGATGGCAAGGAAAAGAAAAGGATATAAGAGTAAAACTGAAGTACTAGACCATCCATTTACAAATTATCAAAAGAAAAATCTATATCAATAAGAACGTCAACAAATGCATAGCGAAACACTTACGTAGTTTGGAAAGACAACCATATCAACATCCTCAGGGACATCAAGCAGCAACTGCCTCAAAGAATACTCTTGTGCTCCAGCTGGGTGTAACAATTCATCGGTGTCAAGATGAATTATCCAATCCATGCCAGAATTCTGAGAATTAATCAAGCAAAGAAGGTCCATTGGTTAGAATTACTTCTGTCATCCTCGTAATAATGAAAAAAAATTAATGTTTGATGTGCATACCCTTGCCATGACAATAGCCATCTCCATATTTAAAGATTGCTTCACAAAAAGCTCATAATTACATGGTTTGTAAAAGAAACTTGACAACCATGTCTCATTCCAGATTCGACTGTGTTGGCGGAAAAAAAAATACACAATTTAGTACAAGGAGAAACAATTAATAGACAATAATAGACAAAGGGTGTTAAGATGTTGCATATTTCAAAAAATATAGTTATAAATGTAAACAGCTAAATAAAACATAGTAAGACAATTAATGTGAAAAATTAATAGGAAAATAACAAAATAATAGTGAGTTCACGAAGAAAATACAAAGAACAGATGACTTTTCTACTTTCTCTCCCTGATAAATATAGTCCGAATGTCAGACAAAATGAGCATGCTAAAATAAAGTAAAAAAAAACTTCATTTCATACTCAAAATTCTATAAAAATAAAAGTGTCTCAACAATAAAATGCAAAACCTACTAACCTCTTGGCTTGTTTCTCTTCTAGCTCTTTAGTTCTGTATATTACTTTTACTCCCTGAGAAACACAATTATTATGCTCATTAAATTCTACAAAAGAGTCAAACAACATCAACACCAAAAAGAGGGCTCTGTTAAAGAAATTAATAAAATAGTATAGGAGAGCAGAGGACTCACAGGAATGGATTCTAGAATTTTTGATACACTAGGAGAAGCAGCCTTCCCTTCAACAAAAAGAAAAAAAGTGGTAACCCCAATAACTTTATGATAAAACATCCATGGTAGAATCTGCTCTAAGCCACCAGATGTAGTTGTTGTAATACATATCTACAACAAGAAGAATAACAATACAAGGTCATAAGCAATCACAAATTGATATACTGATAAGAAACAAATATGCTTCTACTCTTAGAGGTAAAGTACAATAAAAACTAACGTATCTGTCACACAACAACAGAACGAATAAATATCATTGATGAGACAGAATGAAATGAAATCAGTAAGATAAAATGCCTTCACAAGTGAAAAAAAGGTGAAAATGAATTTCAAAAAAATGTAATGATGGTCAGTCAACTGATTTTAATATAGCCTTCCTGTCAAAGTTGTTACAGTCACAAGGTTGGGCCAAGACGTAATGACTTAAGCTGTAAAAGTTAGATTCAAGGTTTAGGGACATTCCTTGTCCAACAGAAGCTTTGTTAGCTAAATCCCAATCATCTACACAAGTGTTCTACTTTCAAGGACCTCTATGACCTCTTTATCCATCCAAAGAGAATAAACTAATCACTCTTCATAATTAACATTTCAAACACACATTGATACTATGAAAACGTTAATTGATGCACTTCTCACTGCCCCTTGAAGCAGCCTTCATTCATGCATAATAACTCTAAAAACCAATGAACAAAAAACAAGTTGGAAAAAAAGAATTAAATTTATAGGAAGTATAATTATTATAAAAAGAGGAAAAGGAGTATTTCACAAGAATATACTCCCAATATCCTCCAAAGAACGGCCAAGTAGAAAACTCGAACTTATAATGTGAGAAAAAGACTTTAGTATCCCGTACTTGTGCATAATAATATGGGGTCTACTAATATAATGTTAAAACGATATATAAGTCATAAGGGTAATGTTGGAATTTATTTTAAAAACACTACCCTAATAAGTCAAAGTTATAATGTGAGAAAAAAACTTTAGTATCCCGTACTTGTGCATAATTATATGGAGTCCACTAATATACTGTTAAAGCGAAATATAAGGATAATGTTGGAATTTATTTTATAAACTCTCCCCTAATCTGATATTTAATCCTTTCTTTGGAAGACGGATGTCATATGAAGTGGAAAAAACAAAACATCCTAATGTAGTACAGTCTTCAAACCCTATGAAGATCCAAAATCTCTATCCTCAAAAGAATAAAACATTGGTGAACCCAAAGGGAGCCAAGAATCAAAGTAAACTGTCAAGATCTTGATCAAATTTAGAAGAACAAACAAAGGAAAATCTCGAGAATTACCCAGTGAACAAAGAAGTTAAAAATGACAAGAAAAATTTATGGGAACCACAAGCCCAAAGCCAAACATGTGTACCCTACTTGGTCTTCTTGAAAGTTTTTATTTCACCCTTTAATATTTTGAGGAATACAAAAATAGTCCAATACTATTTTATTTATTTTTTTCTTTCAGTAAAGTAAATACCATAATTAGAGGAAGATGAAAAAGAAGCAGAGTATCATACTTAAAATATTCATTTAGTTACACATGTAACCTATTTATGAAGACAAATCTTGGTAGAATATTAATATTACAAACTTTAAAAAAATGAAAATGACGTGTTCCCATCTGCGTAATAGAGAAGAATATGATGTAGGTAGAAAGAATACGACAATGGGAAATGAAGACGAGAAGAGAAGTACAAAGGAAGAAGACACGAGAGAAGGCCATTGCGTAATTCGTAGGAAATTAAGGTTTTCACTTTTAAGTATGAGAATTTGTGAAATTTCAGTTTTAAATTACATGTAATTTCTATCATTCTTGAATCTCGAACGAATTCAATTTCTAGACTAAAAAAATTAGAATTGAGGTGTTGATTTTGGTCAAGATTCAACTATTCTCCATTGACCAGATTTCCACAACGAATCTAGGAAAATCCCAACGAATTCGAATCCTCAGCGAGTTCCTTAGTCAGTAGGCTGGGTGACTGTCGAATCCCTGCTTCTTAGGTGTTTGGGTAACACTGTATAATTTTGCATCTAAAGCAATTTTTGGGAGAAGCAAAATTTTGTACTTTCGAAACTGTGATTGCATGTAAACTTGAAATCTTACCAAAATACCTCCAAAAATTACTTATTATTTGCCAAACACTATTTAAATTTTTCATCATAAAACTTTTTCCAACAGCTCTACTAATTATACCTACCTCCTTTTCCAATGTTGAAGAATTCTTCATGCTGTGTAACTAACTTCAGTTATAGATTGTTTCCGAATGTAATCTTAAATAGCTTTCTCAATCTCCTTGCTTTTTTACCAGCTTCTGTGTTGTCTTGTGGATCTTTCATTGTTAACTACCTTTTTCTACATAAAACAATAGTATTGAAACATTCCAGACTGCTACATGCTTAGAGATATCGCATCCAGGTTTCCGAGGACTATTGGTCTCAGCTATGTATGCTTCACTTGTACATCAAAGGTTCTCTAATGCTACCTGATGCAGGACAAAGAAGACTTTTTGGAAGTTTTATTTTAATTAGAAATTGGTTTATTAAATATTTTATTAAGAGTTGTATTTTAATTAGGAGTTATCTATTATCTTTTAGAGTTTTAATTAGATTAAGAGAGTGGATTTAGAGTACTATAAATATGGATGTAAATACCCATTATTATTCATTCATTGATATATAATTATTTGAGTGTGTAATTCTCTGTGAGAAATTCTCTTCGTGAGACGGAAATATTCTCTTCGTGAAACGGTTCCCCACCATTTTGGTATCAGAGCTAAATCTGAAATCACCCCGCCGCCACCCAAAAACAAACCTTAACCCTAATAACTTCTGCCGCCACCAACATTCCCAAAACCCTAGCACTGTTGCCACTACCCAAGCCTAACATCACTCTTTATTAAACCCTAATCTGAAACCCGTCCTTTGATTGCTGCCACCACCAAAATTCCCAAAACTCCAGACCAAAAATCCCCAGAAATCCAGCTGCTTCAATCCACCAGAAAAAAAAAAATAGAAGAAGAAAAGAGAAAACAAATAGAAGAAGAAAAGAGAAAACGAAAAGGAAAAGAAAACAAACCTGTGAGTTAGCCTACTGTCGCATAACCATTATCGCCGTCATTGCCACTCGCCGTCACCGCCATCGCTGATTCGACGAAAAGAAACTCCCGGAAGAAGAAAAAAAAGAAAAAAAGGACGAATCTTTGAAAGAGCAGAGAAAGGAAGAAATCAGAAGAGCAAAGGAATAAAGAAAAAAAGAAGGAAAAGGAAATAGGAGACTGCGCTTGCTGCTGATCAGTTGAGATATTATATCTGGCAAATTGCAATTTGCACCCTAAGGTTTTGTAAGCATTTTAAAATACCCCTTGAACTTGTAACTTTTTACATATCCACCCCTGAACTTTTATATTTTTACATGTTAGCCCCTTAAGTTTCATTAATTTCATCATAGTCCCCTTACTTTCAGTTTTTACATCCCAGCTCCTATAGTTTCAAAACTTTTCAATTTAGTCCCTGTTTCAAAAAAAAAAAAAAGAAGAAGAGCAAATAGATATATTAAAGCACATATGGCGCATTATGATTGGAAGGATCGTCTTAAGAAAATTGAAGAGTCCATCTCAACAATTACTGCAAATACTCATACATCTATTGCAACATTTACAGTAAAAATTGATGAAATCATGGAACGATATGGAGTTAACGAGACAGAACAAGAACCTCAACATGCTATTGAGGTAATTGAAGATGCAAATGTGGTTTGCATTAAAAAAAGTGGAGTGCAAGAGGAGAACCATTTTGATCAAGAAGTTAAATACGAAAAGAAAGACATAATTGACGTAGAGTACGTTGATTTTTCCCCCCTAAATTCTATATTCTCCAAAGCTGTATCTACTTTCGTGCTTGTGTCCATGCTATTTCCAAAGGTTGTGATCAAGAAATATCGGGTGCACGTGTTTTATTGGAATGTTTCTTTTATGTTTATTATTCTTCGCTATTTCAAAACTCGTGGACGAGTTTTTTTCAAAGGAGAAGAGAATGATGCAGGACAAAGAAGACTTTTTGGAAGTTATATTTTAATTAGAAATTGGATTATTAAATATTTTATTAAGAGTTGTATTTTAATTAGGAGTTATCTATTATCTTTTAGAGTTTTAATTAGATTAGGAGAGTGGATTTAGAGTACTATAAATATGGATGTAAATACCCATTATTATTCATTCATTGATATATAATTATTTGAGTGTGTAATTCTCTGTGAGAAATTCTCTTCGTGAGACGGAAATATTCTCTTCGTGAGACGGTTCCCCACCACTACCCCATTGGTATTAGATGTATCTATGGTAAAATTTTAATACACTTCATCAGTGGTAGATCATGCCATTAAAAACTTAATAGAACAGGGCTTGATATGGTTCAACTCATAATTTTGTTTGTAGGTTACAATGTCTAGGCCCAATGTGTTATACAGGCCCCACAAATTTGGAACAATCTGAAAAATCTTCTACTTTTTGATCAACCTAAGGGATGAAGTTTCTTTGGCTACCAAAATATCACCTCATGTCTTCAACAATAGGTACATATTTATTTATATATTTCTAACTAGGTACTTGGAACCAACTTTACGACCCATGCCCAAATTTATACTCAACAACTAAACTAATATAAACACAAAGGCCAAATGTTTTGTCCTAAACACTGGAAATCATTTTAGACCAGGATGATTAGATCACTTCAGTGATGGTGTGATTTAGCCTCATTCCTTTGTCTCCGTAGGCTTTAACACTTTAATTAAGAATAAGGGGTTGCATTTCGGCAACATCCTCCACTTGTCACTTAAACCAATCCAAGGCAAAAAAGAGCGCTATCACAAGATTACATGTGGAGGCTGGCATTTGGAAACCATATAAACTACTCATCTTACTAACAAGTTCAAAGTTTTGGCATGTCAGCTGATATTTCGGCATATCGGATCAGTTTTGACCCTTGCCGAACCACGACCTTGATACGAGTCGAAAAAGAAGTGATTATTCATGTAAAGAGTATGTTTCAGCAAAATTTCGGCGTATAGGCGTAGCGGAACAATTTCAGACCAAATAGCAGAAAAATTTTGACACAAAGAGGAGAAACGCTACACACCAAAGAAAATGTATTTAATAAATTTTAATTAGTACCGAAATTGTTATTAAAAATAAAATAAAATAAAAATAGTATTCAATTCAACTATAATTTATAGCATTATACTTGAACTACTTGGCAAAAAAACAATTATACCTACTATATAGTACCTAACTAGAGTATTAAAAAAAACTGTAGCCATTTACTTGGCTATAAAAACATATATATTTTATAAATATTAATTAGAAAAAATATTGTGCCTAAATAATACCTATTACCTGGTTAAGTATAACTTGAAAATATCTTAAGAATATATTATTCAATTTTTATATCATGCATAGTTGTCACGGCGCCACAGCGAGACGCGGCAATAGTTGACCGCAAGGACGCCTAAGCGATAAGGCGTCCGCCGTTACATTCGTATGGCGACAAGTTGTTAACAATGTGTAATTTATACATTATTTATTTTACTTAAAAAATATATTGAATAATAAAATTTTATATACATTAAAACTCAAAACATAATAACTAACACTATGGAATATACTTAAAAATACAATTATATGAATATTTCACAATCAAAATTCAAAAATAAAACACTTAAGATTAAAAACTAGTAGAATAAGTCAACAAACACTACGTAGAAAATAAAAAATCAATCAATTCAACACCCATCAAACATTACAAGTCTAATAAGTAATAAATTACAACACATAACAAGTCTATGGGTTATGATGAGTCATGAATAAAAAATGAATTAATTACTTAACTTGGGCTGGCTACTAAGGCGTGAGCCTTGGCAGCTCGGCGTCCAAGGCGCCACCTTGTCCTTCTCTAATGCCAGGACATCTAATCGTCGCTTAGGCGATGCTATGACTAAGGCTGCAAATCGAACCAAACAGTTCGGGCTCGATTTGGGCTTGACTCGAAAAAATATGAGTGAGACTCGAATTCGTTAATAATATGATCCAAATCTAAGCACAAAAAATAATTCGAATAAAAATACGAGTAGAATCTAAATAAGGTTATACTCGACTCGTTTAGAATTCAAACTACTCGAATTTTTAATCATGATCCATTACATAATCGATTGATACATATTGGAATAGATACTCGATACATTTTCTTATAATATATACACAATTAAACAAAATTTAAATAATTAATTATTACTATTATTTTTATTTATAATTTTAATTACAATTTTATATATTTAAAGTGTAATTATAATTATATTTTTTTATTTCTAAGTAAAATAATATGTTCAATTAATAATTATATGTATTATAAAACTAGTTACTATGTAGAGACTCGAATTCGAGTTTGAATTTGAAGTTCGCGAGTAATTTGAATATAATTCGATTCGAATATAATCGAATTCGAGTAACGAAAATTCAAGTCGAGCCGAATCTGACTAAAGTTTTTCAAATGTAGTTCAAATCCGAGTCGAATTCAAGTACGAATTTAACCTTACAAGTCAAATTCGAACAGTTTAAAATACGGATCGATTCGACTCGTTTGTAACCTTAGCCATGACAACTATGATACCATGTAACATTATACACGCCTATGAAATGTCTCTTTTATCAATTGGGCAATATTATGTGTACTAGATAGTATACCTAACAATTTGGTTTACAAATAGATGGATTACCCAAAAACTAGAACCATTGGGCTGGTTAGATACTTTAAATTATTTAGGTTGGTTAAAGTTTAGACCCATATTTTTTAAAAGAAGAACAGGCCCAAAGCAGTTAACTGGTTTAGACTCATTTGTTTTGTGTGCTTCCAAATGAAATCGAAATAACCCAGTTAGGGCCTTTACTCTCAATTCGTCTTTTCTCCCACTGTTCCTCTTCATCATCTTCTCCACTAGTCCTTCATGTTCCTTCCTAATATGAAATATCCTATCCAATCTCTTGATATTTCTCGACCTCTCTCCTGTTATGTTTAATTATATGAAGTAGTGGAGTGGTAGTATATAAATAGAGCAGAGTGAGGTGCTTAAGAGATCCTGTTATGTTTAATTATATGAAGCAGTGGAGTAGTAGTATATAAATAGAGCATAGTGAGGTGCTTAACTTTGTCCCTATCCCTGTCTAATTTCTTCCTTTACCAATTCCAAAGCAACAACTAGTATTGGACTAGTCTTTTAGAGAGAGTGTGTAAAAAAAAATTAAGATTTCACACACATGGAGAGAGTGTTATAAAAAAATTTAGTATAAAATTTATAAAAGAGAGAGTGTATACAAATGGGTTGACCTATATGACCTATAATTATTTGGTTTCAACCCACATTAAAAATAGGTTATATAGTTTTAGTTCTTAATGGACCCATAACCATATTTTTTAACCCATAACCAAACCGAATCCATTTTTTGCTAGGTCTGCTAGATAGTGTTTTTTGTTAACTTAATCCATCTTATTGTTCTTAAAAAAATTGAAGCATCTAAGTAGCATAACGGTAAATGACTTTTCAAAACATAAGCCGCTAATTCACCCCATTTTCTTTACATCATATTTTGTAAGCTAAAAGGCACTAAATTTCACTAACCAATATAAAGCATTCGGTCACCAAATCAAGCAATTCCCAGGAAAGAAAATTCAGAAAGAAACTTACATATAAAAGTCCAGTAAAATATATATAAATAGAAACAAAAAAAACCCAAGCCAAAACATTAAACTTCATTTTAATCCCATTTTCTTTCCATAATTTTTTCATCAAGCTAAGTAGACTCAAAGTCCAACATACCTTCTCAAACACCAGGAATCAGCAAATGAAGCAATACCATAAACATTAATTATAAACACAAAAGAACTAAATTTAATTTCATCTTAATATCTTTAAATCGTTTTATATTCAACTAAACATGGACCTAAAGTACGCTCAAACCTCTAAAACACCTCAAATCATCAAACAAAGAAATACCCAGAAAATAAAAATCTGAAATAAACAAAACCCAGAATCAGATCAACATAAAAACCGATATTAATTCACTAAAAAAATACAAACCTTGGGTTTAAGATCGGACTCAAAATTGAATTTCCAGTCACGATAATAAGGAAAAGAAGGGGAAGAGCTGTGGGCAAGAAGAGAGCAATCCGAAGAAGAAGAGGAGTGGCCAATGGTGGCGAGAGGTGAGGTGTTGTCCATGCCTGGGAACTTGTGTAATTCTTCGGGTGACCAGCGAGTAAGCGGATCGTCTACTGAACCGCCTCGCCATTGGAGAACAAAGGCAAACGCTGCGAGTGTCAGTGGTAGGAGAGTGAGGAGGAGGAGAAGTTTGGAGGTGAAGGATTGGGTGGAGGATGAGGGTTGGGGTCTGACGGAAGAGTACAGACCAGCCATTGATACACAGTAAGAGGGGGAACACGATGAGTTTGAGAGAGAAAAAGGAAAGGAAGAGAATGGGAATTTCAAGGAGGACCTCGTTAACATTTTAAATTTTAAACGTGGAAATATTAATTTATGATAAAATCCAAACAGAACACTAAAATATTAATTTTATATTTTAAAATTTATGATAGCAAAAAAGATAGAAAATTTTAATTTAAAATTACATTCTGTTTTAAAATATAAAATTATTATTAATTTTTTAAATTAATTTTAAATATTTTTAAAATTAATATAATTTTTTAATTTTAATAAATACAATAATAAATATTAAAAATTAACCACAGCAAGTTGATTACAAAATCATTATTTGTTATTCTCCCCCATCAACTCATTAAGTCAGAACAAATTGTGAAAAAATAGCCCAAGTCCGTATGGTTGATCTACACGACAGTGTTTGCGTAAAATATCTGCAAACATTAGATAAAACTTGATGTATTTCACTTCACTTTGAGACTTAAAAGTCTGGTGTCATGTATTTCACAGTTTGCACACCCTATATTAAGTTATACTTACATTTTAAAATAAAAAATTGATTAACAACATATGCTTCTCCAATAAATGTTACTACATAATATGAAATCAACTAATTAATAAAGACTAAAAGTACCTCCAAATTTTACACCAATATTAACTTTTATACCCAAAATAAAAAAGATGCATAAATACACCCCAAACTTTAATTTATCAAACAAAACGCACTCTTTTTGCATTTAACCGGTCAAAAGTGACTTATTATGCCTGTAAACCAAAATTTGTATGGATAATTTAGGTACATCACAATATATTAAAGGACAAAATCATAAAAGAAGAATAAACATTCCACCATCTCCTCCATCAAACATTATACCATCTCCACCCTCAACCATTCCACATTCTCCTTATCCTACCAAAGTCTAGCCTTTTGTCTAGCCTTTTGACAATAGATCAAAGTCTAGCCTTTTGAGACCTGTAAGTCAGGGCGGACCAGGCCTGTAGGCTAGGCGGGGCCAAGCTTTGGGTCAGGTCAGGCCAGTCCTTAGACCGGCCCAGGCCAGTCCAGTCCTTGGGTCGGGTCGGGCCAAGTCAGGCCTAAAAATATAATCAACTAATTTTTAATGTGAAATATAAATATTAAATAAACTAACTACTATATTAATTAAATGTATTAACAAAAAATTAAAAATGAGTAATTAATCAATAATAAATAATGAGTCGGTTACAAATATTTTGCTTCAAAATATTTTAAAAATGTTTTCAAAATTCAAATTTTTAAAAAATATATCTTCATATCTTCAATATATCTTCATTATATCTTCAAAAAACATATCTTCAATATTAAAAATATATATATATCTTCAATATTCATGGATGTGCAATTTCGTCAGTTTCTACTCCAACTTCGAGTTCTTCTGAACTATCTTGATTGTCTATTACATCTTGTACTCTTCTTTGTGCGGCAAGATAATCTCTATAACAAATGCATATCTCCAACAATTCTGGGCTAAGTCTACTTCTCTTTTCATCCAATACCATATCAGATAAAGAAAAATATTGATAAATTTATTTATCTAACTTTTTAAAAAAATTAATCATGAAAATTTGAGTAGTATATTTTTAGATAATTTATAATTATATTGAATCAATTTTAAATTTAAATATATTTTAAAATTAATTTTAGAATACCCAAATTAATTAATTCTATTTTAAAACTGAAAAAGTTTTACAACATTAACCGAATTTGTCAACCAATTGTGATTAGTACAATGAACAGAAAAGCCAAACAAAGTTTTTCAAAGTTTATTATCTCCCTACAATGAACCATTTCTTCCCTTCATCCGTCTTTTTTGTTGCTTATATATATATATCAAGTTATAGTCTATAGTTAAAACGAATTAGCTAGGCTGGGCCGGGCCAGGCCGGCCTTTTTTGTAGGCCGGGTTAGGTCGGGCTTTTTCGTAGGCCGGGTCAAGCCGGGCTTTTACATCAAAATAGCAGCCTGTTCAAAAACTATAAACCGGCCCGGTCCGGGCTTTGACCAAGCCAGCCTGTGGGCCATAGGCTTTTTGTGCATCCCTACTTCCAGCTATTCCATCTCATTATCCTTCTTACTATCAAGGCTCTGATGCTTCCTACAGAACCCCACGAGCTCCTGACATGATGAAGTACCCATCCAAAGCTCAACAAATTAATTTGCCAACTAATAAATTTTAACTAAACATTAGAATATAAAAAACAAAATATAAAAAAAAAGAGAATGAAAATCAAATATAGGAGCATCTCTAGATTTGCATGTAGAATTTTTGTGGGCGTAATTTTCGTTTAAGACTCTGATTGTTAAAACCCTCAAAACCCCATAAAAACTCCAAAATACACCCACAAAACCTAATTTTGATTCAAGCCCTAGAGACCCATTAACAAATGGGTTGTGCTCAATTGAAGATTGATAATGAAGAGTCAGTTTCCAGATGCAAAGGCAAGAGATTTTTCATGAAAGATGTTGTTACTGTCCGGAATTGATTTGCTTCCGCCCACTCCAGGTATGCTATAGCCCTGAAGAATACAGGGTGGTGTTGAGTGATTATGCCCAAGGGGAAGCCCCCGAGCAAACCCCTACCCCCCCCCCCCCCCCCCCACATCAATTGGGTCAGATGGAACCTCCTTCAGAACACCAAAAACCTCCACCGTCGCCCGTGATTAATCCTGGGCTCCCTCCGGCCCTGTCGCCGCTCCCCAGCTTCTTTCCGGCATCACCGCTTCTCCCCAACTTCTCTTTCGGGTTCAAAACCTATGAGGAAGATGAAGAGTATTCAAATTGTTGAGGAATTGGATGAGAAAGAAAATGATGAAAGTGAATTGCAAATGAGGAAGATGAGAAACAAAATGCTGAAAGTGATCTCCCCAAAATGCCCCTCTTACAGGGTTAATCGATCATTTTTGACCGGTTAAGTGCAAAAAGTGTGCATTTTGTTTGGCAAATTGAAGTTTGGGATATACTTACATACCTTTTTCCATTTGGGGTGCAAAACTTAACATTAGTGTAAAGTTTGGGGTGCAAATTGTCTTTTAGTCATAAATAAATTATCGTGTTACACCTAAACCTGCATCCAAAAAAACACTAAATAATCTAAAATAATTAAGGTATACACTACAAAAAAAATGGGGTGCAACAACCGATTTTCGTTGCTAAATGTGCCAAATTTCATTGCAAAAGGGATTTAGCAATGACTTTCTTATCGTTGCGCAATGAGCGTTGTTAATTGTTCTGCAACGAACGTATTTTGGTCGTTGCCGAAAGTGATACGTTTTGCAATGAAAGTTGGCTTTCGTGCAAAAGCCTCAATCCTTTAGCAACGAAATTTATTGTTGCAGAATCAATAAAAAATCGTTACGAAAAATCACCTTTCGTTGCAAAAGCCTACTAATTAGCAACGAAATGAACTCTTTTTTTGGGCAAGGAATATGTGTTTTCGTTGCGGTTGGTTCACTTTTGCCAACGATCGATTTCGTTGTACAAAAGCATGAAAATTGTTGCCTAAACTTATTTTCGTTGCTGATTGTATACTTTTTTAACAACGATATTCGTTGCTGATTATACTGTTTCGCAACGACATTATGATTAATCAACAACGATAATATTTGTTGTGGGTTATTTTTCAATAGCAACAAAAGTTGTTGATTATCAACGACACTATATGTTGTTGTTTCTTTATATGTGCAACGAAAATTGTTATGATTTGCAACGATGTTGCCTTTTTATTTAGATATAGCAACAATATCCTCCTTGTTATTAGGATAATTTTTCGTTGCAAAAAATTATATTTTAATGTCATTAGCAACGAAAACTTATTATTAAATGTATAAAAAGTTGTTGCTATATCCTTAATTATACAACACTTTAGTAACGAAATAGTCATTAACTGTATCGTTGCCAAATCAAAAATTGACAATCTTATTGTGTATCTGATTGGCTCAATGACCCCAAAAATAAAAAATAAAACAAAAATATTATTAACTTAATAAAATCATCCAGTACATAATCATTCATCATCTTTACAATCAACCATCTAAAATTAAATATATATTTACATATATAGAGAGAATACACTTCTTATTTCGTCCATTTTCTTCCGTAAACATAGCGCATCGTATACTAAAATTGAACCTACAAGAGGGGTTGTGATACTATAATGCTGAAACAACTTTCCTGAGTGCCTTGTATCTTCTAAAAGTATTACATCAGCTAATTTTAAGACGCACAGAGCACTGAAATATAAAACAGAAAAAATCAACAAAGTTTCAAACGAAAAACAAAATTAACTAGGAAAATATTTTGAACTCTGAGTGAAACAAACACATGAGTAATTATCAAAGCTGTAATACACTTACTACACTACTATTAGTTATGTCAATACAAAAGTAATAACAATTGAAAGAAACACAATTATAATTAAGAAATTGGTATGAATTAGAAATTAAAGTATTAATTCGTTACAATTTGTGATCACCAACAAAATAGTGGAATGCAAGTAATATCTCGGCCATTCTCTTTTGCATTGGCTTTCTTTACTCTTTTAACACTACTATTAATTTTTGAATTAGTAGCAAACTAGAACTATCAAAACTGAGCTAGCTATGGTTTTTCATAGTATTCATGCTCTCCACCAACTTACATATATGTTACATTTGAGTTTATCATTACTTACATTTTTCATGTTTTTGATCTCAAGCTAGTAACATATATAACTTGCATTTAGGTGAAGCTCTTCAAGGAAGACAAAGGTTAAATTATAAATTGCCAAATTTTAGGCGCCTAATTCGCAATACAGGAAGAGATTATTACTATTACTTTATCGGTTCCACAAAAAACAGTTTCATTTTAAAAATATATATATTTATTTCACAAAAAAAATTTATTTAGAAATTTTAAAAAAATGTTCAGCCAAAAAGGCCACTTTTTTGTGGTAGTAGTGGTAATATAAAATGACACAATATTTTCAAATTTGTTATCTTAATTTTATTTATCAACCACACTATTAAGGTCGATTAAATTTTTATTTTTTGTTTTTTGAATGAGTTTTTATCTTTTCTTTTTGGAATACTTCTTAAATGTCTTTTCTATTTAGTTGTTTGATCGTAACCTAAATCAACCCATGTGAAAAGCAAGAGCAACATGACCCTATCCTAATCTATACATGATCAACCTATCCCAAAAGTGCTTAAATGGTTTATGAACAATGTGTTTGATAAAAAAAGAAAACAAATAAGCAAGAAAGAGAAACAAGCACAAAATGGAAAAGATTAAGACTTTCATCTTGAAAATAAGGGACTTTTAACAATTCAGCTTTCTACCTATTCTAGAGAGATCAAAATAAAAAAGTTGCCAAAATCATATATCTTGAATGTTTGTTCCATATATATCTTTAAAATCTTCAATCTCTTACGTCACTTGCTCTTAATTATACAAGTCACTTATAAAACTTCCAAACAAGAAGAAAACATAAAGAATGAGCACAAATATTTACCCTCTTTGTCTTGCCGTCCTCTATATGCGACAAAAAATAAAAGAAGACTGTTTCTAGAAAAAGAACAGCAAAGAAGATCTGCACAATGTCTTTGAATCTAGACAGAGTCATTGGAAGACCTGTTTCACAAATAACAGAGGTTAGTGAAAGCTCATTTAAAAATCATAGTACAAAAAGTCTTCTCCAAACCATAGAACATAGTGAATTAATTTAAAATTTCTACATTACCAAGGATCTAATCAAGCTAAAATCTAACAATAATATGACAGCCAACAAGATCTTCCAAACAGGGGTACTATTTGTACAATATTAGAAATCCGAAATTCAATCAGCATCTGCACCATATTCTAAATTACACTATCCAAGATAACTGAATCTAGTTGAATTGAACCAAACAGATATAAAGCAGACAATATATAGCTGCAAATAACATCTATAATACCAGCCGAATTTGGAGCAAGGGAAAAGGAACTGAGGTCACAGAAGCAAGTAGACAGTTTTACTATCAACTGAAAGCAAATAATTTCAATATTATGATGACACCCACAAGTCACAAATCCATACAGAACATTTCCTTTATACATATGGATCATAAGATCAATTTCATTTATTTTGAAATTCAACTTTTTGCGAGTTTAGAAAGGTTTCCTCAAATAGTTTTAGAATCAAACATGTGAGATTTGGCCCGAGAAAGAGTTTGCAGTTGATGTCAAACAGCCCTTAAAAACCAAAAATCAAAAGTATGGCAAAAGATTTCATATATGCTAGAGACTAATAATATATATGCTGAAACAAGATACATACCCCTGAAGAAATCAAAGAAGATACATACCCCTGAAGAAATCAAAGAAGATACAAACCCCTGAAGAAATCGTAAGCTTAGAACTTTAGGCTCACGAACTGAATTACTTTCTGGTTTTTACTGGTCAGGATGTTTAGTATCATTATGGTCGTATACTAAAAAGAAAAACATAAATTTACAATATAATTGTTGTGTGCTTTTTTTTTTTTTTTGGAAAACAATTCGGTTCCTGATTCTAATTGCTTTATTTAGGATCATACACTTTACCAATTTATTTAATTGATATAACTTCTCTTCCAATTGCCTGAGAAAACTCGGAATGAAAAGTTTCAAATTTTCATATAAAAACCTGCAAGTATAGAAATCAACAAGTCTCACTACCCTGTATGTACATCACGACTTAATGCGATATTAATATTCTGTAACAACTTAACCATTAAACTACACATGCATCTGTGACCAAGTTTATTTAGATTACCATAAAATGTTTAAAATTAACGACCAAGTATTATGCGTGATAACATTTCAAAAATGGTTATTTGACTATTTACCTTTTTTCACCTTGCTGTAGTTATTAGTTTCCTGCCTGTTTGCAAGCCTTCACCCTGCATTGTACATATCATAATAATTGCCTACAAGGTTTCCATAGTGAAAATTGTGAACAGTGAATCTCACAGCATTTAGTCTCCAGGTTGTTTATTAGGATTACTCTATAAAGTTCTACAAAGCAACCAAGCCAAGAACATATATGCTGCTGATCGGTTGAAGTTCATGGTTCAACTGAAAATTCATGAACTTGTAATATGTTGGTTGTGCTTCATAACATTGAATATTGATCAAAATTATAAAACACCTTTTTGGAGCCGTGACTATGTTGTATCATCTCAACCAACAGCAAACAAATCCCAATCAAGTATTGTATAATTTAAGTTAATGAAGAGTAAATCATACTTTTTCCTGAAAATCCAAGTGCTTTCAACGTTGTGAAAATGTTGAATTGCAAGCAAATAAATGAGAAATGATCAACTTTAACTGGGTTATAACTTAATATGCATCTTTTGAGGAATGAGAACAAAACACAGTGGACCGCTAGCCGTGGAATATGAAAACATGTCAGATATGCGAAAATGTTCAATTTTCATAAAGTTTCCTACTCGCCCTATATCAATCCCTCAACCATTAGACCATTAGCATGGAATATGAAAATATTAGAGAAATAATGTAAAGACAAACCTTCACCCAAAAAAGGACATATAGTAAGAGCACAGCTCCAATGCCAACGCTGAAGAGGATGGCAAATGTGGTAGGTACTGCTAATGTAGGGAAGTTCTTCAGGTTTGCGCTAAGACATAATAGCTGCCAAAGAGAATTTAATATTTACTAATGTTCAGAAAAGACAGGTTAAAAAAGTTTGAAGATACTACATTGTTGCTCAATAAAAAGGGATAAAAAACTGTTTTGGGGGGGGGGGGGGGGGGGGGTAAACAAGAGGAATAACTTGATAAATATTACACCTTCATAACAAACACCAAATAAATTGATAAATTACTTTTAATCAAGAGGATAGAGATGAGCAAGTTTGGAACTCAAGCTGTCAAATCAGCTCGATCTAGTCACTCCAAGTTTTGCAAATGTTAACATTCGGCAAGTATATACAAAATCGAGGCAGCTATTTGGAAAAAGTTCAATATAAAGATGCTAATAGATTATTTCTTACAATTATAATGTCTGAAACAATACAAATAAGCTAAGAGAAATTAAGTTAAATCTTCAAAGATTTTAGTTTAAAAAGAGGCCAATGGACTTCAATTATCAAACTTTAGCTATAGGGTCTTCATTGTTTATTTTAAAAAAAGAGAGAATAATTTATAAGAGAAATGAGAGAAAACAGGCTGCAGGCTTCTTTCCTTATCCCGTGTACATATTTTACAATTCTGGGTACAGTGCATAAGTTCGTTAATACAGACAATCTTCTTAAGAACAGATTATTGAACTCAATTTTTTTTCTTTCAAATTTAGCTCTTAAATTTATGACATATTGACATCAAAAGCAACATGCAGTTCCTCTCGAATCAAATTCCAGCTCAATATTGTCCAGCTTTCTTCACTAATCTAGACAGGCCACAACTTAAAATTGTTAGCAAAACAAATGACATGAAAGATAGGTCTGAAGTGACTTAAAAGATTCTTACACCAGCAGATGTTAGAGCAGTACCACAATGAGATGAAATAACTAAAATATATATATATATATATATATATATATATATATATATATATATATATATATATATATATTATCAAAAATAAGAAGAAGAGAACGGAATGCATGAATAGGTTGTGATCTTGGCTGGGTATCTCCAGTTCCAAGCCACCCATATTCATTATTTCCCCATGCCCATAAGCTTCCGTCCTCGAGGAGAGCCAAATTATGAAAAGCCCCAACTGCAATTAGCTTCACCCTTTCAAGACCTTATACTCTTACAGTGGTTGAAATTTGCTTTCTGTAAAGATTTTTTTAAAAATATATAAGCAAGATGAAGCAACCAATTCATCACACAGAACGTGACCGAAAATGGTCAACAGATAGTAAGGAAAACAAGTATAAGTTTAAAGAACTAATGTATTGTAACAGTATACATGTCCCCAGGAGGCCATGTTAGACTTGTTAAATAAAGGCAATAGACTTGTTAGACTTGTTATTGTCCTACATAAAGGATATACATTTTTTGTAATAATAAATAAATAAAGGCAATAATAGTACCTGAGGATTATCCTACATTTGTTTCCAAATTGTTAGACTTGTTATTGTCTGCATTTGTAAGGAAGCTATAGTAGCACAGGCTCAACTTAACTTAGCCTCTAAACAATTGTATACATGATATGATTCAATTGATCAATCTCACCTTCCTGCAGTGCACATTGCAACGACAGAGTTAAAAACCAGCATATGATACAGAAATAGAAAGCAATCGCATATTGAATACCCTTTGTTTTAGTAAAATCAGAAATTGTAACGGAGAAAACTTGCAAAAAACATTTAAGAAAGAATATCGTAGAACAATGAACATACAACTTAGATCAATGGCAAAGAGATATTACCAGAGTCAGGAGGAGGGTACTTCTTCCCATTTTTCCCCACTGTGGACGGCCGTGAAGAAACCTCAACCCTAGCTACGATGCTCTCAATAAGCATTGAAACTTCGTTGTCTTCTTCACCGTTCAAGACAGCAAAAAGGTTCCCTTGACGAGCAATAATTGAATAGGAGACATGCAATACACAGAATATCACAACCTAATGGTTCGGGGTTTCAATCACAAAACTAATAAACACGATTTCTAGGGCACGACTGAAGCAGTCGGTGCCTTCAACATAATCGCGTTCTTTGTTGGCTTTGGATCCTCTCGCCATCAACTATTCTGCCTACTCCAGCGATTTCTCACCTTCTTTCTTATTGTTGCTGCAAGATAACCGTGATTATAGAAGAGAGAGAAAGTGAGAAACCATTAGTAAGGCGGCTTGAGTGAAATTTTGGGTGCATAATTAGGCTACCGCTCTAAGATAAAATTTGGGCAGGACAGAATGAGCGGGAATGAAATTGTGGGACCTAATTCCAATTTGGGGTGCAGAACGGTTGTTTTAATCGGAAAAAAAATAATTAAATTATTTGAGTTGATTATAAAAAATTAAAAATTAAAAATTAAAAATTAAAACTATTAAAATTTTTACTCTATAATCGATTATCAATTTATACTTTTCAATTTAAAATAGTAATGGTTCAATTTAGTCTGATCGATTTTTTGATTTTTTTCGATTCTGTGTGTACTCCTAGACACAATTCACCGACATATTGTTTTAAGTATTCAAAAGTAAATTATTAAGTATTTAGAAGTACATTTGTTTTTGTGTTAGTTTAAACACACACTCTTCCTTAGCTATCACCAAGGTTTGAACTCCTACTTTATTAAGAATTAAGAATTTAATGACTATAAATTGTCATCAGGTGTTTATTTTATACGATTTGACTATATTTCTATACGGTTTGACTTCATTAAAAATACTAATTAATACCCTTTTTACAAGGTACCCAAGGATCCCATCAGAGGATATACATACTTAAACTTGTAAAGTCATCCTCTACGAAGCATTCATATATTTACACTTATAAAGTCATCATCTGTGTTGAGTAGATTTTATACGTTCAAAGTAATTACTTCTTTACTTATATATTGTTAGTTCTTAGGCATTTTCATTTCAATTTTATGCATTTTTGTGTATTTGTTTCAGGTTTGTATGGATTGCTTGCAATGGCATTTCAGTGATTTCGAAGGCAGGTTCACGCAGTTGCGTGACAAAGTGAAGTAGCTGCGTCACAGGGACAGTCTATTCCAGAATGTTTAGACGTAGCTGCGTGAGAAAGTGAAGCAGCTGCGTGACAAAGTGAAGCAGCTGTGTTACAAAAGTAGTTTTTTTCCAGAATGTTTAGACGTAGCGTGATATATGAAGCAGCTGCGTGACTTCAACGCAGCTGCATGACTTATGAGGCAGCTGCGTCAGGTGATTTCAACGCAGCTGCGTGATGGATGAAACAGCCGCGTCAGGTGATTTCAACACAACTGCGTGATGGATGAAGCAGCTGCGTCATGGTCACTTGCCTGATTTTTTCCCACGATGTTGAGCAGTTGTTAAGGCAGTTTTTGGGCAGTTAACGTACGGAGAAGCGGGGGATTGGAAAATAACAAAGGAAAAAGCCAGATATATTAGGGAGCCAGTCAGACAGAAAAAAAGTACGTAGAGAGTAATAGAGAAAAACACACACAGAGTGAGACGGAGCGAGGAGAAACAACTCTGCAGTTTGACGGAAAAACTTTTAGTCGTGGTGCAGAGAAGGGCAATGATACATTATTAGTTGCCTCCCAAGCAGCGCTTTTGTTTATTGTCATTGGCTTGACAGCGGCCAAAGTACTACGTTACTCCAACTTCATGAATTTTGAGTACCCCATCCATCACGTTATTCTTCATAGGTAGATTCAATCTCCCTTGCACGTGACATGAACGTTTTACTCCCTCTTTAACGAATAAATATTTAATATGATTGGAGAGAGTCGTTATATTCGGAATGGGATCCTGCAAAACAAAAGATGAAAATTTATTATGAGTAACAGGCAATGGAATAATTGCATTATTATCAAAAATCATTGGTAAATAATTTAATGAAGCTTCATCCTCCTTCAAATCTGATTTCAGCTCAATTGTTTCTTCTTCCTTTAACTGCAAATTGTTGGTAATTGCAATATCTAACTTTTCCTTGTTTATTTTCTCAACAACTTCCGCCACCGTAGGCCTGTCATCATAAAAAATAACATCATTATCTATATGAACATTGTCCGCTTCATTAATGTTGTTTGCTTGCTCTTACGTCATTGATGGAGGTGTTGTCTTTTCTGGATCTTCTATATCGTTCTCACTTCTTAACACTTGTACACTTGTATTATCCGTTGGATTATCCACCGTTTGAGAAGGTTCTTGCTCAAAACTCTGCTCCTCCAATTGATCGATGGTCATTTGTTCCATTTGAGTGCCCAAACGCTGAATAATTGCATTATTTTTCTGAATACTTGCCTGTATGTCTTGTTGAAATTGCAATTTATCCTGTTGAAATTGTAAAGTGTTAGCTTCAATTAATTTAAGCATATCTTCTAAAGACATATCCGAAGTATTTGTTTGACTCTGTTGTTGTTAGGGATATGGTTGCTTGTATTGTTGATAGCTTGAAAAATTCTGATTTGTAGGTGGATTCATTTGTGGATTCTCATAGCCAAAATTAGGATGATCCCTCCATCCTGAATTATACGCGTTTGAATAGGGATCATATCTCCATTGGGGTTGACCAGGGAAACCACTTGCTATATTGACTTGCTCATATGACTCCTCTTGAAGAATGGGGCACATATTAGTTGGATGTCCTACCACCGCACAAATCCTACAAGCTTCCATTGGTTGTGCATTACCTGCAACCATTTGATAAACAAGAGAAGTTAGAGTATCAACTTGTTGCTTAAGAGAAGAAATAGTTACCTCATTGGCATAATCATGCATGAATTCCATCCTGAACCTGCACAACTAAATTAAATTATGAAAAACTAGAAAATAAAATCTAAAAAAAATAATTACTAAATTAAATACATATTTACAAAAGCACAAAATTAAATTAAAATCAGTCCCCGACAACGACGCCAAAATTTGGTGTGATGTCGCAAGCACCCAAAAATAAAATCTTACTTTAAAAAAATAAATATGTAATAGTGTAAATAAGAGTCGATCCCGCAGAGAATGATTAATTTAATTTTATGTTTTCGTAAATCAAAATTGGGAGTTTTTGAATTAAAGAAATAATTTAAATAAAATTAACTAAAATAAATATACAAGAAATAAATAAGAAGAGAAAGCCTTGGTTTAAGTTAACATCCACTATCAAGAATTTACAACTGATCACTGATGCAAGAATAAATCAATTCATATTTTAAATATTCAACGTGGAATAATTACTCCTATTCGAATAATTTTCCTATATCTCCTTAATTTTAGTTAAGCAGAAACAAGCGATCTAAATAACCCTTACTACTAAATAATCTCAGACAATCGCTAAAGATTTAACCTAGTAGCAGCATAAAGAAATAGAGAGATCGTTGAACTAAACAACACAATCCAAGCGTCTGCATTTAATTTAGATGAATATTCTTCCTAAGATATAACAATCTTTTGATAAGCAAAATAATTATTAATCTTAGTTGCTTCGCAAATTAAAGTGACCAAACAATTACGAATTTGATATTTAATTTAGCAGTAGATTTCAACGAATAATGAACTAGTATGCATCCTAGTAATTAAACGAATTAATCATAAAATTAAACACAGAAAAATATTCAATACTCAAAATATAAATTGAACAATTAAAATAAATTAGATCTCACAGTGTATAAACCTTGATGGCTTCAATCACTTAAACCAAGAAAAATAATTTAGCTACTCATGATTGTAGAGAGAATCAAAGAATAGAAGAGATAATTTTTATTCTAATAGAAAAGTTGTCTATTACAATGTGTGTCAAGCCCTCTATTTATAGGCTCCAAAATCTTCCTAACCCTAGTAGGACGTACACTTTCCAAACCCTAATAGGATTTAAAATACAAATAAAAGAAAAAGAAAAATAATTATTATCCTAACCCTAGTTGGAATTAAAATCCAATTTGGAATAAAAAAGTAACAAAAATCTGAAATAATCCCGTTTTCGCGCATTAATGCTCCATCCAAACAAGCCCTTCGCTCGCCAGTTGACCAAGTCAACGCGGAACGCGTCTGCTGACGTCATCATACAGCCCGCGCATTGCGCGGACCAGTTTTCTTAACCGGACGTCAAACGACGTCGTTTTAATTTCGCGGTGCTATTCGCCTACGCGCGCATTGTGCGGAAGCCTTTACTGATGGCCAAAACGGCGTCGTCTTTCTCTTCATCGCTGCTGTTCCATCCGCGCAATGCACGGTCGCGACTTTTCCGGAAATTACATATTTGCCCCCGGTCTTTGCGGAATTTACAGATTTGCCCTCCAAGCTTATTTTTCCTACAAAAATAAATATAAAATAATTAAAAATACTAAAAATAATAAAAACACATAATGAATAATAAAACACCTAAAATACTAAAAATAAATAAAAACACATAAATAAAAGAAAATATAAAAATACTATAAAATTACCTAAATTAACATAAATTAACTAAAATTCTATAAAACCTATTAAAACCAAAATAAACTAAATAATTAAACATTAAAGCACACAATAAATATAAAAACTAAGTATTAGGGAATAAAAATATCGTATAATTCAACTCTATCAGCCAGTGATTTAACCTAGTATTTCATATAGAATCGAGAGAGGATGTATAAAATTAGACCATTACATGGTAGCATGTGAACTTTATTGTTAATGTAAATTGTCATAGAGATAGAAATATACTCTATTTCCACATGTAATTGGTAGAGAACCTGAACTTACTATCTCTTTAAATTCAGCAATCATAGAAATATAGGTTGTTGGTTTAAAAGTGATGTTCTTCTTCAATCTATTCCATAATCGGTAGAATTGGAGAAGATTTGCTGTATTATAATCGAGAGATATTATTCAGTACTTGAGAGTTCTTAATTAGCAATTCATTGCGTGTATTCTAACTGCACAGTGATAACCCGGTTCAGTTGATGTCAGATAATTAAGTTGTAAACCCTAAACGTCGTTTAATATAGAGATCTTAGTTTGAAGTAATTTAACTGTTGAAATTTAACTTCAGAACTTAACAATATTTTCAATGCACAAAATTCAATTGATGCTATTTCAATTATTAACTAGTAATTCAATGCTTTATTTGCAATTCCTCGTGGGAACGATACCTTGCTAGCTTATATTACGATTAAACCATGTGCACTTGCGTGAAGTATTTTCTGAACGAAAAAAGGCGAACAAGTTTTTGGCGCTGTTGCCGGGGAACTGTTTTTAAATAAAGTGTTGATATTAGTTTTAATTGAAGTATTTTCTTGTGAAGGTTGATAAATTTTAATTAGTTCATTACCCTTCGTTTTCAGGTAATCTTGGTTGTATATGCAAACACGTTCACAGGGTAAGGATACAGTTCCTTTCGAAGACGAGATTGAAAGAAGGTTACGTCGGATTCAGAACTATATTCAAGAAACAATGCAACACCAGGATCAGGAACAAGTGGAGCAAGTAAGAATGGCAGAGGAAGATGGGCAAAAGTCCTTACGGGACTATGCCACTCCGCAGAAGACTGAGATACAATCGAGTATTATAAGACCTGCTATCACTGCGACACAATTCAAGATAAAGCCGGGAACAATTCAGGTGGTTCAGAATTCTGTACAGTTTGGGGGGTTATCAAATGATGATCCTAGTATGCATTTGAGGAGTTTCTTGAAAATATGCGATACTTTCAAATATCCAGGGGTTTCGGATGATGCGATTCGTTTGAGGCTTTTTTCGTTCACATTGAGGTATAAGGCAAGGAGTTGGCTTCATTTACTGCCCCCGGGATCAATTACTACATAGGATGATTTGGTGCAGAAATTTCTGGCGAAGTTTTTCCCTTATGCAAAGACAGTGAAGATAAGATTTGAGATCATTACATTCGCCCAGCAGGATTCAGAGTCATTATACGAAGCATGGGAAAGATTCAAGGAGTTATCAAAAAAATGTCCACATCATGGGATTCCGAAATGGCTTCAAGTTCAGACATTTTATAATGGGCTGGGACAAGCAGTGAGATCAAGCATAGATGCAGCAGCGGGGGGTGATCTAATGGTCAAGAGTTGTGACGAGGCATACGCCTTACTAGAAACCATGGCAGCAAACAACTACCAATGGCCGATAGCAAGAATGAATCCACCTAGGGCAACTGGAGTTATTGAGTTAGATTCTGTTACGGCATTGTCAGCACAAGTGTCGGCCCTTGCTAAGAAGATAGATGTAATGGGGAGTCAGAAGGTACAACAAGTGGAAATAATTTGCGAACTATGTGCAGGGAGTCATTCAAGTGATTAGTGTGCAATTAATCCAGAGTCGGTGCAATTTGTGTCCAATTATAATCGACAGCAAGGGGGAATTCTAACAGCTACAATCCGGGGTGGCGTAATCATCCAAAATTTTCTTGGAGCAACAACCAATCTCAACCCCAAGGACAGACTTCGAGAAATACTTATCCACCGGGGTTTCATAATCAACAAAATCAACAGCCTCAGCAGCCGGATAAGTTGGCTCAGATGGAAGATGTACTAGCTAAGTTGGTTAATCAGTTCGATTCGACAGTGAAGACTCAGGCTGTAGCTATAAGGAATCTGGAGAACCAAATAGGACAAATAGCTAATGCATTGAACAGTAGAACTCAAGGATCATTTTCAAGTGATACGGAGGTAAACCCAAAGCGAGACGGTAAAGAGCATTGTAAGGTTGTTGAACTCAGGAGTGGTAGAGAATTGCAGGGTGCTAAGGAAAAGTAAGGTGAAGTTATTGAAGAAGAGAAAGGAGACAAGGGTAATTAAGAATCTCAAGTTAAGGAGAGGTTTAAAATGGATAAGAAACTTAATGAGGTACCTAACGTCCCGTTTCCACAGAGATTACAGAAACAAAAGGTCGATAAGCAGTTCTCAAAGTTTTTGGAGGTTTTCAAGAAGCTGCAAATTAACATACCTTTTGCAGATGCATTGGAACAGATTCCAAGTTATGTGAAATTTATGAAGGACATCTTGTCCAAGAAGAGGAGATTGGGCGATTATGAAACCGTTGCATTAACTGAAGAGTGCAACGCCATTCTACAGAAGAAGTTGCCTCCAAAATTAAAAGATCCGGGAAGCTTTACCATACCGTGTACTATTGGGAGTCAACATTTTAGCCGTTGCCTATGTGATTTGGGGGCAAGTATAAATCTCATGCCCTTTTCGATTTATCAACAATTGGGTCTTAAGGAAGCATCTCCTACAAATGTAACACTTCAGCTAGCGGACAGATCTCTTACATATCCACGAGGTATAGTGGAGGATGTGTTAGTTAAGGTCGATCAGTTTATTTTTCCAGCGGACTTTATTATTTTGGATTATGAGGAGGATCGGGATATTCCTATCATCTTAGGAAGACCGTTTCTTGCTACTGAGAGAACTTTGATAGACGTTCAGAAGGGGCAATTGACTATGAGAGTGCAGGACCAGGAAGTGACATTCGATGTGCTGAAGGCAATGAAATTTCCTAATGCAAATGCTGAGTGTTTAAGAGTTGATATTGTGGATGATATTGTGAACGAGATGTTTTTGGGAAACAGTATCAGTGATCCACTAGAGAAGTCAATCAGTATAGAGGAAATTTCGGGTTGTGAGCAAGCGATGGAGTACGTGCAATTAATGGATGCTGCACCGAGGTTTACAAAGTTCAGACAACATTTTGAGGAACTTGATTATTCGAAAAACTCAAAGGCAAATGGGAAGTCTTCATTTGAGGTGCCACTAATCTTGGAGCTGAAGCAATTGCCTAACCACCTCAGGTATGCTTATTTGGGTTAGGCGTCTACTTTGCCTGTCATTATTTCAGCATCATTGGACGAAGTTCAAGAAGAGAAGTTACTACGGGTGCTTCGAGAGTGCAAATCAGCTATTGGATGGGTCTTAGCGGATATCAAAGGTATTAGTCCATCATTTTGCATGCATAAAATTTTAATGGAGGATAATGCAAAGCCAGTAGTTGATCAACAGAGAAGATTAAACCCAATTATGAAGGAGGTAGTGAAGAAAGAAATAATTAAGTGGCTAGATACTGGGATTATCTACCCAATTTCAGACAATGCTTGGGTAAGCCCTGTTCATTGTGTCCCGAAGAAAGGTGGTATGACAGTTGTTCCTAATGAGAATAATGAGTTGATTCCGACGAGAACAGTTACGGGGTGGCGAGTGTGCTTGGATTATAGAAAGTTGAATAAAGCCACGCGTAAAGATCATTTTCCCTTGCCGTTCATTGATCAGATGTTGGATCGACTTGCAGGACGTGAATATTACTGTTTGTTAGACGGGTATTCGGGGTACAACCAGATAGCCATTGCACCAGAAGATCAAGAGAAAACGACTTTTACTTGTCCATATGGAACATTAGCTTTCAGGAGAATGTCGTTTGGATTGTGCAATGCTCCAGCGACTTTTCAACGGTGCATGATGGCTATATTCTCAGATATGGTTGAGCGAAATTTAGAAGTCTTTATGGATGACTTCTCGGTTTTTGGTGATTCATTTGATGTCTGCCTGGAGAATCTAACTTTAGTGCTAAGAAGATGTATGGAAACGAATTTGGTATTGAATTGGGAAAAATGCCACTTCATGGTCCAGGAAGGGATTATTCTGGGGCATCGGGTTTCAGTAAAGGGCATTAAAGTTGATAAAGCAAAGATTGAAGCTATTGAAAAGTTGCCTCCTCCGAATTCAGTCAAGGGTATTCGTAGCTTCTTGGGTCATGCAGGGTTTTACCGAAGGTTCATTAAGGATTTCTCTAAGATCACAAAGCCGTTGTGCAGTTTACTAGAGTAAGAAGTCTCGCTTGAGTTTGATGAAGCATGCCACACAACATTTGAGATTTTGAAGCAGAAATTGATTACAGCTCCGGTGGTAGTAGCTCCAGATTGGGATCATCCTTTTGAGTTGATGTGCGATGCAAGTGACTTCGCAATTGGGGCAGTTTTGGGCCAGCGTAAGGACAAGGTATTTCAAGCTATTTATTATGCCAGTAAGACTTTAACTGATGCTCAGCTAAATTATACAACCACAGAGAAGGAGCTGCTAGCTGTAGTGTTTGCCTTTGATAAGTTCCGTCCATATCTCATTGGAACAAAGGTAATTGTCTACACGGACCATTCAACAATAAAGTACTTTGTTGCAAAGAAAGATGCAAAGCCTAGATTAATCCGTTGGGTTTTATTGCTTCAAGAGTTCGATCTGGAGATTCGTGACAGAAAAGGAATTGAAAATCAGATAGCAAATCATTTGTCTAGAATGGAACAGCCCAGAAACAAAGAGATGGCAGTCAACGACAGCTTCCCAGATGAACAGTTGTTTGTAATTATGTCTGAGGTACCGTGGTATGCCGATTTAGTCAATTATATTGTTGGGAAGGTCCTACCTTCAGAATTGTCAAGTCAACAGAGGAAGAGGTTTCTACATGATGTGCGACAATATCTGTGGGACGAGCCATTTTTGTACAAGAGTTGTGCTGACCAGTTAGTGAGATGTTGTGTTCCTCAAGAAGAGATGGGAAGCATTCTTCAACAATGTTATGCATCAAGTTATGAAGGCCATTATGGAGGACAAAGAACAGCTGCTAAGGTTCTTCAATCAGGTTTTTTCTGGCCTACTTTATTTAGGATGCTTATTCATTTGTTCTTCAATGTGATCGATGCCAAAGGGTAGGTAATATTTCTAAAAGACAGGAGATGCCCCTTAATTCTATTTTAGAAGTTGAAATGTTTGACGTTTGGGGTATTGATTTTATGGGACCTTTTCCCTTGTCTTTTAACAACTCTTATATCCTTGTAGCAGTAGATTACGTGTCTAAGTGGGTGGAAGCAATTGCAACCTCCGCTAATGATGCTAAGGTGGTAACCAAATTTTTGCAACGTAATATCTTCACAAGATTTGGGACACCTAGAGTAATAATCAGTGATGGAGGATCTCATTTCTGCAACAGACAATTCAACGCCCTACTAGTGAAATATGGAGTCAAGCATAAAGTTACTACTGCTTACCACCCACAAACAAGTGGACAAACAGAGATTTCAAATAGAGAGGTGAAACGGATTTTGGAGAAGACAGTAAATCCGAATCGTAAGGATTGGTCCATTAAGGTCGATGATGCACTCTGGGCTTATAGAACAACTTTTAAGACACCACTTGGAATGTCGCCTATCGGCTGTTTTTTGGGAAGACTTGTCATTTGCTAGTGGAATTGGAACATCATGCATATTGGGCAACTCGGAAATTAAATTGGGATTTTAACTTAGCTGGTGAGGAACGGTTGCTACAACTAAATGAGATGGAGGAGTTTCGAGTTCAATCCTATGAAAACGCAAGAATTTACAAGGAACGAGTCAAACGTTGGCATGACAAACACATTGTGGACCGGAAGTTTGAACCAGGTCAATCGGTGTTATTGTTCAATTCCCGACTAAAACTTTTTCCAGGAAAGCTGAAATCACGGTGGTCAGGTCCTTTCACAATTCAAGCTGTTTATCCGTATGGAGCGGTAGAGTTAAAAAGCAATGATTCAGAGGCCACGTTTAAAGTGAACGGTCAAAGACTCAAACATTACTGGGGAGACACGTTCGATAGGATGAAGTCTTCAGTCTCTTTCTCATCTTAAACAGGGAGTAATGTCAGGCTGATGACAATAAAACAAGCGCTATATGGGAGGCAACCCAAGTTTCATTTATTTTAAGTTGATTAATTTAGCGGAAATAATTTGTTGAGTTTAGTCATATTTATATCTTAGTTTTTTATTGTTGTATCTAATTTGAGCAATATATGTCAGGTACGGTTCTACAAGCTTGTCAAACGTTCAGGGAAGAAGATAAGGAATTGAAAATTTTAAAACAGAGGGTGACGCATCTGCGTCTGAAAGCACGCCCCTGCATCAGACTGTACTGGAATTGAAAAAAAAATCGTTGAGGCGCTAACGCACCTGCGTCCGAAGCTGGCGCAGCTGCGTGAGAATTGACGCCCCTGCGTCAGAAGTTATTGGAATTGAGTCACCACTGGACGCACCTGCGTGACATCTCAACGTAGCTGCGTAAAAAGTGACGCCCCTGCGTCCAACATCACGCCCCTGCGTCACATATTAAAACTCAGGTCTGACGCAGCTACGTCAATATCTTACGCAGCTGCGTGACGGGGAATTTTTAATCTTAAATGGCTAAGCGTTTAAACCGTGTGCCACTTCGTCTGCCCCTCATTTCTTCAGCAAGTCTCTTCCGTTCAGCCCTTTCGTTGCACCTCTCAGTACGTCCGTTATACATGCATTAAAGGATAAATTGAGCATCTTGGCAACTATAAATCGAATTCTCAAGCTAACAACACACTCACAATCCTTCCATTTCCTTACATTTCTCAAGAAACGCAAAGTTAGGGGTCCTCTCCCACATCTTCAAGTAAGATTTCTCTTTGTCAAATTTCATAACATTAGTCTTGAGGATAGTATTGAATTTTTGCACTATACAAATTGGTGTGTTGTGGACTTCTTATTACTATTGGGGGTTTAATTCAAGAATTAAGGGTATAAGTTTGGGGGTTGTAAACAAGGTGCCTGCCAACTGTTTGTTAAAATTCCTCAACGAAAAAAACAATTTATTTTTGGAATTGGTTGGTGTTGCAAAAAGTTTGGAAGGCTTGTGAGTTCAATGGCACCAAAACGTCATCGAGGAGAGAGCTCAAGATCCACCCCTCCATATGATTCAAGCCGGTTTGTGAGCTTTGAATCAGCCAAGTTCTATGAGGAACATGTTGATGCCAAGAAGCTTATACCAGAGCGGGGTATTGATCCAGGACCTTTGGATGGAGAATTATGGAGAATGATCAACCATAATTGGGGAACATTGCCTCATCAGCCCTAACCGGCTGTCATTTCAATCGTTAAAGAGTTTTATGCTAATGCCAAGGCGATTAAACATAATGAGGTCGTTGTTCAGGACAAGAAGGTCTCCTTTTCTCCTGCGAAAATAAACGAGTATTATGGTATTCCATTGCTTCCAGAAGCGGATGAGTATTCAGCATTTGCTAAGGAGTCGATAAATTATGAGGAGGTTATTAGAGGATTGTGCCAACCGGATGCCGTCTGGAAGTATAGAGATGGTGAACCCAAAACCTTCAACTACACATACTTGAGCCGATATGGGAAGGCATGGTACTATTTTCTGTGTGCTAAACTAATGCCAATAACACATGTCACCAAGGTAATTAAAGAACGAGCGGTCCTCTTATTCTGCATCGTCAATAAGAAAACCATTGATAAGGGACAAGTGATCAACAGCTCAATCAAGTATTCTATCAAAGGTAAACCAATCCGGGGCCTACCTCATCCGTCTTTAATTTGTGGGCTTTGTGAAGAAGCGGGAGTAGAATAGGATGAAAGTGAACCAATTCAGCACCCTCAAGTCCCCATAGATTCTAAAATCATCAAGAACTTCAAGCAATGGAATGGGGCACCTCCTGATCCAAAAGGAGCGGGATTTCTTTTGGGTGATCCGCATTCTCTGGATATCGAGGAGTTATTTGCTGCTGAGCCGGAACAGGATGCAGCTTCATTGTCAAACACAATTAACACGTTAGTGGCGGAAGTAAGGCAGCTTCGGAGAGAATCTCGTCGACAAGCTAGACGGGATGCCCATTTGGCACAAGCAATGTGTTCTATGATGCAATACCAAGCAGCATTCTCAACAACTTTAGCGGAGGCGTTTAATCACTTAGAAAAATGAATGCTGGTCGTGAGCCCTTGCACTTTCCATCTCCTCCGACGATGATTGCATTACCTCCCGATTCACCTGACGACGAAGCAGAGGAGTAGTGTTCACCGAGGGAAGTCCCGTTATTTCAATTGTGTTTTATTTCTCACTGAGGGCACTGAGTTAGACAAGTTTGGGGGACGTTTGCATGTTTTGTTATGTTTTGTTTATGTCTTTTGTTTATGATTTGTTGTTTCTTTGTTAAAGTCAAATAAAAAAAAAAATAAAAAAAATTAGGAATGTAGATGAGTTTCTTTCTTAAAGTCAAGTAAAAAAATAAAATAAAATAAATTTAGGAATGTAGATGAATTTTGAGGGTATATTCACTGCAAACCCTCACGAGACTTAACTCGTCCTCATAAGGTAATTATGGGGTTTAAAAGGCTTGTAACACGTGCTAAGTGTAACCGTGGTACCTACGAAAATGGTTAGTTGTAGTTTTTGTTTAATTCTGATTAGCAAAATTTCTTGTTAAGGTAACCATGAAAACAAACTAGTGCAAGGCCTATGATAAGATTGTTTGCTATTTGCTAGCCTTTAATGAGAAATGGATGAACATGATGAATTTCAATCTTACAGTCGAGTAGTCTTGCGTTATTTTTGGTTCCTATGTTTTTTATAAGCACAAAGTTGATTGTTTTGAGTAGTTTAGAATTAGAAAACTTACCAGATTGATTCTGTGAGTTTCCTGTGTTGAACTTCAATACTTACTTGAAACTTCTCGTATGCTGAGTTAAGGCTTTTACATAAGTTTGGGGGGATCACAACTAAAAAAAAAAAAAAAAAAAAAGAATAAAAAAAAAATGTAAAAAATAAAAATAAAATACATACATACATAAAAATAATTGACTCAGTCAGAATTTTGTGGCCTTTGCTATTCGAGCAAGTAAATCCTTAGGGATGTCTTTACATCTAGTGCCCTAAAACCAACTGGTTTGGGAGTCATTGGTTAAAAACTCGTTATAGGGGTAGCATTGAACAGCCTAATGGAATTGTGCATTGCACGAGTCATGGTTAGTGAGTTAGGGGTGAAATGGAGCGTAAAACGCATTCACTCCTGTATTTCTTATGAATAGTATGATCCCTAATTTATGTGACTGCCTGACTTAGTTAGTGTTGTAAAAGTAAAGGCGAAAATTCAAACTGAAATTCTGCTTGTGATTAATCTAAGAGTTTATCTAATTTTCTGACTAATTGAAACTACGGAACACACACACAATTAGGAATCTTAAATAGGGCTTGATTGTCGATTATGGGAGATTTGTGAATTCTGTAGTTCTTGAAAGTTCTGTAAGGCTATTACGAGTTACTTTGAGGCCTGAATCTAGTTTGTGGTAATAATGATTCATGCTATGCTAAAAATTTCATGGTTGCTCTAGTGTTCAGTTCTGTTAAGTTATTTTTGCTTGAGGACAAGCAATTAGATAAGTTTGGGGGTATTTGTTGAGTAGATTTTATACGTTTAAAGTAATTACTTCTTTACTTATACATTGTTAGTTCTTAGGCATTTTCATTTCAATTTTATGCATTTTTGTGTATTTGTTTCAGGTTTGCATGGATTGCTTGCAATGGCATTTCAGTGATTTCGAAGGCAGGTTCACGCAGCTGCGTGACAAAGTGAAGCAGCTGCGTCACAGGGGCAGTCTATTCCAGAATGTTTAGACGCAGCTGCGTGAGAAAGTGAAGCAACTGCGTGACTCCAACGCAGCTACGTGACAAAGTGAAGCAGCTGTGTCAAAGAAGTAGTCTTTTCCAGAATGTTTAGACGCAGCGTGATATATGAAGCAGCTGCGTGACTTCAACGCAGAGCGTGACTTATGAGGCAGCTGCGTCAGGTGATTTCAACGCAGCTGCGTGATGGATGAAACAGTTGCGTCAGGTGATTTCAACGCAACTGCGTGATGGATGAAGCAGCTGCGTCATGGTCACTTGCCTGATTTTTCCCCACGATGTTGAGCAGTTGCTAAGGCAGTTTTTGGGCAGTTAACGTGCGGAGAAGCAGGGGATTGGAAAATAACAAAGGAAAAAGACAGATATATTAGGGAGTCAGTCAGACAGAAAAAAAGTACGTAGAGAGTAATAGAGAAAAACACACACAGAGTGAGACGGAGCGAGGAGAAACAACTCTGCAGTTTGACGGAAGAACTTTTAGTCGTGGTGCAGAGAATGGCAAGGATACATTATTAGTTTATCTCTGAACTTTTGTACTTTAATTCTTGTCAATTGTTATGACTAGACTTTGCTCTTGTGTATGTTATCTTAAATTGAATATTAGCTAAATTCTGTTGTTTAGGGTTTGCAATGCAAATATTCTATATAATCTGAAGTGAGTTATTACTTGTGCTTGTTAAATACATGTGGGGTTGACTACCATGTCTGATTAATTGTTCTAATTACTTGGCCAGTGATTTAACCTAGTATTTCATATAGAATCGAGAGAGGATGTATGAAATTAGACCCTTACATGGTAGCATGTGAACTTTATTGTTAATGTAAATTGTGATAGAGATAGAAATATACTCTATTTCCACATGTAATTGGTAGAGAACCTGAACTTACTATCTCTTTAAATTCAACAATCATAGAAATATAGGTTGTTGGTTTAAAAGTGGTGTTCTTCTTCAATCTATTCCATAATCGGTAGAATTGGAGAAGATTTGCTGTATAATAATCGAGAGATATTATTCAGTACTTGAGAGTTCTTAATTAGCAATTCATTACGTGTATTCTAACTGCACAGTGATAACCCGGTTCAGTTGATGTCAGATAATTAAGTTGTAAACCCTAAACGTCGTTTAATATAGAGATATTAGTTTGGAGTAATTTAACTGTTGAAATTTAACTTCAGAACTTAACAATATTTTCAATGCACAAAATTCAATTGATGCTATTTCAATTATTAACTAGTAATTCAATGCTTTATTTGCAATTCCTCGTGGGAACGATACCTTGCTAGCTTATACTACGATTAAACCACGTGCACTTGCGTGAAGTATTTTCTGAACGGAAAAAGGCGAACAATCTGCCAACCAAGTTAGACTACGATCAAACTATATAAAACCAATCGTGGCCAAATTGGGAATTCGGTCAATTTATACCAGAGATTGGTTTCGAGGTGAAACTTTTAAGCAATTCGATACTTTATGTAGCAATTTGTAAACCTAATTACTTTAGATGCCCAATTATGAATTTGACAAAATTTAATGTAACAAAAGTATATTTAGCCCATTCCATAATGCTAAGCTATCTGTCAAATGCTGACATGAACGCGACTTTGGGGTTTGTGCGTAATGATGATTATCACCCTCGTCGTTTTCACACCTAAAGAGTTTGTTTTCATTTCTTTTTATGGTAGTATAAAATAACACAATATGTTTAAATTTTTCATCACAATTCGATTATCATGTCACTGTTACCAAGTTAGACCAGCCAATATATTATTTACTACTAGTAATAACCAAATTACTCATTAGTTATAATGAAAATTATTAAAAGTGCAATTTCAATTACTTAGAAGTAAGGGTGTAAACGAGCCGAACTGAACCAAACAAAGAGTTGCTCGGATTCGACTCAAAAAGTTAAATTCATACTTGAATTCCAGTCCGATTCGAATTGCATTTTAAAAACTCTACTCAGATTCGACTCGACTCGAATATTTATTGCTCAAATTTGATTCGACTCAGATAGAATTATATTCAAACTACTCGCGAGCTTCAAATTCGAGTCTCTTCATCGTAACTACTTTTATAATAGATATAATTATAAATTGAACTTATTATTTTCCTTAGATAGAATTACATCTGTTTTTCATATTTTTACATTATTTCTTCAAACAAGAGATTAACCAATTTAGAGCTTAAATATTTTTATATAAAGTGTTTCAAATGATATATTATTATTACATTGAATAAATACATCTCTTATAATTGAATATGCTTTAAAATATTGTTAGTCTTATTTAATTTAAAAATTACATAATTTGATTCACATTTGAAATAAAAAAAAATTAACATTCTTAGCATTCAACTTATCAAAGGGATAACTTATTCGTTTTAGTTTTCAAATCATAAGTATTTTTCACATTAAGTCCCATAACTATTTTTTTTCCGCGTATTTCGTTCTCCAACCATATGTTTCTTTCCTATTAATACGCAAAAAATATAGTATTTGTTTTTGCATTTAGTCCCAAAGCATGGCTATTGTTCACTTTTGGTCCTTAGTTTATAATTGTTTTTCATATTTAATTTTCTCTAGTTGTTTTATTTTATAAAGTTGGACAAAGATTATAGAAATAATAAAGTCTAAAAAAATACAAAATAATAATAATAATAATAATAAAGACAAAACCTAAAAAAAGGTTATAATTTTAAAAATTAACAAAGAGGTTACTTTTTTTTTTTCTTTTCCACATGTAATATCAAATAACAAACATATAAACACGAACAAACAAACAAATTTGGACAGGCATATTCTAGAGTCAAACTAACACCACAAATCAATTTTTCTCTTGCCTTTTTCTAGTACCTACGTTATTATTATTAGAAAATTTGTTACATTTCTCTTCTCTAACCTCTGTCTCATCTTCATCCCTCGTCCTCATCCCTCCAAATCACACAGATAAACAATGAGCTGGTGATGGTCCTTATCGTCAGCGTAACCAGGTCAAGCTCGAATCGAACCCAAATAGCTTGGTTCGTTTCAGAGCCATATTAGAAGTAGAGAAGTAGCTGAACAGATTACAAGAAAGAGAGACCTTCGAGACGTCACCATTCTCTCATAACCCTCTATCCCTCTCCCCTCCTCTCTTCTCCCTCGCAACCCTTTTCCTCCTCAGCCCTCCCCTCCCTATTCTTTCACTCTATACCTAATTCTGAAGCCTTGAGGCTTACCGATTGCCGACGAACTGGCAAAATGATGAGTGGATTTAATACATTGAATACATTTAAACTTGATAATTTGTGGATCTTTAAGTGTTTTATGTGATTTTATATGTGTTTTTATGTTATTCTATAATATGGTGTATTATATCATGTTTAAGTATTTTATGTATTCTATGTCGTTTTGTGTAGTTTATTCGTAATTTATATGTTAAGTGTTTGTTTAGTTGTATGTATTTTTGTACCACATTGTATAGGATGTGGTGTTGTATTATTTTTATGTGTTTCTATTTCATTTTGTAGGAATTATAATAAGGGCTTGGTGGATCAAGGCTTGGAATTGCCCGGTTCGCATTTTCTGCGCTCCGTTTACGCAGCAGCCAATTAAAGTCCAATTTTGGCCTTGATCCATTCCGAATCTTCAATTTTGTAAAACATGAAAGTTGTAGGTCTACGAGTCTCCTTTCCGAAACATCTTGAATCACATCAATCCGATTTTCTATGAAGAAGATATGCTCAAAACACTGAAGGAGGCTGTAACAGTCAAAAGAGGAACATTTTTGGACAGTTTGTACTAGCGCCGCAGCGGTGGTTTCCACCGCCGCAGTGGTGGTACAAACCCAGAATTTAGCAGAAAGTTTGACCGCCGCGGCGGTGCACTGTTCCTACGCGCAGAATCAGTTTTTAAAGAGGAAAACTGCAGCCCTAAACATTTTAAATTCATTTCTTCTCCAAGAGGTGGCCATGGGCGATTTTGTGGATAGATTATGGAGCCCCCCATGGAGGCTAGAAGTGGAGTACATCATTGGAAGTCATGGATTGAAGGAGGATTAGGGTTGTTTCTTCTCCCTTTCTCTCTCTATTTTTGTGCAACCATTGAATGTTTAATTTTTGGATTATCTTTATCTTTTGATATTGATGAACTTGGATGATTTTTAATCCATGGATGTAATGTCTATGTATTGTATTTGAATCCAATGCATGTTTAGTTCATAATGATTGGTATTTTACATGTTTAGCTTGAATGGTTAGTTTGTTCTTGTTGGATATTATTTTCCCCGATTATGTTCGATTGACATGAAATCTTTGAATGCTTGGGAGCCCAATAGGTTGTTATAATTATTTTGCTCTTCTCTTTGGTTGTTGTTGCATATGTGTAGTTTTTTAGTATTGAACAAATTCATTATGCACGCCAAGTGTTCGATGAAATGTCCAAGAGAAGCTTGTTTTGTATTTCGCATATGTTTGTGCTTCGTTGCTTGGGTCTTTGTCTCTTGGATGGCCATAGGAGTTGATTCGTTGTGTGTGTGCGTTATAATGCTTTGGTCGGGCAATTATTTAGTAACCTATATGAACTTGACAAAAGGATTATAGTGTTTAAACCCATATATGTTAACATGTGATTGTGTTATTCTACATTGATGGAATGCATGATTTGTGGCTAGGATAGACATATACCTAGACACCATGTGCAACCAAGTGGAGAACCTAGGCTTAACCATCCTTGTTTAATGTTAATCCTCATAGAAATATAGTGGGTTATTTAGACGGGATAGGCTTATGTGACCTCGAAAGAGGCATGTGAGTACTTATGAGTTCTCTGTTGATCATTCATCGGTTACGACCTTGTGAATGAGTTTTCATATGATGTGCGTATTGTATTATTTGTTTGGCCTAAGTAATTTATGTGGTAACTTATATGAAATCGAACGATGGACTATAAGTTTGGACCTGAGTACAATGACACGTGTTATGCTGTTTGATCTTAGGATTGAATGCTTAATTTGTATGTAGGATAGAAATATACCTATGTGCCGCGTGTAGCCAATTAGAGAATCTGTGCTTGAAATTCTTGTTAGGTTAAACTCTCATAGAGATATAGTGAGTTTCTTGATTAGGATGTTCCTTCCCGTTTCTGTTGCCTTTGTGTCAGATTTGGGTGGATTCGCTGCATAACCATCGAGAGAGGCATATTAGTACTATATTGTATTCTCGGTTAATAATTCGCTGTGTCCATATATTGAAGAGAAAGTTAGGAGATTTAAAATGAACTATTGGGGGAAATTGCATTCTCAGATTCGCCTATCTTTATTGCTTTCTAGTGTAGATGTTAATTTATGCATTTACCTTTTCTCTAGCCAATATTGATAATTTTTTAAATGAGATCGACTTGAACGAATCGATGTTGGAACTCGTTAGAACTAATTCCTCGTGGGATCGACTTTTTCTTATCACTTTATTACTTGTTAACCGTGTATGCTTGCACGCTATTCATTCAAATGAATTCGATGTCGGAACTTTACTACTAAATAAACCGTTCCGATTTCGACCAACAAATTTTTGGCGCTGTTGCCGGGGAAGTAGTTTCTGATTGCTTTTCATTATTAATTTCAATTGAGTTGAACTTTGTTTAAACTTAAATTACTGTTTTACTTTTTGTTGGGACTCTTGATTGTGTTCGCGACATTTTCAAGGTTCAAAATAAGAGATAATGAAGTCGGGCTGTTGACTATAAAATAAGCGCTAACTGGGAGGCAACCCAGGTTTATCTAATGTTTTGTTTAGTTTTGTTTTTCATTCACAGGTCATATCTTAGCAAATCGTAAGAGCCGGTTGCAGAAGGCGACAGTTGACAAAATGACCCAATTTTTCAGGGAAGTCCCTTGTTTTTAATTCTTTCATTGTATATTGTGAGGACGTTGTCAATTCCGAGTTTGGGGGTCATTTGTGTTTTGTTTTGATATGATTGGTGTTGTTTTATTTTATTTTATTTTGTTTTAAGGTTTTGTATTTATTTTTATTATTTTTTGCTTTTATTTTTATTTAAGTTTTAAATTTTGTAGGTATATTCTCTGCAAACTCTCACGAGACAAAACTCGTCCTCTTGGGCAACCTCGGGGTTTAACGACTTGTTGCACGTGCTAAGTGCAATCGTGTTTCCTACGAAAATGGATTTGTTATAGTTGTTTTTGTTTTGTTTTCGTGTGTTTTATTTTAGAGTCATTGTAGTATAGGATTGAGTCTCTTGAGCATTGAGTTAATTTGAATTGAACCATAATCAAGGATCAGGCAAATGATTATTTGAGTTGTCACTCATAGAAAATTGATTAGTGTTGCTTCGTCTGTGTGCTTGACTTACTGTTGGTTTTTACATTACTTGTGATCCCTTTTTCTTTGAGCACATATCCATTTCTAATGAATTGATTATTTGCTTAGAGGCGGTGTATTTGACTACATGCTTATTGAGATAATCTTTTACTTTAAAACTCGTATATGCATCACTCGAAACGATCTTTCATGTTTGATTTATCTATAGCGTGAGATAGAGCGTTAAAACGCACTCACATAAAAAAATTAAATAAAAAAAAAAAAAGAAAAAAAAAAGAAAATGAAAAGAGAAAATGAAAAAAAAAATATAAAGAGTGTAATAAATATAATAATTTACTTGACTAGTTGAGTTTTGTGGCCTCTGTTACTCGAGTTATTAGGCCCTTAGGGGTGTCTTTACACCTAATGCCCTAAAGCCAACTGGTTTGGGAGTCATTGGTCAAACGCTCGTTACATGGGTAACTCTATATAGCCTAATGGAATGAGACATTGCACATGTCAAGATTAATTTTGTTTTGACTTATCTGCCGGGACTAGTATAGAGTGATGTATTATGCATGTTGTTTTAAGTTTTAGATTTCTTTGTTAAGGTAATTTGTCTACAAGAACCCCTCTGGGTGATGATTAGTTTGTTGTAAATGGTTCACACACACACACACGAGGGTCATTAGTATAGTATGTCTAATATGTGAGTTAAAATTCTAGACTTTGCAATGTTTTGAACTTTTCTTGTAATTATAACTTGAAATAATCCATGAGGCCAAATTTGGTTGTCTTATTAACTCTCTGCTCAAGCTTATTATTTTTGTTTATTTAGTGGGTCTTTGTTTTGCTTGAGGACAAACAAATGTTTAAGTTTGGGGATATTTGATGAGTGAGTTTTATACCTACAAATTGAATACATTTAAACTTGATATTTGTGGATCTTTAAGTGTTTTATGTGATTTTATATGTGTTTTTATGTTATTGTATAATATGGTGTATTATATCATGTTTAAGTATTTTATGTATTCTATTTCGTTTTGTGTAGTTTATTCATAATTTATATGTTAAGTGTTTGTTTAGTTGTATGTGTTTTTGTACCACATTGTATAGGATGTGGTGTTGTATTATTTTTATGTGTTTCTATTTCATTTTGTAGGAATTATAATAAGGGCTTGGTGGATCAAGGCTTGGAATTGCCCGGTTCGCATTTTCTGCGCTCCGTTTACGCAACATCCAATTAAAGTCCAATTTTTGCCTTGATCCATTCTTAATCTTCAATTTTGTAAAACATGAAAGTTGTAGGTCTACGAGTCTCCTTTCTGAAACATCTTGAATCACATCAATCGGAGTTTGTATGAAGAAGATATGCCCAAAACACTGAAGGAGGCTGCAACAGTCAAAAGAGGAACATTTTTGGGCAGTTTGTACTAGCGCCGCAGCGGTGGTTTCCATCGCTGCAGTGGTGGTACAAACCCAGAATTTAGCAGAAAGTTTGACCGCCACGGCGGTGCACTGTTCCTACGCGCATAATCAGTTTTTAAAGAGGAAAACCGTAGCCCTAAACATTTTAACTTCATTTCTTCTCCAATAGGTGGCCATGGGCGATTTTGTGGATAGATTATTGAGCCCCCATGGAGGCTAGAAGTGGAGTACATCATTGGAAGTCATGGATTGAAGGAGGATTAAGGTTGTTTCTTCTCCTTTTCTCTCTCTATTTTTGTGTAACCATTGAATGTTTAATTTTTGGATTATCTTTATCTTTTGATATTGATGAACTTGGATGATTTTTAATCCATGGATGTAATGTCTATGTATTGTATTTGAATCCAATGCATGTTTAATTCATAATGATTGGTGTTTTACATGTTTAGCTTGAATGGTTAGTTTGTTCTTGTTGGATATTGTTTTCCCCGATTATGTTGGATTGACATGGAATCTTTGATTGCTTGGGAGCCCAATAGGTTGTTATAATTGTTTTGCTCTTCTCTTTGGTTGTTGTTGCATATGTGTAGTTGTTTAGTATTGAACAAATTCATTATGCATACCAAGTGTTCGATGAAATGTCCAAGAGAAGCTTGTTTTGTATTTCGCATATGTTTGTGCTTCGTTGCTTGGGTTTTTGTCTCTTGGATGGCCATAGGAGTTGATTCGTTGTGTGTGTGCGTTATAATGCTTTGGTCGGGCAATTATTTAGTAACCTATATGAACTTGACAAAGGGATTATAGTGTTTAAACCCATATATGTTAACATGTGATTGTGTTATTCTACATTGATGGAATGCATGATTTGTGGCTAGGATAGACATATACCTAGACACCATGTGCAACCAAGTGGAGAACCTAGGCTTAACCATCCTTGTTTAATGTTAATCCTCATAGAAATATAGTGGGTTATTTAGACGGGATAGGCTTATGTGACCTCGAAAGAGGCATGTGAGTACTCATGAGTTCTCTGTTGATCATTCATCGGTTACGACCTTGTGAACTTAGAAATAGCTATAATTTTGTTGAGAGGCTCATTTTCTTAGGGTCATAGTATTTTTTTTGGAACTTAGAGTCGTAGTTATATTTCAACTAGTTTTATTTGATTATATCTTAGCATATATTGTGAAACATCTATGTGAAAATGAGATTTTTTTTATATTGACTATATGTGTGAAGGATTCTCCTTCCATAACTATCAGTCTATAGTGTTCTTATTATATCTCGTTTAGTCATTTTTATATTACATTTTGCAACATAGAAGTATTTAACTATTATATGTTAACATTACGTTTCTTTTTTTCATTTTGCAACAGTTTAATTTTGAACTTCCAAAAATATTTTATCAAATAGCACAACAAGAGTGCCTACCCCTCCCTCATCTTCTATAGTTCTGCATTCCACAATCTATCAAATTGTACAAAACTTCAGCTTACCCTAATAAGCTTAACTATAGCTCAAGATGAACCCTGCCAAACAAAACCAAATATTTAAACTGATTCAAAAACAAACTGAATCCAAGAATTTTATGTCAGTGTAAACTCTAGCACAATAAAAACTACAAATACAATGTAGCAAAACTATAATAGTTGTTCAAATCATTTTGTTTTTCACTATAATCAGCTGTGTGTAATCCAAGAATCTGTTTTACACTTGTAGATCAGCTTAATAGAAAATGGTTAAATAAAAACTACATACCTGTGACTATAAACTTGCAGATCTATCCTTAACCAAGTTAAGTCAAACATAAATATTATTATGTCTTACCTGATAATTATGAAAAATACTTGTTCTACTAGATAGAAATAGATTATTTTTCTAAGTCTAGGTAACTACTTTCTTATCTGAAAGTCTGAACAAACACAAACTTAAAATAATGAAACAAAAATCAAAAGAATATGACACGACTTTAGGATAGATCTAGATTACAGAAATTTAAAACTAAATAAACAGAACAATCCCAGAGATTGTGAATCTTGAAACAAATAGACGTATAGAACCTAAAAGACGTACTAGCAATGCAAATTTGCATGGCGTACTAGACTTCATCGTTTCAGAGACACATAACAATGCAAATTTTCATGACGTACTAGACTTCATCATGAATGTCTCTTTCTTGAGGAGTCGGTTTAAAAATATATCATTTTCTATATATGCTTTACTCACTTAGATACATTGGCTACACTATCATGTAACTAACTATTGCTACCATCATTGGAGAGTGCTTAGATGGTGGTCTCACTTTTAATCATTCAGTTGAGTTTAAAAAATCCTATGAATCTTAAAGAAACTAACAACTGGTGCTTGTTGGTTGCTTATAATATAATGTCATGCAGAAAACAATACGAGTATAAATGAATAGGTAAACTCACTCTTGATTTGCTGTAAACAATATGGTCAAAATCACACAACATATCAATGACTTGAAAACCTTTGTTGTAGGTCTCCATTTAAAATTAAATTAGTTAGTTGGTTGGGTTGATTTTACTATTACATCTTGACCTCTCTGAGTATTTACATTTGATTTTTATGTGTACTGATATGTAACTTCTTTCTTAAAAAACATCACTGATTTATTTTATAATACCTGAAAAAATCTTATAGCAAATAGTGAAAAGAATCAATTATATACTCATAACATTGTTAACATAAAGGATGAATGATAGAAAGACAGAAACATGAGCCTTTTTTTTTTTGGGGGCGGGAAGGAAGGGGGTAGGATGGTATTTGATTTTGTATATGATGGTAAAAAATTGGACAAAGTGACAAGCTTAGGATTCATGGGCTAAACATATCTTGTTCATCATTTAACGATTATTTTGGTTAATGACTACTGACTTAAAAATATTGCATTTTGCATTTAGGACCAACTTGTATTGAACTTATATGATGTTTAGGAATAGAGAAAGTTAGTTGGTGACCTGTTGCCATATTTAGTTAAGATCCTGCTGAAGGAATTGTTACTTGGTGTATCTCAATTTTCAGGAACTAATTGAAAAACTTAGCAAAGGTGAACTACCAAAGAGTGATTACTCTTGTATGAATGACCCAAGTCCAACTTTCCACGGGACCTCACAAGTTGCGTCAACAAGAGTAGGTCAACCTCCAGCAGCTCATTCAATGAGGTCAATTCGCACGGTAACGTGGGCTAGGCCTCGAACCTCTGATGATGGGTATTTAAGGTATGCTTTGTTGCAGTTTTCTTTGTTGGATTAAATACTCCATCTTACCCTGAATTTACTAATTTGTAGGTTTAACTCACTGCCATAATTTCTCATAAAATGTAACCAATCTCGATTATAGTTTAAATGGAATTTATAATCATAGCTTTCTCCTTTTATCCCCTTGGCTGCTATCAATTTTCTGTGTGCAATTTCTTAGTTCCATTTTACTTGTATTGTATCTTACTCCTTTATGAGTGCCTTTTCTGCTAGTGATTCAATTCTGAGGCATGCATCTAGTGATTTTAAGAAAATGGGCCAAATGCATTTTTGTTTTCATCGTTGGTGGAGCAACTCAAACTGAGGTATTAATTGATAATTCATTTTTTCATCTCTCTTAAACCACATGGCTGAATTGTTTGGCATATTGAGATTTTAAGTGATTATTCTTTCTTTGCTGCGGGTTTGTCACCAATTAACAACGAAGTTGAAGAGGGAGATTGTTTTAGGTTCATCTAGTCTTGATGATCCCCCGCAATTTATCACGGTGTGTTTCTTTCCTTTATTTTGAAAAAGCTTTCAATCGCATCTCAACCCGTCTGGGTCTTAAAATACTAGGTGTTAGAATATGTTTATCTATGATGCAATGCATTTTCATAGTGATAACAATTCTTACAGTAGTTGTTTATGTTCTTCTTTGTCTATTTTCCAATAAAACTAGTATTCCTGTCTATCAACGGTGTCTGGTTGATGTGTTGCAGAAACTGAAGCTGATGACAAATGAACACTCATTAGATGATCTCCAGATTTAAAGACGAGTTAGTTATTAAGATGGAAAAGCAATTACTCTCGGGTGTGCTTTTCCCTTTTGTATCTACTAGTTCAAATATAGTTTGATTATTTAAATTATTTAACATTTGATGTAAAATGTTTTCATAGAAAAATGGTATAATAATACGATATTTTATAACAATTTGGGGGTTCAATTTTTTATGATGTTTGCGTAATTACTTTACTGAGATAATCCTATTTCAGATTGTGTATAACATATCATACCAATTGATGAATGATTCAAGAGATTTGAGTTCTATTTTTTTTTTCTTGCAGCTGCAATGAGTTAAGATGCAAATTGACGAAGCATGATTGCAAAGGAGAAAAAGAGTGGAGGATAGATTAGTATTTTTTTAATTGAAAATGGTGTTAATTTGATACTTTTTGTAGGTTGTTTAAATTTTCATTGATTTTTATGATCATGGATGATGATGTATTTGACATTTTATCCCCTTTATGATTAGGTTGTTTTAGCAATATGTATTTTTAAAACTTTAAATGGTTGTGACTTGTGAGTAATTGTTCAATGTTTTCTTTCTTTATTTTTTTGTAAATAATTTTAATAGTTTATTTATTAGGTGATTGATGTCCGAATTTGGATATCTGAATATTCGATTAATCTATTTATTCGAACAAAAAAATGAAAACGGATATTATTCGAATATAATTTCGAATATCGAATAAGGATATTCTTTTTTAAATCTATCGAATATCGAATACGAATATGGATAATGTATTATTTTTTTGGATATGGATATTATTGTATTCAAATTCGAATATATTCATTTATAGCCCTAGTAGGGGTTATGTTAATTTAGAGCAATATTTTAATAGTCGTTGTAAAAAATTATACAAATTAAATGAATGCCTGCTTTATGTATGCCTGCTTGTTGATAGTGGTGTTACATTTGTGTTCTTGTCTTCATATTTTAATGTAATATGCTTGACTAAACTTAATTCCATGGTCCCTCTTAGTGCATTTTATTCATTCATTCATTCATTTATGTACTGTTAGGTTGTCTTTGTCTATTTAACTCATGAATTATAAGTAATTTGTTTCTTTTCAAAAAAATAAAATAGGATAAATGATAATTTTACAATGACATATAAAATTCGTTACGAAAAATAAAACCTTTCACAAATTGTAACGAATAGCAAATTTCGTTGCTAAACATTCACTTTTGCAACGACAAAAATCGATATAGAATGTCTATTAAGAATTGGCAACGAAAAAAGTAAATAGGCGGCTAATTTTTTTTCCTACCAACGAAATTTTGCAACGACCTATGAAAGTCGTTACGAAAAATGAAAGACTTTCATAAACTGTAACGAATGACAATTTTCATTGCTAAATATGCATTTTTAGCAACGATTTTATAAATCGTTGCCCGAAAAATCGTTGCCAAATGTCCATTTTTTTGTAGTGATATATATACATATGTGTGTAATTAACCAAGATAGCAATTAAAAATAATGCAAAATTGGGGGAATAAAAGGGGAATGACCATCACATTGGGGAGAGAAACAAAGTGCAAAGCTCAAAGGATGCATGGAAATCAACATCCCACAAATCACTTCCAAGCTTGTACTAATTCCTCAAAAATGTGGATCTATGTTTGTTGCTTAAATAGCCTTAATCAACCAATGTTGGTGGATTAGTGGAGCCTAAGTGCACTTAGCTAACTTCTATAAATAAGAGCCTCTCCTAAAGGTGCAAGAGTTGGTTCATTTGGGTTATTTTCTAGAGAGCAAAAGAGAGAGCAAGTTGGAGAGAAAAGAGAAGAACACTTAGTGTTCTTGTGATATTATCAAAAATAAAACACCAAGTGTGGCTAAGGGGTAGTGCACGGCAACTTGAAGGTGTTCTTGGATGTCATCTTGCACCATTAGATACTTTGAAAAAACTAGGAGAAGAGCTATCAAGAGCAAAAGGTCAAAATCCTAGCTTTTGTGTTTTTCTTTATATTATAAGTGATTTCCATCGCGAAAAACTATTTTCAAAGCTCTAAATATTTTTATCCATGCTAGATTAGTGAATCTAGGGTTCAATTGATTTAACATGTTTATTTATTACAATTTTTTTTTTGCAAAAAGCATGAAAACAATTTTTACTAATGGAACCCTAATTGAACGTGTGATTTGAAGCTATACATTTGGAAACCTACATGTCGTATGTGTGATTTACTTTGTCATATGCTAGATGTGTAAGTTAAGGGTAAAACCTAGTTGGAATCATGACAAAAGATTTTGAAATGAGTTGGTTATGATTTTTGGAACCAAAGGAGTTCATTTTCAAAACCCTAAACACAACAGTCCACTTTAAGCCCATTTTTCTTTATCAAAACATGTCCAAAAATGTGTTTTGATAATGGAATCTTGTATTTCAAGGAGATACAAATCCAACAAGACAAAATTGAGGTCATTTGAATTTGTAGATTTTATTTTATTCAAGTTTATACAAAAAAGGTAAAATAAGAAAAACAAGAAGATAAAAATCAGAAAACCAAAGTTGCATTTTGCAAGAGGCAGGCGCCTAAGCGCCTATTTTAGCCCCTTGGGCGCCTAGGTGCCTAAGATGGCGCCCTGTGTTGGTCTATTTATGCTCCGGGTCGATTCAGGTCAGTTTTAATTAATTAAACGGGTCATATAATGTTTTAAATATTAATACAATTAATATGGGACCCGAATAAAATAATTATTTATTTTTTAAATAAACTTTAAATAATAAATAATGTAAACTAAGAATATTTAAGGAAATTAATTATCATTTAAATAAAATAATAATTAACAACGATAAATTATTTATTTTTTAATTGTTATTAAATAATAAATAAAGGAAATTAAAAGTAAATAATTAATTATTATTTAATTTTTATTAAATAATAAACAAAGAAAATTAAGAATAATTTATTTTGAATTAAAAGTAAAATTAATTATTTATTATTTAATTAACATTAAATAATAAATAAATCAAATAAGTCATCAATTGATATTTAATTGTTGAATAAAGTTAATAAAATAATTATTTATTATTTAATTAATATTAAATAATAAATAAGAGCAATAATTAATAAATTATTATTTAATTGATATTAAATAATAATTAAAGAAGAATAAAGTTATTAATCTAATAATACATTAAGTAATAAGTAAAGAAAATTAATTAATTGTTATTAAATAATAATTAAGAAGGGTTAAAATTAATAAACTAGTTACTTATTACTTAATTGAGATTTAAGTAATATGTAAGGTTGTTATATTTAATTAATTATTATCTATCTGGCTTTAAATAATAATTAAAGGAGTTGAAGGTTAGTACACTTATTATTTAATTAACATTAAATAATAAGTATAGTTCATTAATTAATTATTTTTAAATTAAGATTTAATTGTAAATAAATGAAAATATAGTTAACAAGGTACTTAATTAATTATTATACAACAATGATTAAAGTGAGTTATATTCAACAATGAATAAGGATAATTAGTTAATTAGTTATTATTTAAACGATATTAAATAATAATTAAAGGGAGATAAAGTTAATAATAATTAGTTATTATTTAATTAATATTAAATAAAAAATAAGGATAATTCATTAATTAATTATTATTTAAATGATATTAAATAATAATTAAAGGGAGATAGGGTTAATAAGATAATTGTTTATGTAATGATAAATAGAAAGTAAAGTTAATTAAATTAATTATTTAATTAACTAATATTAAATAAATAAAGTGAAGCAAATGATAACGTGGTTAAACAATTTTCATTTAATTGTTTAAGTCTTTAATTATTATTAAATGATTTATGATAATTGTAAGGTTTAAATATTATTAAAGGATTAATAACCAATTAAGATGTTGTTAAATACTTAATAACATTAATAAATGGTTGATATATTATTAGGTGTATAATAATACAAGTTGGTAACTAAAATATTATCCAAGTGTGATAATATTGTCCTATAATTTATGAGTTAGTAAATAGGGAACTATATGTTGTCGCGTTAATGTATTTGAGAATGATAAATGAATCTCTATGTACATTACTAATTAAAAGATAATCATATTAGGTCTTTCAAATGAGGTAAATTGAATTGTGTAAGCATAAGTGAAGAAGCAATTTAGGCAAATTTTTCAGTACTATGTGATATTTTTACAAACCTGTTATTATATGTATAAACTGTTATGTATGCACTTATTATATGTGCGAATTAATTTTAATTATGTCTGTGAACAGTTATATGATGTGAATAGTTGATATACAATTGATACTATGAAATTTAATGTGTTATATGAATAATATAACTTATAAATATTGAAATGCATTATAAGCATGAAGTTATTGAATAAATACAAAGCATAAGAAGCATAATGCTCTTTATAAAAAGCGAAGCATAGAGTATGAAACATGGTTTAAATGTGAACAATGTGTTATGTGATAACTGTTAGATTTGCTGAGCCGTCGTGCTCACTCTTACTATAATCAAATATTTTCAACGAGGTGCGAGGAATTTAAAGATCCCGGCAAACGTAAAGAAAATGATTGAAGCTATTTTTGGGTTATAAAACCTTGTTCTTATAATTGTTTCTATCTCTTTATGTAATAGTTTGGGATAATTACAACTTTGTATTATTCTTGAATTAAGACCTTGTAATAGTAGTGAAAGGAAGTTATACATTAAGACGAGCGCTAATAATTGTGAACTCGGTTAGTTAAAATAAGTAGACAGACAGTTATAGCGACTTATTGTTGAAGTGTGAGTTTTTGTGTACTCACAATGATTGTAATAAACTATGTCATGATTTATAAATGATCTGAGTTTGTAAGATCAGTGTTAAGATTTCGATTCTGAGCCAAAGTTCAAGGAAATATTATAAAAGTTTAAATTTACTGAGTTTTTAGCAACATATTGTTATATAATGTTGTGGTTTTATGGAGAAGGTTGTTCATTAATGATTAGGGGTTACCTATGGCCAGTGAGGTGATTCCTGGGGTGTTAAAGGTGGTATCAGAGCTGATAAGTTATAAACCTTAGGTAGGAGTACTGTAATGATATGAAAATTTGGCATTATTAAAAATATTATTATTAATTAATGGAATTTAAAATTTTGAAGTGTGACAAGTGTTTTAGTACAAGCAAGTCATAGACTAGTTAATGATAAAATTAAATTCAAGCCTAATGAAATAAATTTGGATAAAAAAGGGTTTGAAATTTGGATAAAAAAGGATTTGAATTGGGTTGAAAACAAGTAATTTATCAATTAAAGAGAATTAAATTCTCTAGGTTTTTGGGGAAAGGACCATGCTACCCTCGACAATAAAAAGAATTACCATGATATCCTTTTTATATGAATTGTCCAAAGTGCGATTAAAGGATGTTGGGAATTGACTTGTTTAGCCCTAACCATGCATGAGTTAAGTTAACTCATGTATGGTTAATTGTTGGAGAATTTAACCAACTTATATATGTGTATTAAGTGTGTTAAGCTAAGTTATATCATTTTCATCATCCAAGTTGTAAGAGAGAGAACGTGTAGAGAAGAAGAGAAGGAAGAGCTAGGGTTTGAGGAAAACCTTGGAGAATTTCAAGAAAAAGTTGTAAATGAAGCATATTTAGCCATCCAAAGTGGAGAATCAAACCTTGAGAAGGTTTATTGCAAGAAGAAAGAACGTTACAAGAAGGTATATTCATGTTTATAGCGCGAAACTTGTCATTTATGTGCTTAAATGCTAGAATATGTGAAGTCGTGCATGTAAATATGATCAAGGGTGTGATTCATGCAAGTTACGTGCTATATGTTTGATATTGGATGAAACCTTAAGCTCATAGTTGGCTAGAACAAAGGTGGTGCACTATTCATGTCTATATTCAAAGTTAGAAAGCATGATTCATGGATGATCATGTGTTATGTGATGCTAGAAATGATGAAGACATAGTTCAAAGTGTCGATCATATTGGATACATGTGAAAATTCATGTTAGATAGCATTATAAGATAATTAATGGTTCAAGAGCATGTTTTGTTTAAGGAAAATTGCTATATTAGCCTATGATTTGTATGTAAACCAAATCATAATCTGGAAAGTATTTTGGAAGGTACATGTAAGAGTTACACAAGCATACAAAGTTGCTAAATGTGTTTATGGTAGTCTATGTGATGCATGAGGTTCAAGATGTCAAGTGAGTTCAAGTTTGAAATTTGCTAAAGATGATAAAATGCAACCATTGTGTATTTTTGGTCAATTGGTGTAATTGAAGGTCAAACGAGGCCAAACATCTAAGTTTCATGTAAATACACATGTTAGAATTGAATTGGAAGCCATTTGATTTGTATAGTGACGATTGTTCATTTTAAACGCTTTAAAACGTTCGTCGACGTCCAAAATGAAATCTTTAAAAAAATAAGACCAATTTATGATTTTCAAATATTTTGAAGGCCCATACAAGTCAAATACATGTTATATGTGCTATGTGAAATGTTGGAAGTAAGAAATTAAATTTAAGGCCAAAGATAACTTGGATTCTTGGAAAGAAAAAATTTGCAGAAAAATCAGTACTGCGCCGAGGCGCAGTGCTCTGTGAGGAAGCTTGCCGGGGCTAAATCAGGGGGCACCGGGGTGAATTCTGGCCGAGAAGATCTCGCGGCCAACAAGATCTTTTAGGCAAAACATCTCGCCGGGACGAGATGTACGTTTACAGAAAATATATATTTTTTAAGTCCAAAATAAAATGTTTTGATATTAAATAATGGAAACATGTATGTAAACTATAATTTAATAAAAATAATCAATGTGGTAGATATTAAAGCTTAAGTGAACAATGTGTTATATATTAAGGGTTATGTAAAGCTAAATGGTAGCTTGTATAGCAAGTTATGACATGTATATGTATATAACTAATGCATGAACCCATATTATGGTTATGTAGGACTCAATCGAGATAAGAATTGTCCAATTGAGATGGACGAGGACAAAGACAAGTCTTCTAACTGAACTTTCATTTATAGTTTATTGAATAGTCATTCATGTTACACTCATATGATCATGTAAAGTTCATTCACTATTGAACTACTTTGAAAAGGTTGAGGCTAATCTTAATTCCGGATAGACACGTATGATGATACATGTTGAAATCAAATGTTTATTGTTATGTGCTCCAATCCACATTGCTGTGGTGCGGATTCTATGATATACTGTAACAGAACAACCCTGATAAATGGGAGTAACGTATAAAGCAATATAATTTTATGGCGTGGTTGCGTCGCTAGATGTTTATGTTGTGCACAATAAAAGAGTACAATGGGCTGATCACCCAGAGTACACATCTAATTGAACAGCAGTCTTACGACTAACTTGGGCAGTATCAGTTTTGATGACTGACATTGTTCTTAATGAGTTCTTGGTCTTGTGACCATATAACAAGTAAACTCTGTTGAAGGTTGTTTGATTTGATGATGATGACTGTTGTGCAAAAATGATTGTGGTAAATGTGCTTACATGGTTGATTATCAATGTGTATCTGACAAAGTGGTTATGTGTTAATGTGCTTATGTGCTTACTTGATTATGTGCGTAGATGTTCTAAAAGTGCTTATGTGGTTAATTGACAAAATGATTATATGTTAATCAAATTATGTGCTTACATGATCATGTGTGTATGATATATATTACCTATTTCAAATACTGTGATTTACACACTTATATAACACAAATATGATCTTGTTGAAAACTATTTGATGCTTATAAAAGAGAATGAAAGTTATCTGATTCAAATGTTGTAAAGTCCTTTTAAAAGATATATGTATACAAAGGACTTAGATTTTAAAGATTAGAAATGTTAGGTTGATCTTTCTGTAGGAGTCACTCTGCATAAAAGATGCATGATATAAGCAGAGTAGCATAAGAATGAATCATTGTTGTATTTGTGTATGACAGAGTCTGTAAAGTCCTTTCAATATATATAATGATGGAATAATGTACGAAGGGACTTAGTTAGAAAAGATCAAATCTGTTAAGTTGATCTTATGTTAGATCTGATCAGTCTATATGATCGTAGAATGGACTCTACAATTCCAAGCAAAAAAGACTCAACGATTCAGTATGATTTGTAGAGTGAAACATACGACTCCTTACTAGGATAACTCTATGATCATCAAAGAGAGACAGATGTGCAAGAGGTCTACAGAATATACAAGCTAATTTAAAAGAAAAAAACTGATCAAGTACAAATCGTAGAGCAGAACTCTACGATCGTTGAACAGACAGCTAAGCAAGCTTGCAGTTAACGCAGAACCAGAGAAGAAAAGTACTCTACGATATACACAATCTAGCAAGATCGTAGAGTAAACTTAAAGAACAAGCACATACGAGAACTATACGATTTGCACAGTTAGAAGAAATCATAGAGTGAAACAGGATGACAAGACAATGCAGAAAATTGTTCTACACATGGAATAATCGTTGAGTAGAAATAAAGGATGTGCCAACTAAGACAACAACTCAACGATTCCACTGAAAAGCACTGCAGTCAGCAACTTCACGACTTGCACAGAAGGACAAGCTCGTAGAACGAAATCATAAAGCAAAGCACTGCAGACAAACTCTGCGATCTGATCAGAATAGCAAGATCGCAAAGTAAGAGAAAAGATCGCTCTAACTTAACGTTTTACTTGAAATACCTCAAGTAACATTAATGGAGCTGAATTCGCAGAATCAGAATGAACAACCTATCACTCGACGAATTCACTGAGCAGTTCAGAACCAGTAAACTAACAAAACGACAATATAGTGCGAGAGAAAAGAGAATACTCCTCGCCCAAACTCAAGAAAGATTAAGTGCTTTTGAGATACAGTTGCATGTCAGAGTCACAGAAGACTTTGTGCCTAAACGACTATAAGTCAGGACTCACTGCTCAGGAAAATGGTGAATAAAATTAGACTAATGGGACATCTCTGAATACATCAGAACAGCTGGTTCTAAAAGTCAGGGAAGGTATTTATTGATGGATCAGAAGATTAATTAGCAAAGAATATAATAATCTTTGTTGAACAACTCTGGGAGTGCAATGGCTATAAATTCAGAGAAAGCTAAGCTACAGTTTGATATATCAGAACATGTCAGAAAAGGGAAAAAGAACTGACACAAGCAGCAAGAAAGTCAACATTGAAGATATTAAGGATCTGCACAAAGCCAAATGAAAACAACGGGATTTCTTTCAACGGAAAAATATGCACAAAAATATAAAGGCTTTAATGATTCACAGGAAATAGTGGTTGTTGAATATACAAGAGAGGATGGTGGACAAAAAAAAGTGAGTGAAATAGAAAATGAATATGCTGAAGAACACCACGATCCACCAGAACACTAATACTGAATTGAGAGAGACATAGAGTGAAATAACTCTATTACAAGAGAAGTGTTCAGAGCTGCTAGGCACGTGGTAGAGAGAAGCTTAAACGCCAACTTGATACAGGCATGGAAGCAACTGAGTATCAAAAGGAAGAAGCATTACAGTCATCTCAGAAGCCCATCTCGAGAAGCTATAAACGGTCTATGATAAGAAGGAACAACTGAGTACCGAAAGGAAGGAGCTTCACAGTCATCTCAGGAGTTCGTCTCGAGAAGTTATCAAGTACCAAAGGAGTTGAAGTACAAAAGCCTAGAAGCACAATGGGTGATCACAAGAAGATATTGAGCATATAAAGAAGCCAAGCATTATTGCCAAACTTAATATCATTTCAAGAATGATCACATCCTACTACTGAGTATTTAAAGACAATGGAACTTAAAGTACAACTCAGTAGCAACTCCAACATCTATCAACAAGCAAGGAGCCAAGTCTGTTGGACTTGAAGAGGGCAGTTATGTTCTTGTCTTAGTGACTAAAGGAGCCAAGTCTGCTGGACTTGAAAAGGGAAGTTATGTCCTTGTCTTAGTGACTAAACTAGCCAAACCTGCTGGGTTTGAAGGGTTCTTAGTGAACCAGAGTTTCCAGGCCTGATGTGCTTGAAGGGTTCTGTATGAACCATTCTTAGTGGATTTCCTACTCGTTGTAGTAGAAGAGTGGAGTATGAGTTATTTAGTCTTCGAACCACTTAAAACTCTCTGGTGTCATTTACATTCAGTCATTTACATTCTGTCATATATATATATATAACTGCTAAAATTGGTATTACTTGACAAGTGGCTATCTTCAATAGAGACTTAACTCAACGAAGAAGTTTTACAAATCTTTAAGGGGAGTTTCCAAACTAATATTCCGCTGTGAAAACAAATCTTGATTAAATGAATTAATTGGTAATAAACTTTTGAAGTTAAGTAAAAAGTTTCTAATAGATCTATTCAACCCCCCCTTCTAGATCACTTGTGTGCCTCTGGGAACTAACAATTGGTATCAAAGCAGGTTCTCACAAACATAAAATGCTCACGCTTTGAGTAGATCCTATGGCCTTAGTAAAAATCTGGTTTTGAGTTTAAGAATTGAAGTGAACCTTTGTTTATGAACAAGCTTACAAATTAATGTGTCTTTTCATGCAGGTACAAATATGAATGTTGATTGTTGATACTCTGTCCGATATTGTATAGTCATTGACATTAATCATTTTTAAGAGAAATTCAGATGATCTCAGCAAAGAAGCTATCGAGTGAACTTTCTAAATTAAACTGATGCAGCAAGATGAAGAAATCAAAAGGATGTTCTGTTGATAAGAATTATTAATTGATTCACTTGAAGAATACAATAACTTGTATTTCTGCCCTCAAATAAATTGGGAAGTTCAAATCTTGATGCCAAAGGACACCAGATCCTATTCTTCTCAAAAGAAGCATCAATGTGCCAAGCACTAACAAAACTACTTCTCACCGGTTCGAAAGTTTATAGCAGAAGCAAGTCCAACATAAATCTATGCTTTAAAGTGTAAAATGATTTTCTATATACCAAATGTCAGCAACTGGAATCAGTCTTGAATCCAAGTATTCACTCGATGGGCTCAGCATTAAGCTTTACGATAAGCTTAAGGACTTAAATTCAAAGGATATTATCTGAAGATGAGTGGCAAAGGAAGTGCTTCATTTATTTAAGAACAGTATTAGGAGTTCTGTCAAGCTACAGCATATGGTAATCAATGATGAAATCCACAAGCAGCATTTTTTCCTTTTTTCAAGTGAATGATCTCTAGCTTGATTGATCTTAAAGGAATCTAATTCAAAAGTCTTCAATGGTCTTCTGAAACTACTTCTCTGAAATTGGGAGGTAGATCATATTGAAAATTACAGTTGTATACCTCACTGCAATGTCCTTGGTGATGAATATCAAAGTCATTTCCCTAAATCACAGATACCAGGCCCGAGACCTGAAAATCAACTTAGCACAGATGAATGGACATATATATATGTATATCTATGATCACTGGATCTAAGATTCATTCTGCAGATCATTAAAGTTCAAGAAGAGTTGAAGAAACTCATTCATGTACAAAGCAACTCATTCAATGAAGAAGTTCATACAAGGCACACCCTGTGTACGTGCTCAGATTTAAAAGACAAATGCTCTCAATGTCAAATTTCTTCAAAACCATCTTTGAATGAGAAGGGTGAGAAGATCAAGGCAATAAGGAGTAATCATGAATGTCTTACTCTAAGTTTAAGAAATCACTTTTCAAACTGTGAGAAAAAGGAAAAGTTCATCTCAAGAAAATTTCACGCTCATAGTGATTGGTAGTAGGCTCTCCAACATCAATGCATCAGAAGAAGCTCTAAGCTTGAAATGGTTGAAGAAATATTTGCTTGACATTCTATGGAAAAGTCAGATCTATAAAATGCTAAACAGGAAGTCTTTTGAAAGTGTACATCCTCACAAATCATTCTGGATAAAGATGACCAAAGGAGAACAACAGGAAGGAAGCAATGCTGTAGTCTCAAGAGAAAATTGTACTGAGACTTAACGATGAATATCGTAGAGTTCCTTACTCAACAAAATTTGCTGGATACCTCAAGGAAGTCAATCTATGAAAGATTAAATGAAGTCTGAATACTGATGCAAGAAGAAGACTTTATTCTTGGAATTCTCTATAATAGAAAGAAGCTGGTTATAAAGGAAGGCATCTATTAATCTTTGACCTCACCTATTAATTTAGTGAATCAGGTCGGATCTGTTGTCACTAATATCATGGTAAGGTAAAAGATCTTTTAAGACAGAAGAAAGTTCATCTCTCAAAGAAGGATTGTAGAGTTTGTCAAGCGATCGCTGTGACGACCCCAAACCCGGGTTCCATAACCTCGAGTTTGGTTCTCACTATTCAACACATTACTAACAATTAAATACATACATTGCATTTAAATATCGCGGAATAATACATATTGGTTCCCTTCAAAAGGTTACAATACCAGGGTCTATCAACCTTAACATAAAAACAGTTCCTATCATAAGGAATTACAAAAGGTTTAACAACCGTAAATACATAAATAAAGATCTAACTAGCATGCATAAGCTACTTAAGCTTTGGCCTTTCCTTTTCCCTTATCCTTCCTGGAGCAATCAGGATTATCTGAAAAATGGTTCATGATATAGCAAGAATGAGCAACTAGTTTGCTCAGCAAGTTTAAAACAATCATATAGATTTAATATATCATGAATGAATGGGAAATATCAACAATGATTCAACAATAGATATAACAATTGTGAATGAAACAGGATTCAAATTTTAATAAACAGAATATTTGAATCTTAAAATGCTGAGTGGTCTCTAAGGACCCTGAACTAACTAGGGTATAATAGAGTTTCCTCTGACCCTTTGAGTTGTTTGGTTTTCAAGGGGATCAGCCTATTCAACCCGCTGTATATGCATTACATTTAGTCACTGGCGCCCAAAGTCGGTTTCCCGACACAAAATCCCCTAATTTAGGGTTGTTCAATTCTCAGACTTAATATAAGAAATCCGCACCCAACAATGGTTTGGATAAGCTTTTAAAAGTATTCAAGTTATTGAATTTAGAAACGTAATGTCTAGCTGAATTATTAGCTTAAGACATTTTTAATACAGTTCATGAATCAAGAACTAATAAGCTTCAAATGCACTAAGTGCGATTGTATAAACAATATGGATGTGGAATAATTTTAAATAATTAAACCACTTCAAGCTTTAACAATAAATACAAGTATGGAAACTTGTTCAACGATAATAATTGAGTAGGGTTAGAGAACTTGCCTGTCTGCTCAGCTACAATAATTGTCTAGCTTTAACTAACTTGCTTTGAAAGACCTAACATTTAATAAAGTCGGTCTAATAATTAGTACGGCGTATTTGCATAATTATACGCTTAATAACGAACTTATTTACCACATAAGTACTAACACATAAATTACATTAGTCAAAACAATATTATTAACCTTATAGACACTTAATCATTTTAGGTTAATAATTTAATAAGTTAGAAAATATTTTTCTTAAGTGTTGGACACTTATTAAACCCTTAAACAACTTATTATAATTGTTTAGTTCAATTCAATTTATTTTATTAACTCAATCTCTTTTTAATTACTATTTAATATTGATTAAATAGAAATTAATTAATTAACTCTAGTTATTATAAATAATAACTAATTGTACTTACTTATTATTTAATTATAATTAAATAATAAATAATTATTAACTTAGTTTAAACCTTCTTTAATTTAATGTTAATCAACCAATAATTAACCAAGTAATTAACCTTACTTATTATTTAATTAAGGAAATTAAATAATAGTTTACTAATCTTAATCCTCTTTAATTATTATTTAATGTCAATTAAATAATAATTAATTATTTAATTAATTTTAATTATTATTTAAGGTTAAATAATAATCAAATCATTCTTATTTATTATTTAAATTAAATAATAAATTATTACTCTAATAACTTAATTTCCATTAATCGTTATTTAATGTTAATTAAATAATAATTAATTACTTAATTATCTTTATTTATTATTTAATAATATTTAAATAATAAATAATTAATTTATAAATTTTATCTCTCTTTAAATATTATTTAATAGGCATTAAATAATAATTGCTAATTTATCATCTTTATTTATTATTAACATTTAAAATAATAAATAAATAATAAATTTATTTAACCTAACCATGGTTTAGCTAACTAGATTAATATTTAAAATATTTAAATATTAAACTTTATGAAAAATATCCTCCCCAATATTATTTTTGTATTATTATTATTTTTGTTATAATTTTAAATTAATTTTCAAATATTTAAATTAATTAAAATTAACCCGAATGGCATTTTCGTAAATAAGTTGAAAAACCGGACCGAGGGCAGAATGGTAATTCTGCCAAGAAAAACACGGAGGGGCAAAATGGTAATTTCGCCGAAAAGTTTCTTACCGCGCATTGCGCGCGTTTTGGTTTGTTACGGGTCAAAACGACGCCGTTTTTGAAAAGCCGGAAACGGCTTCCGCGCGTACGCGCGGAGTGAATTTTCTACGGACGCCAAACGACGTCGTTTGGCTCCGCGTCCTCGGTGAACAGTGGCAGCCGCGCATTGCGCGGAAAGCCTTAAAATTTTTTCTTCCCGCAGAACGTGAACAGTGTTTCCGGCTACCCATTTTAAATAAAAATATACCTTCAATAAATCTTTAACTCTTCAATAAAAATCCAAAAAAATTACCAATCATCTTATATTAATTTATAACATGAAAAATTAATTTTTCATGATTTAATATCAATATTTTTTTATAAAAATTTTTACATCACTTAAACTACCACAAATCATAACTTTTTGTGTATAACTCCATTTTGAGTGATTCAAACTTTGTTTTTCTCATGATTTAATGTTCTATAATATTAGAACATCAAATCTAAGTTTTACAAAAATATTTTTGGTCATATATTTCAAGACTTGATTATACACTATTAAATACATATTTTAGCATATAAATATACCAAAATACAAATCAAACATATTAAACTCAAGCATGGCATAAATATTACCTCTACACATTAATAACTATATTAATATGTTTATACAAGCATGATGATTATTTAATTTAAAAACAAAACTTTATTTAAAATAACCATTACCTTGATTTAATGGCTATCTTTCTTTTTCTTCCAAAGTAGGTGATGAAAGAAGATGACATGCACTAGCTTAGCACTCCTTCTCCTTCTCTTGCTCTCTCTCAAAATATTTTGCTCTCAAACTCTCTCTAGCTTGGAAAATGGAAGAAGAAGAATGACTAACACAATGCTCCTAATTTGCAAGTATACTTGCAATATTGATAGATACATAATATATCTAATAATTTTAGCCCATCATGCACCTATTGGATACTTACACAAGTTAGCCACATTAGGTGAAAAGAAGCATGGTGTCTATGTACTTTAAAAATCAATCCAAGCAATCCTTTAATTAAATAAATAAGAAAATCAAATAATAATAATAATAATAATAATAACAATACACTCTCTCTCCTCCTCACCACATGCTTCGGCTGATGGACTTCAAAAGTCCCAAAAATAAATTCATTTTTCTTATTTTAATTAATTAATAAGTTATTTAATTGTTTTTCCAAGTGGGCCAATCATTGGGCTTTAATTTAAAATACCAATTGGGCTTCTATTAAATTGTTTGGGCTACTAAATTGTCAAATTTTATTATTCTCCACTTGGGCTACTAATTGACCCATGTTGGGCTAATTTAATAATTTACACATTAATTATTCAATCCATGATTAAATAAATAATTAGATTGAATAAATAATTAAATATTCTAACCCATAAGTATTAAATTACTAAATGGACTAATAAATATTATTATTAATATTTCACATTATTTGCATTAATTAATAATCATATTAATTAATTTATTATATTTAATTCACTCATTATATTCAATTTAATTGAATATTTAATTAATAGGAAACTTATCAATTATTTTGATATTAAAACTTTAGGGTTTGTTCACTAATTTAATAACATATTAGTGACCCCCTTTAATTAATTTTAGTAATTAATTACATAATTATTTAATCACATAATTAATTAATCACATAAAAAGATTTAAATAATCTCATAAAACTAACTCGTTGGAAATTAAATTAATATTTTAATTAATAAAAATGTGGAAATTCTAGGACATTACATTCTCCCCTCCTTATAAAAATTCCGTCCTCGGAATTGTAAAAATAAGGTTACTCAAATAAAAACGGGTAATTTGTCCTCATTTCCTCCTCTAATTCCCACGTAGATTCTTCAATGGCGTGATTCCTCCAAAGTACTTTGACAGAATGAATTATCTTATTTCTCAGTTTCTGTTCCTTCCTATCGAGTATCTGAACAGGAACTTCTTCATATGATAAGTCCTTCCCGACTTGAATTGGCTCATACGAGATAACGTGCTTGTAGTCTGGTTTGTATGGCCGCAATACCGACACATGAAACACATTGTGAATATGTTCCAATTCAGGAGGTAAAGCTACCTCGTATGCTACTTCCCCCACTCTTCTCAATATTTCGAACGGTCCTATGAACCTTGGACTCAATTTCCCCTTCTTTCCAAACCTGATCTTCCCTTTCCAGGGAGATACCTTAATGAACACAAAACTCCCCACCTCGAAGTCTCGTTTCTGTCGATGTAAATCGGCGTATTTCTTTTGACGGTCTTGAGCTGCTACTAGCCGAGCTCTTATTACCTTGATAATTTCTACCGTCTGTTGAACCAATTCTGGCCCCAACAGTCGGCGTTCTCCTACCTCATCCCAACATAGAGGTGTTCTGCATTTTCTGCCATATAAAGCTTCGTAAGGCGGCATACCTATGCTCGCATGATAACTGTTGTTGTATGCAAACTCAACTAGTGGTAGATGGATTTCCCAACTGCCCTTGAAATCCATTACGCAGGCCCTGAGCATATCTTCCAATGTCTGAATTGTTCTCTCACTTTGCCCATCGGTCTGTGGATGATACGCTGTACTCATTCTTAACTGTGTCCCCAATCTCTCCTGAAGACTTCTCCAAAATTTTGACGTGAAGCGCGGATCTCTGTCTGACACAATCGATACCGGCACCCCATGTCTTGAAACTATCTCTTTGATGTACAGTTTGGACAACTGATCCAAACTGAACCTAATCTTGATCGGCAAAAAGTGCGCTGACTTTGTTAGCCGATCCACAATCACCCAAATTGCGTCATATCCCTTCTGTGTTGCTGGAAGTCCTACCACAAAATCCATTGTGATATGCTCCCATTTCCACTCAGGAATTTCTAACGGCTGTAACAATCCACTTGGTCTCTGATGTTCGGCCTTTACCCTCTGACAAGTTAGGCATCGGCTGACACATTCTGCAACCTCCCTCTTTAAATTCGGCCACCAAAAATGCTGACGTAGATCTTGATACATCTTCGTACTTCCCGGATGTATCGAGTATCTAGTACTGTGAGCCTCTTGCAAAATTTCCTCTCGTAATTCAGGCACTAGCGGTACCCAAACACGATTTTCAAATCTCAGCAATCCCATGCTATCAATTTTAAACTTGACCTCTTCTCCATCGGTCATCCTCTTCCGGATTCTGTCACATTCCTCATCTTTGTCTTGAGCCTCTTTCACCCTATCTAACAAGGTTGGGCTCACCTCGACTTCTATTGACTCGTTTGGACTTCTCACTTCCAACTCCATTCGAGCCATCTCTTGAACCAATTGTTCTTGATCTGTCAAAATGAACAATTTCTCCCTGCTCTTTCTACTCAGAGCATCCGCTACTACGTTGGCCTTGCCGGGATGATATAGAATTTCACAATCATAATCTTTGATCAATTCCAACCATCTCCGTTGCCTCATATTCAGCTCCTTCTGTGTGAAGATATACTTCAGACTCTTATGGTCTGTGAATATCTCACATTTTTCTCCGTACAGATAATGTCTCCAAATTTTAAGGGCAAACACTACCGCTGCCAGCTCCAAGTCGTGGGTAGGATATCCCTTCTCATAATCTTTTAATTGCCTGGACGCATACGCAACGACTTTGCCGTTTTGCATAAGCACACAGCCAAGCCCCTTGTGCGATGCATCACTGTAGACCGTAAAACCTCCTGTATCGTCTGGTAAGGTCAATACAGGTGCTTCACTAAGTCTTTTCTTTAACTCCTGAAAACTTTCCTCACACTTCTCTGTCCACACGTATTTCACCGTCTTTCTTGTTAAGTTGGTCAACGGTGTTGCTATCTTTGAGAAGTCTTGAATGAACCTCCGATAGTAACCCGCTAACCCTAAGAAACTTCTTACTTCTGTCGGCGTCCTTGGTTGCTCCCAATTCATTACCGATTCAACCTTTGCCGGATCAACCGAAACTCCTTCCTTATCAATAACATGACCTAAAAATTGAACTCTTTCCAACCAGAATTCACACTTTGAAAACTTAGCGTACAACCGCTCCTTCCGTAAAATCTCCAACACCAATCTTAGGTGTTCAGCATGCTCCTCCTCCGTTTTGGAATACACCAGAATATCGTCAATGAACACGACTACAAATTTATCCAAGTATTGCTTGAATATTCTGTTCATCATGTCCATAAATGCGGCTGGCGCATTCGTTAGTCCAAACGACATCACCAGAAACTCATAATGCCCATATCGAGTTCTGAATGCCGTCTTGGGTATATCCTCCTTCCTGACTTTCAACTGATGATAACCAGTCCTTAAGTCAATCTTTGAAAAGTACTTCGCCCCTTTCAATTGATCGAAAAGATCGTCAATTCGTGGTAACGGGTACTTGTTCTTAATTGTCACCTTATTCAGCTCTCTATAATCCATACACAGTCTCATCGATCCATCCTTCTTCTTTACAAACAGCACCGGTGCTCCCCATGGAGAAACACTTGGTTGAATGTACTTATTATCTAACAACTCCTGCAATTGCACCATCAACTCTTTCAACTCTACCGGAGCCATTCTATATGGTGCCTTTGATATCGGCGCTGTCCCCGGTACTAAATCAATCGTAAATTCTATCTCTCTGTCCGGCGGTAAACCTGGCAGTACTTCTGGAAAAACATCCATGAACTCTCTAACTACTGGTATTTGCTCCATCTCGGGACTCACCACTTGTGTATCAACCACATGAGCCAAATACCCTACACAACCTTTCTTCAATAATTTCTTGGCTTGCATCATCGTCAGACAAGAAGACTGTCTTGACGACTTGCTGCCATAAAATACAACCTTAGACTTATTTGGTGTCTTAAGGTGTATGCACTTCTTCTGACAATCAATTATCGCTCCGTGGTTAAACAACCAATCCATCCCAAGTATTACATCAAATTCCCCCAGACGTATTGGAATTAGATTCACATTTAATTTCTGACCCCTGATTTCAGCACAACAATTTCTATGTATGTACTCTACCGGAATCACTTCTTTATTAGCAACTTCTATGTTCATTGAGTTTTCTAGTTTGTCCCTAGGCAACTCTAATCGTCTAGCGAAATCATCAGACACAAATGAACAGGTAGCACCCGAATCAAACAATACATATGCATTTATATTATTGATCGGAATAATACCTGACACCACGTCTTTTGACCCCACGGCATCCTGTACCGTCATATTGAAAGTCCGGGCTGTCGGCTTGTTCTGTGGTACCGGTCCCCCGATAGCCAATTTGCTGTTATTGCCCCTGTAGCCGCTACTCCCGTCATTCTTCTTCTTAGGGCAATCCTTTATCAGGTGGTCAGATGCTCCGCAAGAAAAGCATCTCACTTTCTTTGGGAGGGGACAATTTGGAGAAATATGTCCCACCTGACCACAATTGTAGCATGTATTCTTCCCTTTCCTGCACTCTCCGAAGTGGTTCTTTCCACATATATTGCATGCTGGCTTTTTCTGAACACTTCCTTGTTGATTCCCCGAGCTCTTGTCGTTGCTGCTGTTGTCCCATTTGCGCTTGTTGTTATTATTGTTGTTATTATTGCCTCCACTGTTGCTGTTCTTGCTTCCCCCTTCATTTTTCTTCTTGTTTCTCTCCTGGTTGTACTTGGTTAACGCGTCACTTCCTCCTTCAGCAATGATTGACTTCTCTAGCAAAGTTGCGAACGAGTCAATCTGCAGTACTGCTACCTTGTTGAATATCCAAGGTCTCAATCCATTCTCGAACCTCCTGGCCTTGCGTTCCTCCGTGTCTACCTGATGTGGAGCGAACCTGGCCAGCTCATTAAATTTTGCCGCGTACTCCGGTACCGACATGTTCTCCTGTTTCAGTTCTAGAAACCTTACCTCCATCCTACTTTTCATACTTTTCGGGAAATAATTCTCGTCGAATATTTCCTTAAATTTTGTCCAGGGCACCACACCATCCCCAGCCCTATTCTGATTGGCTTCCCACCAGAAATTGGCTTCGCCCTTCATCATGTAGGTAGCAAAAACTGTCTTTTGCTCCTCAGCTACTCTTGCGATAACGAACGCCTTCTCTATCTCCTTTATCCAAGACTGGGCCTCTATCGGGTCCGACGTTCCCCTAAACTCTGGCGGTCCCACCGCTTTAAAATCTTTGAAATTTGCCAACTGAGTTGGTGGTGGTGGTGGTGGATTTGCTACAACAGGATGTCTGTGTTGCATTGCCTCAGCTAGCATGTCGACGAAGTTTTGCATAGGGTCTACATTGTGACCCCCCGCGTCGTTGTTAACTGACTCTTCTACCCCCTGGTTCCTTGGTGGTTGTCTACGTGGCGGCATTTTCTGTTATAAACAAAAATTTACATTATTATACTGGTTTCATCTTTTTCATTTCATTATTTTGTATCTTAGACAATGTTTAGCTAAAATACAAGTAATTATTTCAACACGCATATAAACATAAATTCAACTGCATTTATACTCATATGCTAAAACAGGAGTGCGTAGCACTTTACATCAAAAGCATACTGCTAAAAATGCTTCTATCCCAGAGAAGCTACAAAAGATGGGATCTGACATATCCTACAACTTCCTAGAGTTGGGATTTAGTGACATATTAACCCTCTAATAAAACAAAAGTTGGGTTTTACTGCATCTATTTACATACGAAATTAGAACACAACTACTACTACTACTGAATGTGCATCCCCCTACGGATCGCGTCGTCATACTCCTCATCCCCGATGGCCATCACCACACTCCTGCTGATGGTGTGCATAGACTGGCCCTCCTCAGCTGGGTAGTAGTGCACCCTGCTCTGAAGCCTACCATATGAAGATCGGTAGACGTAACTAAGTCTATCCGTCCTCACCCGCTTCTCGCGGACCTCCTCCTCTAGCTCAATCATCTGACCATAAGCGGCATCCCGCTGTCTCTCCATCTCCATTCGGTCCTCTACCGCCTCCTGCCAGTGTGCACGGATGGCGGCCTTCTCTGCCTGTACTTGCTGAACCTTCAGCTCAGCCTCAGCCAACCTAGTCTCAACCACTGCCAATTTGGCTTGCAGCTCTACATCCTGCTCTACCAGCTGATGAGTTAGCACCGCAAAGTGCTCTACTGAATCCTCGTACTCCTGTACCTGATCCTCAAGTCCTACAATCCTCTCCTTCAGCTCTGTGTTCTCGCCAGAGAACTGATAAGCCGCATCCCTATACTGATCCTCCATGTGCTGGTGGGTCAGATTCTGCTCCTCTAGATGCTGGACCCTTGCCTCCAGCCCCTCGTTCCTATCGGTCAGTCCCTCTATGATGTCAGCGGCAGTGGTGCCCATGCCATCAGCTGACTCCTCCTCCTCAGACTCCTCTGACTCTGCCTCATCCTCACTGTAAGGCCTCATGACTCCGCCCCAGACGGGCTCCACACGATCCCCCTCCTCAGGATCTGACTCTGGCTCCTCTACGGGTGCAGCCACCAGCGGCTGTGCAGTATCCATATGGATATCAATATAGTCCTCCTCAGCAGTGCGACTCGACTGTCCGATCTCTGCCATCCTATAACATAAAACAATAACACACGTTAGTACAGCAATAAAATATATTCATTGATGAAATGAAATGATATTTTATCATGTACATCTCGGCTCGATGGATTTTCTCAATCCATCTCCAAAAATACACAACATCATGAATCTCCCCGATTCATCCCCTAACGCACTCGATATGAGTTTAATACTAAGGTTATAACTTAGGTTTCGCAAATCCTAGCGTTTCTAACCTACGGCTCTGATACCAACCTGTGACGACCCCAAACCCGGGTTCCATAACCTCGAGTTTGGTTCTCACTATTCAACACATTACTAACAATTAAATACATACATTGCATTTAAATATCGCGGAATAATACATATTGGTTCCCTTCAAAAGGTTACAATACCAGGGTCTATCAACCTTAACATAAAAACAGTTCCTATCATAAGGAATTACAAAAGGTTTAACAACCGTAAATACATAAATAAAGATCTAACTAGCATGCATAAGCTACTTAAGCTTTGGCCTTTCCTTTTCCCTTATCCTTCCTGGAGCAATCAGGATTATCTGAAAAATGGTTCATGATATAGCAAGAATGAGCAACTAGTTTGCTCAGCAAGTTTAAAACAATCATATAGATTTAATATATCATGAATGAATGGGAAATATCAACAATGATTCAACAATAGATATAACAATTGTGAATGAAACAGGATTCAAATTTTAATAAACAGAATATTTGAATCTTAAAATGCTGAGTGGTCTCTAAGGACCCTGAACTAACTAGGGTATAATAGAGTTTCCTCTGACCCTTTGAGTTGTTTGGTTTTCAAGGGGATCAGCCTATTCAACCCGCTGTATATGCATTACATTTAGTCACTGGCGCCCAAAGTCGGTTTCCCGACACAAAATCCCCTAATTTAGGGTTGTTCAATTCTCAGACTTAATATAAGAAATCCGCACCCAACAATGGTTTGGATAAGCTTTTAAAAGTATTCAAGTTATTGAATTTAGAAACGTAATGTCTAGCTGAATTATTAGCTTAAGACATTTTTAATACAGTTCATGAATCAAGAACTAATAAGCTTCAAATGCACTAAGTGCGATTGTATAAACAATATGGATGTGGAATAATTTTAAATAATTAAACCACTTCAAGCTTTAACAATAAATACAAGTATGGAAACTTGTTCAACGATAATAATTGAGTAGGGTTAGAGAACTTGCCTGTCTGCTCAGCTACAATAATTGTCTAGCTTTAACTAACTTGCTTTGAAAGACCTAACATTTAATAAAGTCGGTCTAATAATTAGTACGGCGTATTTGCATAATTATACGCTTAATAACGAACTTATTTACCACATAAGTACTAACACATAAATTACATTAGTCAAAACAATATTATTAACCTTATAGACACTTAATCATTTTAGGTTAATAATTTAATAAGTTAGAAAATATTTTTCTTAAGTGTTGGACACTTATTAAACCCTTAAACAACTTATTATAATTGTTTAGTTCAATTCAATTTATTTTATTAACTCAATCTCTTTTTAATTACTATTTAATATTGATTAAATAGAAATTAATTAATTAACTCTAGTTATTATAAATAATAACTAATTGTACTTACTTATTATTTAATTATAATTAAATAATAAATAATTATTAACTTAGTTTAAACCTTCTTTAATTTAATGTTAATCAACCAATAATTAACCAAGTAATTAACCTTACTTATTATTTAATTAAGGAAATTAAATAATAGTTTACTAATCTTAATCCTCTTTAATTATTATTTAATGTCAATTAAATAATAATTAATTATTTAATTAATTTTAATTATTATTTAAGGTTAAATAATAATCAAATCATTCTTATTTATTATTTAAATTAAATAATAAATTATTACTCTAATAACTTAATTTCCATTAATCGTTATTTAATGTTAATTAAATAATAATTAATTACTTAATTATCTTTATTTATTATTTAATAATATTTAAATAATAAATAATTAATTTATAAATTTTATCTCTCTTTAAATATTATTTAATAGGCATTAAATAATAATTGCTAATTTATCATCTTTATTTATTATTAACATTTAAAATAATAAATAAATAATAAATTTATTTAACCTAACCATGGTTTAGCTAACTAGATTAATATTTAAAATATTTAAATATTAAACTTTATGAAAAATATCCTCCCCAATATTATTTTTGTATTATTATTATTTTTGTTATAATTTTAAATTAATTTTCAAATATTTAAATTAATTAAAATTAACCCGAATGGCATTTTCGTAAATAAGTTGAAAAACCGGACCGAGGGCAGAATGGTAATTCTGCCAAGAAAAACACGGAGGGGCAAAATGGTAATTTCGCCGAAAAGTTTCTTACCGCGCATTGCGCGCGTTTTGGTTTGTTACGGGTCAAAACGACGCCGTTTTTGAAAAGCCGGAAACGGCTTCCGCGCGTACGCGCGGAGTGAATTTTCTACGGACGCCAAACGACGTCGTTTGGCTCCGCGTCCTCGGTGAACAGTGGCAGCCGCGCATTGCGCGGAAAGCCTTAAAATTTTTTCTTCCCGCAGAACGTGAACAGTGTTTCCGGCTACCCATTTTAAATAAAAATATACCTTCAATAAATCTTTAACTCTTCAATAAAAATCCAAAAAAATTACCAATCATCTTATATTAATTTATAACATGAAAAATTAATTTTTCATGATTTAATATCAATATTTTTTTATAAAAATTTTTACATCACTTAAACTACCACAAATCATAACTTTTTGTGTATAACTCCATTTTGAGTGATTCAAACTTTGTTTTTCTCATGATTTAATGTTCTATAATATTAGAACATCAAATCTAAGTTTTACAAAAATATTTTTGGTCATATATTTCAAGACTTGATTATACACTATTAAATACATATTTTAGCATATAAATATACCAAAATACAAATCAAACATATTAAACTCAAGCATGGCATAAATATTACCTCTACACATTAATAACTATATTAATATGTTTATACAAGCATGATGATTATTTAATTTAAAAACAAAACTTTATTTAAAATAACCATTACCTTGATTTAATGGCTATCTTTCTTTTTCTTCCAAAGTAGGTGATGAAAGAAGATGACATGCACTAGCTTAGCACTCCTTCTCCTTCTCTTGCTCTCTCTCAAAATATTTTGCTCTCAAACTCTCTCTAGCTTGGAAAATGGAAGAAGAAGAATGACTAACACAATGCTCCTAATTTGCAAGTATACTTGCAATATTGATAGATACATAATATATCTAATAATTTTAGCCCATCATGCACCTATTGGATACTTACACAAGTTAGCCACATTAGGTGAAAAGAAGCATGGTGTCTATGTACTTTAAAAATCAATCCAAGCAATCCTTTAATTAAATAAATAAGAAAATCAAATAATAATAATAATAATAATAATAACAATACACTCTCTCTCCTCCTCACCACATGCTTCGGCTGATGGACTTCAAAAGTCCCAAAAATAAATTCATTTTTCTTATTTTAATTAATTAATAAGTTATTTAATTGTTTTTCCAAGTGGGCCAATCATTGGGCTTTAATTTAAAATACCAATTGGGCTTCTATTAAATTGTTTGGGCTACTAAATTGTCAAATTTTATTATTCTCCACTTGGGCTACTAATTGACCCATGTTGGGCTAATTTAATAATTTACACATTAATTATTCAATCCATGATTAAATAAATAATTAGATTGAATAAATAATTAAATATTCTAACCCATAAGTATTAAATTACTAAATGGACTAATAAATATTATTATTAATATTTCACATTATTTGCATTAATTAATAATCATATTAATTAATTTATTATATTTAATTCACTCATTATATTCAATTTAATTGAATATTTAATTAATAGGAAACTTATCAATTATTTTGATATTAAAACTTTAGGGTTTGTTCACTAATTTAATAACATATTAGTGACCCCCTTTAATTAATTTTAGTAATTAATTACATAATTATTTAATCACATAATTAATTAATCACATAAAAAGATTTAAATAATCTCATAAAACTAACTCGTTGGAAATTAAATTAATATTTTAATTAATAAAAATGTGGAAATTCTAGGACATTACAATCGCAGAATAAGGCTTAGCAGATTGAGGTGTCTTTTCGGAAGATCGTAGAGTTGTCTCCTCATCAAAAAGCTAACTCTCGAGATCATAGAATCAACGCAATCACTCACTCTACGACTCTCAAAATCCAGTCTACGAACCAAGCAGAGTCAAAGAGCAACCTCCACATGAGCAGTCAGAGTCATGACAACGATCCTTACAAAGTCCATCCAGAAAGCTGTCCTTGAGCTGACAAACAAGCTAAACAAAGATCTCTGAGTACATCTAAAGCTTTTAGTCTTAACAGAGATCGTAGAGTAGCTCAAATCTTAACTCTACGATTGCACTTCAGGCAAGATCGTAAAGTAGCAAAGCCAAGTCGTAGAGTAAGAAAGCAAGCTCAGAAGTACAAAACTCATCAGAAGATAAAATTTGAGGAAAATTATTGATGAATGATCGCTACTGTCAACTCTGTATCTTCAGAAGGCAAGCTGAAGGTAAATTTTATTCTTCAATGGACTACCTTTCTCATTTCAGTCACAAAGTCCCAAAACAATGTGATTGATGAACCAAATGCACTTATCTCTCCTGTCATAATCTCTAAATTCTATGACTGATAACCAAGCTAGCCTTATCATCCCAAATCGTAGAGTCACTTCCTGATCGTAGAGCATATTGAGTCTACGTTTGCACTTCATACAAACTTCTTGCCCATAAACTCCTTCATAGCTATTTACCAGCCCACAATTCTTGACATCAGTAATCAAGATCATCTATTGAAAGGATGATGGTTGAGTGATTAGCAACCAACTCTACGAACTGTTCAAGCTTACTCTAACTAGGAAGGTGAACTTCACGCCCTCTAAACTCAAGTGGGTTAGAATACTTGATGTGCTTCAGTTATGAAAAATGCAAAAGTTAAGCCCACGTTCTACAAATGAGTATCTGGCACGTGTCCTCTGCAAAAATAAGAGGGAACTAGCATAAGTCAATTTTTAAAACTGATGGTGGTCATTTCCCATCAGTTTATGTGTTTAAATGTTAGTTTAAGTGAAGCTATGCATGTATCTTGGGAAAATATGTATTGATTATGTGATCTATGTGCTTCGTGTTGGATATATCATGAAACCCTAAGCTTCTATGTGCTAAAACAAAGATGGTGCACTATTCATATTTATATTTAAGGCTATAAAACATGATTATGGGTTGATCATGTATTATATGTTCATGGAAGTGATGAAAATATAGTTAAAGGGTTGAACATGTTGGATTCATGCATATTATTTTGTTAGATAGCAAGCTAAGTGCCTAGATGGTCTAAAAGCATGCATTGCAAAGGAAGAATTATAATATTAGGCTATGTGTTGCATGTAAACCAAATAATAATCTGTAAAGTGTTTTGAAAGGTACATGTAGGAGTTACACAAGCATACAAAGTTGCTAAATGTGTTTATGATAGTCTGTGTGATGCATGAGGTTCAACATGTCGAGTGAGTTCAAGTTTGAAATTTGCTAAAAAAGATAAAATGCGACCAATGTGTGATTTTTGGCCAATTGGTGTAATTGAAGGTCAAACGAGGCCAAACATCAAAGTCTGATGTAAATACACATGTTAGAATCGAATTGAAAGTCGTTTGGCGTCTATGGCGATAAATGTCCATTTTAAACGCTTTAAAACGTTCACCGATGTCCAAAACGAAATCTTTGAAAAAATAAGGCCAAATTATGATTTTTAATTTTTTTGAAGGCCCATGCAAGTTAAATACATGTTATATGTACTAGGTGAAGTGTTGGAACTTAGAAAATCAAATTGGGGGCAAAGATACCAGGGATTTTGGAAAGAATTTTTATTTCCTGAAAAACCAGCACTACACCGGAGCGCAGTGCTACTGTGAAGAGCTCGCCGGGGCGTTGTAACGCACCGAGATCCCACATTTTCTTAATTATGTCCAATTATTCCTGGATAATATATTCAATAACTTTAAATCATATTAACTGGAATCTCGTGCATTAAAACTAAACCTCTAACCTTTAAAACCATTATAGTTGACCATAAAGCGGTCCATATTTTTTTTTCCCTGACATTCCTTACCTGTCTCAGGATCACAACGCTCACTTAACCTTCATTAGCACTTAGGTCAAACATTTATTATTTGTGACATAGTCTATTACCATTCACAATCATATAATATATGTTTCACATAACTTGTAAATAAAATTTTACCATGATTTATCCATATATGGCCCTATTTACTCATACCTGTTCCATACATGATCCTCTTCATTTGCATCTATTTACATACATCCGTACCATACATACGAGTTTTAATACATATAGAACTCAACTAACAATAATGTAATACACTATCTCTTTACTTCCTTTCTCTGGATAATACATACATACATACATACATACATACATTTATCACTATGGATTTATAAACCATACATTCCTTAATACCCTTACGCATTTACATTTATCTAGCTCATTTGCAAATTACACAAATACATATATCAAATTTTCTCATGCTGATCATCTATTCACATTATTTACCTTATCTGTACCAGAACCTCCGGCCTTCTTGTACTTTACTTGAAATGTTAGTTTATAGCAAGAGTGAGCATAAAGCTCAGCAAGTCATTCTGATAACACATTACATGCTCGCAGTATATAATATGCGTCATTCCTTCCTTTACTTTTATATGCTTTGCATAATGTCATAGAATCCACTTAACAGATTGAACACGTAATGGCACGAAGTGCACATATCAACTATCACACAGTTCACATAGAACATCTATTACACTTAAGTCTGAAAAACTTGCCTGTACGCTTTTATTTACTTAACCTTTGTTGCCTCGCTTGGCCCTGCTATCCTTCCTTAACTCAGGTTGCTTGTTCGAACCTTATTTGAAAACATACAATCTATAATCATCATTATAGGATCTTAAACTTTTTATAACTTAACAAACTTAATCCATAATTACACGACCATTCGTCTCAATCATTCCTCAGTTGATGTATTATACCTTATGTAGGTTAATAACACATCCTAACTCGTTTCCGCCTTTTAACATAATTCATAACATACTTGGCTTAACTTTAGGCATATTACATTAGGCCATTTATCAATCCATTATATCTTGACTCCCTCTATTTTGGCCATTCTTTAACTATCTAGGGTTTATATAACCCATCTTTATCATTTCATGTCAAAACTTAGCTTTTTGGAAGCTTAAATTTTTTTCAAGTGTACAAACATTTCGCCCCGGCGCCTTCAGAGCTCGCTGGCCGCGAAGTCCTCTCGGCCCAGGAATAGTACACTGCGCCCCGGCGCAGTGTTCAGTGTTAAACACTGCGCTAGCCACGCAGTCCTGCAAAAATAGAATCTGATTTTAGCTGCTGTTTTGGTGATTTTTAACTCCTTCAATATATATCCAATTTACTCCAAATTTGGAACATAACTAGGTCTTACTACTTAGTATTTTAAAAATTTTTTACTTGCCTCATTTGGCTTCTCGAAATCAGTGATACATTAGCCCGTAGGAGGGCTATTCAATACATTTTTTGACTTAGAAAATTTTTTAACTTTCAAAACTCAACTTTTCTAACTTTGTGATTTTTGGCCATTTACTTCCAAAATTCATTCTAACACTTGACATAGCTTATTTAGGGTATATATGACATGTTCAAACTTTCAAAACCATAAAACTTCGCATGTGGCGATATTTGTCCGTTAAAATCCATTTTGAATCAAATCGATCGATTTCAATCGTTCGAATCGCCAATTCATTCAAATTCAAATCCATTGATTTCCAAATCAACCTTAACACGTGCAATAACATCAAACTAGGTCATTTGACTTTATTTTTCCTTTAATTCCTCAAAATTGCCAAAAATCACATTTGACATCATTTTATCAACTTTTTAATTTCCAAAACTTATACTCATTTGACAACTTAAACTCAATGGACCACATAGGCTACCACATGCACTTTTAACAACTATATAAGCCCACATAACTTCTAACTGCACATTCTAATGCACTTTATAGATTATAAATTAATTTAATGGCAATTTATATCCTAATATAGTAATTTCTTTAAACAAATCATACTTTTCCACCTTCAAAGCATTTGTAAGTTATAAACACACACATGATTTCTTCATCATAAACTTTCTAGTCTAGGTTTTCATCAAATTTAGTAACATAAAACATATGATCAAGCCTTAAATCATAGTTTCTAGCTTGAATATGCACATGAATAGTGCACCACCTTTACAATATAACTTCCAAGCCTAAGGTTTCATTACAGACAACACATATGGCACATAAATTCTCACAACTTTACATCTAGCCATTAATTCATGCATGGTTACCTTTACACTAACATTTAATCTCAAAATCATCAATTTTCATGACTTGAACTTAAGCATACCTTCTTGAGCTTGTCTTTCTTCTAGCTTCAAAGCTTGCTAGATCTTTATTCATTACTCTGATGGTTATTACTTCTCCCTTTGATCACTTCTTGCACTTGAGTCTTGCATGATTTCTTGGAATTTCTTGAACTCATGGAACCCTAGCTCCTTTATCTATTTTTCTCTCTTTTATCTCTTTAGCCGACAACTTTGATAAATAAGGAATGAACTAGCTAGCTTAACACATACATATTGTATATATATCATCCCAACAACTAACTCATCCTTGGTTAGCTTAACTCTTGCTTAGTTAGGGGTAGTTATGTCATTTCCCTTCCTTAATTGATAGCACAATGGACATTTCACACAACTAGGATACCATGGGCATTTCATAACTTGAAAAGGGCATTTTGGTCATTGCCACCAAAATCTAGCAAATTTAATTCCTTAAAATTCATAATTTACTTATTTTTCACTCAAATCAATTCCTTTTTGATCCAAACTTGTCCCATTATGCTTGAGTTTTATTGCATCATCAAATAATCCATAATTAGCTTGTCTCATATCACATGTCACATTTTAAATTACTAATTTCCTCAATTAATTATAATAATTGCCAATAAATACAAATTTGCATAATATTCCATATTAAATTATCCACGAATACCTTTTTGGTTCCACATTCATTCAATCTCAATTTTCGATATCTCAATATAATCGAATTATTTAACTTTTCCTTAAATTGCTTCCTCGAGAAGCGAACCTCGACCGGATTATTAAAATACATAACCATTTATTCTTTTTACGCTCATATAGTCATTATACGGCTTTTACGTCATTTTACTTGTTTACTTAGCACACATAATACCAATTTGCAACACACTTGCATACTACATTATTCCTATACATTCTTAGGGGTATTACTTTCTGTATCTGTACATCATATACATGATTATCTTATTGCAATCATTTCACACTATCAAATTTCTTAATAAGCTTAAACGTTCAACAAACGTTAATTGTATCATTCATTTATTCCTTAATAGACCGATTAGGTCATATAGTTCATTCTTCACTGCACATACATACCTACCTTACCATTTTCATATCCTTGCCTCTCCAGGCCTATTCATTAAGCTCGTCTTTAATATCCATAACCAAACATCAATTATTATGTTTTTCTCATTTTCATAATTCTCTAACTTGAACTCTTCTCTCTCTATCTGCTCAAATACATACATAACACATATTCACACATTCGCTCTATCACCTGCTGACACGACATAGTGTCTTATCATATTTCCTTTCAAATTACCTTATTGTAGGTATTACCATTAATCATTCATCTTAAATCCATTCTATTTCAATTTCATTATAGAAATTCATACACATAATAATTGCATTATCTGCTACGTTGCTAATATACGTTAAACAAATAACTAGTCCTCATACGATCAATAGACCCTTATTAAGCCAAGAGTCCCTCTTAAGCATTTCAACCACATAGGTCACTTATAGCACATTGCTCACGTAATAAATCATATTTAATCTTTCTTACACTTTCTGTCATTAAACACTAGGTTTTAATCCTTTAACCTTTACTTAATTAATCATAATCCTTAATTGAAAATCATGTTAAAAATCTGGGATTTCACAGGCGTAGTTTGGCCAAGCCGATCTCGCGGCCAGTGAAGTTCCAAGAAGGAAAGATGGCGTCGGGGCGCCGTATACTAAATTTTGAAAAATAAATTTATTTTGCCAAAAATGAAATGTTTTGATATTAAATGATAGAAACATGTATGTGAACCACAATTTGATAAAAATAATCAACGTGATAGATATTAAAGCTTAAGTGAACAATGTGTTATATGTTAAGGACTATGTAAAGCTAAATGGTAGCTTGTATAGGAAGTTATGGCAGGCAAGTGTATATAACTAATGCATGAACCAATATTATGGTCATGTAGATTATAAACGGGATAGTATTTTACCAGTTGAGGAAAAAGAAGATAAAGGCAAGTTTTCTATCTGAACTCTTATTGCAGTTCTTTCAAAGCTAATCATGTTATGCATTCACATGATTGTGTAGAGTTAATTCATTATTGAACTATTTTAAAAAGATCGATGCCAATCTTGATTCCGGGTAGACACATATGATGACACATGTTGTATTCAGTTGGTTATTGTTATGTACTCTAATCCACATTATTGTGGTGCAGATTCTATGATATGCTGTAATAGAACAACCCTGATAAAAAGGGGAATAAAGGATAAAGAAAAAATGTAATTTTTATGGCATGGTTGCGTTGCTAGAAGTTTATTTTGTGCACAATATAAAAATACGATGGGCTGATCACCCAGAGTACACATCTAATTTGAACAGTAGTCTTATGACTGCCTTGGGCAATATCAGTCTTTATGATTGGTATTGTTCATAACGAGTTCTAGGTCTTGTGACCGTACAACAAGCAAGTTTCATATTTCCAATTAATCATGTAAAGTTATGCACATTTTTCATGTTTATACATTCAACTGATATTGATCAACTTATTTCAAATGATTCAGCTTATTAATATTAATAAACTTATTGAAAATGATCCATTTCATGGTTTATGACTCAGCTTATTGTAAATGCTTCAGTTTATTGTAAACGATTTATTATCATCTTAAATAAGTTTAATTTACCATTTTGAAATATCATGTCATCATTTGTTTATGTACTTACTGAGCTATTTTATGCTCATTCTTGCTTTTAAAGATGATATTTCAGCTAAACCTGAGCAGGCTGCGGGATCAGGATTAGACAAAGGAAAAGAAAAAGTTAATCAACAGTGAAGGTTTAGATAGAGAATAGATGTATTGTAAATATTATCTTTTATAATATATTAGGTACAAATGTGTATGTATAAAGGTATGTAGAACCTGGGATAGTTACGTATGAATGTAAATTAAGTTTTATTATTTTATTCAAAATGAATGAATGTGATGACAGGGTAGAATAGTAACGTGAACACCGAACCTGTAGTTCAAGGGACCCGAATTTGGGGGCGTCACAGGTTGGTATCAGAGCTATTAGGTTATAGACCTTAGGTAGCGAAACCTTATGAATATGACCTTAAGGAAAATAACAAAACTTATTTAGAGTTCTAAGATGCGAATGGTGGAAGTTGCCAAGGTTACAATCTCCACAATATGTGTTATGTGCTATGTGCTACTTGCTATGTGTATCAAGGATAAGAAAATTATGTTGAACTGAAATAGTTATTCTTATGATTCTATAGCATGCCAGAAATTGGAGAATCCAATCGGGCAATAGAAGAAGAGCCTAGAGACATTCAGATTGATGTAATGACTACTGTACCAGTTGTGGCAATAGTACCGGCCAATGACAGTGAATAAGAGGAAGATACAGATGAATTAGAAGGAGACTTAGATGGAGCCTTGCCGGATAATGCATCATCTGAACAGAGAGAGGCGGACCAAGAGTGGGTAATCGACCTCATACAGTAGAACAGTGAATATGTGGATAGAATATTAGAATTAGAGACTCAAGCAGCTGAACGGTAAACAACTGTGGAGCAAAATAAAAATGCAGTTCAAGTGTTGGTTGGTAGGAATATGGAACTAGGAGATAAACTAAGACAAGAGGAACAGAAGGTCCAAGAACTGAAGAACGACAAAGAAGCCTTAGAGGCTAAATTGAGGGAAACGAATGCTGAGATAGCCGGGTATGAACATGCCGGGGCTAAGACAGTGAAAAGGATAAACCTAGTGGAAGAAGAAGTTAGGGCCAAGAAGGCAATGATTGATAGTATGGAAGAGAGAATGGACGATATTTACGCATTTCACATGACATTTGGAAGAGCCTATGATAGAGTGTACTATTACCCGGTAGAGTATGATCAGACAAGTAATACCTTTAGCCAGTGGAGAATGATAAAAATCATAGATGAAGAATATGACGATGTAGTTAGATGAGGGATGCTCCCGTAGAATATATTTAGTAGTTGTGTAGGGTTATGTATGTCATGTAAGTCCCTAATTTTGTTATAGAAGGGATAGAAAGTTTCATGTAACCTCTTTTGTAAGGAGGGAAGGTTTAAGTTTGTTGTATAAAGTTATATGTGAATCCTGACTTATATGGTTCGAAGGGATGAAAAGTTAATAGCAATGTGCTACATGTAATGTAATGTGCTAGACATTAGTCAAGTTGATTATGAATACAAATCCAGTTATTACTATGTGTTGACACGACTATGTATTTAAAGTTCATAAGAATATGATATGAAATTGTTATATATTAATTATGATGAAAATTCTTAAACAGAAATGCCGCCTAGACGCAGACCAAGTGTTCAACCTCTACCAGAGGAGACGGTAAATGCTCCAGAGGAGCCAGTTAATCCCATGCAGCAATTTGTAGATTTGTTGATAGGAGCTTTTCAGAATAGAAATGCAAACCCTGTGGTTGATCAACTGGTAGCTGCCAGAATTGCTACCTTCAAAGATTTTAAAGCGGTAGGACCTGTGACATCCCAGATTTTTACAAGATTTTTAATTGAGGATTATGATTAATTATGTAAAGGTTAGAAGATTAAAGCCTAGTTTGAACGATATAATGTATTAAGGATTGATTAAATTGAATTATTATGTGATCAATGTGTTATAAAGGACCCGTGTGGTTGAAATATTAAAGGGGGACCTTTGTGGTCGAATATAGAAAGATGAGTTAAGTTAGAGAATTATGAAAATGATAAAGTATAATGGAAATGATCAATTATATATGTACATGGGATGTATCAGATAATGGAATTTTAAGAAACATGAATTTCGATGATTATAGGTTAATGTAATGGAATTAAGATAAATTATTGATTGTAATACCCACAATAGGGTGATTTGAAGAAAGTATTGTAAGACACGATATTAGGTGTCAGTAGGTAAAAGTTTGAAGAGTTGAATATGTATATATGTATGTATTTGAGCAGATAGAGAAAGAACAGTAAAAATTAGAGAATAAATAAAATGAGCAAGGTATATTTGAATTGATGCGTTAATTATGGATATCGACAGTGAGCTTAATAAATAGGCCTGAAGAGGCGAGGGTATGATGGTATGAGAATGACAAGTAAAGGTAAATCTGTAAGTGCAGTGAAGAAGAAACCGTATGACCTAATCGGTTTATTAAGGAATATTAAGTGTATGATATGTGAATATATGAAATTTATGAAGAAATTGATATTTTGATTGAAATGAGGTGAGTAGATACATAATGTAATACCCCTGAAGTGCGTAAAAGGAATGTAGATAGCATGTATGTTGAGAATTAACATTTTGTTGGTTATGTAAATAAGTCAAGGAATGTAAAGATTGTAAAATGATTATATGAGTTTAGAAGAATAAATGATGATGGATTTCGGTAATCAGGTTGAGGTTCGCTTCTTGAGGAAGCGGTTTATGAAAAAGTAAGTAATCCAACTATTTGATATATCGAAAATTAAAATTTTTGAATTATGGAACTGAGAAGCTCATAGAGAATTAAGTATGAAATTATATGCAAATTTGTATTTATTATAAATGATTATAATTGATTGATGAAAATAGTATTTGGAAGTGCGACAAGTGTTTTGTGACAAGCCAATTATGAGGTATTTAATGATGAAATAAAGTTCAAGCATGATGAAGCAAGTTTGGATCAAAACGGGCTTGAATTGAATTGGAAATAAGCAAATTGAGAATTAATTTCCTAGATTTTATGGTATAATGACTATATTACCCTTAACAAGCTATGTAATGACATTTGTGTCCCAAAGTGGAGTAGTGACTATTTTATCCTTGGTTAGTCATGGGAATTGTCAAAAACGACCCTAACCATGCATGGTTTATACTTAACTAGATTGGTTAAGTGTTAGAAATATAATATATGTATGGATATACTTGTAGCATGAGCAACTTAGCTGATTTTCTTCATTTCCTTTGAAGTTACTAGAAAAGAAAGAGCAATAGGGCAAGAGAGCAAAAGAGCAAGAGAAGGTGGTTAGGGTTATGCAAAAGCCATGAAGGATTGTTAGAAAAGTGTACAAAGGAAGATGAAAAAGCTATCAAAATGGAAGATACATTTCTTAGAAGCTTCAAAGCTAGAGAAAGAGGAGCCACAAGAAAGGTATAAATGAGTTTAAACTTTAAAACTCATGTTTCATATGTTTAAGTTGAAGAATATGTGTAGCCATGCAAGAATTCATGGTTAGATATAAGCTTCATGTTAGATAAATGCTATATGTTTGATAAATCATGGAACCCTAAGTGTTGGAGTTAGTAGAACAAAGGTGATGCATGTTTTCAAGTTAAAAACCATGAATTATTGGTTGGTCATGAGTTATATGTTGGAAATTTTGATGAACACATAGTTCAAAGGTATTTATCATGTAGGAAGCATGAGAAATTTCATGTAGGAAAGCTTAAAAGAATCATAAATGGAAGAGAAGCATATTTGGTTAAGGAAAGTTTGAATATTAGGCTATAATTGATGTATAAACCGAATCGCAATCTATAAAGTGCATTAGAATGTGCAGTTAGAAGTTATGTGGACTTGTATAATTGTTAAATGTGTATATGATTGCCTATGTGGTGTGTTAGCTTAAGTTGTCTAGTGAGTTTAAGTTTGGAAATTGAAAAGTTTGCAAAAGTTGATAAAATCCAACATCTAGGTGATTTTTGGAAATTTTAAGTAATTGAAGGTCAAATGAGGCTAAACACTTAAGTTTTATGAAAATATACATGTTAGGGTTGATTTGGGAATCAACGGGTTGAAATTTGAACGAAATGGCAAGTCAAACGATCGATTCGACCCTAAACGGATTTTAACGGACAAATATCGTCTCGTACGAAGTTTTATGGTTTTGAAAGCCTAGACATGTCATATATGACCTATGTGAACTATGACAAGTGTTAGAATTGATTTTTGAAGCTTATGGCCAAAAATCACAAAGTTGGAAAAGTGGAATTTCAAAGTTCTGAAATTTTTTCTAAGTATTGGAATTAAGTTGAACAACCCTCCTACGGGCTAATTTTTCTCTGTTTTAATGAAACCAAATGAGGAAAGAGGATTTTTTTTAAAATACTATGCAGTAAGGTCTAGCACTGTTCCAAATTTGGTGTTAATTGGATGTGTGGTGAAAGAGTTAAAAATCACCAAAGCAGCAGCAAAAATCAAAAGTTCTGGACTGCAGGACTGCGTAGCCAGGCGCAGTGTTTTGCACTAAACATTGCGTCGGGGCACAGTGTTACTGTTCATGGGCCGAGAGCTATTCGCGGCTAGCGAAGTCTGGAAGAAGAAACATGGCGCCGGGGCGAGGTTATTGTAGCACTGAAAAATTTTAAATGCTCGAAAAGTTATGTTTTGACATGGAATGATAATGATGGGTTATGTAAATCCTAGATAGGTAAAGAATGACCAAAATAAAGGGTGTTAAGTTATAATGAAATGATAAATGGCATAAAATAATATGCCTAAAGCTATATCAAAGTAAGTTTTAAGTGAGATAGATGGTCGGGAATGAACTATGATGTATTATTAACCTAAATAAGGTATAATACATCATATGTGAAATGATTAGAGACGAATGGTCGTGTAATTTTGAGTTAAGTTTGATAATTCATATTAAGTTATGATCCTATAATGATGAATATAGATTGAATGTTTACAGATATCGCTCGATGTAGCAAATTGAGGCAATGAATGATAGAAAAGTTAAGTGAGGCAGTATAGGTTAAGTTAAATAAAAGCATATAGGCAAGTTTTCAGACTTAAGTGTATTAATTGTTTTATGTGAGCTATGTAGTAGTAAAGGATTTAAAATGTGCCTTATGTGCAATTATGTGATTTAAATGTTAAGCGAAATACGTGGCATTTATGTATAGCATGATAAAGTAAAGAGACATAACGCATATTATAAACTGTGAGCATAAAAGGTGTTATCTGAATTACTTGCTAAGCTTTATGCTCATTCTTGCTATTAACTAGCATTTCAGGTAAAGCACAAGAAGGCCGGAGGTTCCGGTACAACTAAGGTAAAAAGGAATGTTAAATGCATAAATAAACGTGAAGAATTTGTTATATGTGAAATGTGCATATAAAGCAGATGTTTGTAAATCCATAGAAATGGAACTATACGTATGTATAATCCAGAGATAAGATGTAAATGATATAGTTTGGTGTATTATTGTCGGTCATGTTATAAATGTAATAAACTCGTGGGTATGATACAGACATGTGATAAACTTGTATGTATAATACTGGGCATCGATACGTATAAATAGATACATGTATGGATATAGATACGATGAATGATTGTATGTAAACAAGATCAGATATGGAACAGGCGTGAGGTAAGCAGGGTTATGTATATGACAATGATATATGATGAATATATCCACAGGTTATGACATGTTAAACCATAATAATATATATGATTATGAAATAAAATAGACTCGGTCACAATTAATAAGTGTTGACCTAAATGCTAATGAATAGTAAAGTGAACGTTGCGATCCTGAGGCAGATAAGGGATGTAAGATAAAGTTTTATAAAATAAAAAAAATATGGACCACATTTATGGTCAATTAAAAAGGTATTAAAGAATTAAAGTTTAAGTTTAACGCACGAGATCGCCGTAAATTTGTTTCATGATTATAAAAATGAATTTAAAGTTAATGATTATGTATTCCAGATATAAATGGATAGAATTAAGGAAGGTCGGGATCCTGGTGCGTTACAGGACCCCAGAGTTCAAGGGGACAATGAATCCGATAGAGGCCCATAATTGGATGATTAAGATGGAAAATGTGTTTGATGTAGCGAACGTGACAGAAGAACATAAAACTGCTTTCGCTACATTTATGTTGAAAGGGGAAGCAAATTATTGGTGGACTGCCAATAAAGGAAGACTGGGAATAGAAGCTGCACTGTGGGAAAGATTTAAAGAGATTTTCTTCGAGGCTTATTTTCCTCCAGTAACGCAATATGTAATGGAGGTTCAATTCCTGGAACTGGAACTGGAAAATATGACTGTAGCCGAGTATCCGGCTAAGTTTAATGAGTTGGCAAGGTTTACTCCACACCAGGTGGACACAGAACAAAGGAAAGCCAGACAATTTGAGCGTGGATTGAAGCCATGGATTTATAGCAAAGTATCCATATTTTGGATCGGAACCTTTGCTGGAGTGATGGAAAAGGCTATTATAGCAGAAGGAGGCAACGATGCCTTAGCAAAGTACAAGCAAGAGCAGAATGACAAGAAAAAGGATGGAGCTAATAACGAAGGGAACAGTGGAGGAAGCAACTCCAACAAGCGAAAATGGAGTGGCAATAGTAATACGGCTAGGAATAAGCAAGGTGAATAGATGAAGAAAATGGAACCGTGTCCTAACTGTGGCAAGGGGCACTCAGGAGTATGCTTAAAAGCAAAAAAATGTATGTTTTAGATGCGGCAAAGAAGGGCACATTGCAACAAACTATCCGATTCCAAAGACGAATAAAGGATGCTTCTATTGTGGAGAAGTGGGGTATTAGATTAAAGATTGGCCTAAGAAGAAAACAGATGGGGGAAGTGGAAGCAAGGGTATACGCAGTGGCAAGATAGCTATTGCAGGACCTACTAAGCTAGGGAGACCGATAGCGCGAACGTTTAACATGACAGTACAGGATGTAGTGGCATCAAAGGACGTGGTGTCAGGTATCATTTCTATCAATGATACAAGTGCCTATGTGTTATTTGATTCGGGTGCTACTTGCTCTTTTATATCTGATGAATTTGCTAAGAAAATGAATTTACCTCAAGTAAAGTTAGAAAATGTGTTGAACATAGAAGTAGCGAATAAGGAAGTAATCCAGGTGGAAAATATTCATTGGGATTGTTGTCTGACGATAAGAGGGCATAAGTTGCTAGTTGATTTAATTCTTATTCGGTTAGGAGAATTTGATGTGATATTGGGAATGAATTGGTTGTATAGCCATGAGGCGGTGATTGACTGCCAAAAGAAAAGTGTAAACCTTCAGACTCCTACTAAGTCTAAGGTAATATTCTATGGTAGCAAATCACCTAGACAATCTTGTTGTCTGACGATGTTGCAGGCCGAAAAGCTGTTATGGAAAGGATGTATAGCATATTTAGCACATGTGGTGGATACACGAGTAGTGGGATCAGAAATGGGTCAAATACCCGTGGTAAGAGAGTATGCGGATGTATTTCCAGATGAATTGTTGGGTCTTCCACCAGATAGGGAGATTGAATTTGTAATAGACCTTGTACCAGGAACAATGCCAATTTCAAAGGCACCGTACAGAATGGCTCCAGTAGAGTTGAAAGAGTTAATGGTTCAGTTGCAAGAGTTATTGGATAAAAAGTATATCCAACCAAGTGTGTCTCATTAGGGAGCACCAGTACTATTTGTAAAGAAGAAAGATGGCTCGTTAAGACTTTGTATCGACTACATGGAGTTGAACAAAATGACAGTAATGAATAAGTATCCGCTACCAAGGATTGACGATTTGTTTGATCAGTTGCGAGGAGCCAAGTATTTTTCGAAGATAGACTTAAAAAGTGGTTATCACCAGTTGAAGGTGAGACCGGAAGCTGTACCTAAAACAACATTTAGGACTCGTTATGGTCATTACGAGTTCCTGGTAATGTCATTTGGATTGACAAATGCACTAGCTGCATTTATGGATTTAATGAACAGAGTATTCAAGCCATATGTAGACAAGTTCGTGGTGGTTTTCATTGACGACATCTTAATTTACTCAAAGACTCAGGAAGAGCATGAAGAACATCTAAGAATTGTTTTGGAAAGGTTGAGAGAGGCAAAATTGCATGCCAAGTTCTCAAAATGTGAATTTTTATTGGAAATGGTGCAATTTCTGGGGTACGTGTTTGATCAGCAAGGAATATCAGTGGATCCAGCTAAAGTTGATGCAGTAAATAATTGAGAAGAACCAAAGACACCAACAGAGGTGCACAATTTTCTTGGATTAGCAGGATATTACAGAAGGTTTATCAATGATTTTTTAAAGTTGTCAAGACCTCTGACTAACTTGACGAGGAAAGTTGTGAAGTTTGTATGGACAGATAAATGTGAAGAGAGTTCCCTAGAACTCAAGAAGAGGTTAAGCAAAGCACCTGTGTTGTCATTGTCTGATGATACAGGAGGATTTGTTGCTTATAGTGATGCGTCTCACAAAGGACTTGGTTGTGTGTTAATGCAGCACGACAAAGTCATAGCATATGCGTCAAGACAACTGAAAGATTATGAGAAGAAGTATCTAACCCATGATTTGGAGTTAGCAGTAGTGGTATTTGCCTTGAAGATATGGAGGTATTACCTGTATGGAGAGAAGTGTGAGATATACACAGACCACAAAAGTCCGAAGTATATTTTCACCCAAAAGAATTTGAATATAAGGTAAAGGAGATGGTTAGAATTAATCAAGGATTATAATTGTGAGATTCTATACCATCCAAGGAAAGCTAATGTGGTGGCCGACGCCTTAAGTAGAAAGGGTCGAGAAAGATTGGAAATGATAACGGCTCAAGAAGAATTAATTAAAGAGATGGAAAGATTGGAGTTAGAAGTGAAGTATCCGATGGAGTCGGAAGAGAAGTTATATGCTATTGAAGTTCTTCCAACATTATTGGATAAAGTAAAAGAAGCTCAAATGCAAGATCAAGAATGCGGTCAAATCAGAGACCGTTTAACTAATGGACAAAAGATAAAGTTTAGAATGGATGACAGCGGGCTACTAAGATTTGCAGGGAGAGCTTGGGTGCCAATGATATCCGAGTTAAAAGATGAGATTTTACAAGAAGCGCACACAATTCAAGGTATTCAGTTCATCCAGGAAGTGTGAAAATATATTAAGATCTTTGTCAACATTTTTGGTGGCCCAACATGAAGAAGGATGTGGCAGAATGTGTAAGTAAATGTCTGACGTGTTAAAGAGTTAAAGCAGAACATCAGAGGCCTAGTGGACTACTACAATCCTTAGAAATTTAAGAATGGAAATGGGAACACGTCACAACGGATTTTGTTTTGGGACTTCCAACTACACAGAAAGGCTATGACGCGATATGGGTAATTGTGGATCGACTAATGAAGTCTACACACTTCTTGCCGATTAAAGTCAAGTTCAATTTCAATCAGTTGGCAAAGCTTTATGTAAAAGAGATAGTGTCAAGGGATGGAGTTCCGGTATCGATTGTTTCAGATTGAGATCCGCGATTCATATCCAATTTTTAGAAAAGTTTCGAGAAGCGTATGGGTACGCAGTTGAGGTTGAGCACAGCATACCATCCTCAAATAGATGGTCAAAGTGAAAGAACGATCCAAACGTTGGAAGATATGCTCAGGGCGTGCATGATGGACTTCAAGGGTAATTGGGATGATCATTTGCCGCTAGTTGAATTCACATACAACAACAGTTATCATGCGAGTATTGATATGCCGCCGTATAAAGTGTTGTATGGAAGGAAGTGCAGAACACCTCTCTGTTGGGATGAGGTAGGACCGTAGGAGAACGAAAGTTATTGGGACCGAAAATAGTACAGCAGACTACCGAAATTGTCAAAGTAATAAGATCACGACTTATAGCAGCATAAGATAGGCAGAATAAATATGCCAACCAGCATCGCCAGAAAAGAGAATTTGAAATAGGATCTCATGTGTTTTTGAAAGTATCTCCCTAGAAAGGGAAGATAATATTTGGAAAGAAGGGAAAGCTAAGTCCAAGATTTTTCGGACCTTTTGAATTATTGAGAAGGATAAGAGAGGTAGCCTATGCTGTGGCATTACCTCCGAAATTAGAACACATTCATAATGTGTTTCATGTATCGGTACTGAGGCTGTATAAGCCTAATCACAAGCATGTGATTGAGTATGAGCCGATTCAAATTGAGAAAGACTTGACATATGAAGAAACTCTTGTTCAAATCATAGACAGGAAGGAAGAAGTTTTGAGGAATAAAGTGATACCTTCAGTAAAGGTAGTGTGGAGGAACCATAATACTGAGGAAACAACGTGGGAGCTAGAAGAGAAAATAAATAAGGAATAACTGAACTTATTTATGCAACCATGTAATGGTGATTCCGGGGACAGAATCCTTATAAGGAGGGAAGAATGTAATGGTATGCAAATTGCTAACATTGTAAATTAATAAGTTATTAATAGAATTTAAACATTTTAAAACGTGACGAGTGTTTTGGGACAAGCCAATTATGGATTATTTAATTAAGAAATAAGATTCAAGCCTAGTGGAACAAATTTGGATCAAAATGGACTTGAATTGGATGGAAAATAAGCAAAGTATGATTTATTGGAAATTAAAATGTCTAGGAATTTTGCCAAAGGACAATGCTACCCTTGAAATTTTAAAGAATTACCATGATATCCTAGAATGGTGTAATGACCAAGTCATCCTTATGTAGCAATGCGAATTGGCATGAACAACCCTAACTATGCAAGGATAAGTTAACCAAGGATGGGTTAAGTGTTGAAGCATTATGTACAATAGATGTTTGTATATATTTTGTAAGCAACAAGCTAGTTATCCTTAATTCATTTCATTTTACTCCAAGTTGCTAAGTTGAGAACTAAAGAGAGAAAAGAAAAGGAAGAATGTTAGGGTTTGCTAGAATTATTGGAAAAGTGATCAAAGAAACAAGAAGTAGCCATCAAAGTGGAGAATCTAGCACTATCAAGCTTTGTAGCTAAAAGAAAAAGAGCACATAGAAGGTATAATGATGTTCAAGCTATAAAATATGGTGTTTATGTGTTTAAATGTTAGTTTAAGTGAAGTCACACATGTATATTGGGGAAATATGTGTTGATTATGTGATCTATTTGCATCATGTTGGATATATCATGAAACCCTAAGCTTCTATGTGATAGAACAAAGGTGATGCACTATTCATGTTTATATTTAAAGCTATAAAGCATGATTATGGGTTGATCATGTATTATATGTTCATGGAAGTGATGAAAATATAGTTGAAGGGTTGAACATGTTGGATTCATGCATATTATTTTGCTAGATAGAACACTAAGTGCCTAGATAGTCTAAAAGTATGCATTGTGAAGGAAGAATTGCAATATTAGGCTATGTGTTGCATGTAAACCAAATAATAATCTGTAAAGTGTTTTGAAAGGTGCATGTAGGAGTTACACAAGCATACAAAGTTGCTAAATGTGTTTATGATATTTTGTGTGATGCATGAGGTTCAAAATGTCGAGAGAGTTCAAGTTTGAAATTTGCTAAAAAAGATAAAATGCGACCAATGTGTGATTTTTTGCCAATTGGTGTAATTGAAGGTCAAACAACGCCAAACATCTAAGTCTGATGTAAATACACATGTTAGAATCGAATGGAAAGTCGTTTGGCATTTATGGCGATAAATGTCCATTTTAAATGCTTTAAAACGTTCGTCGATGTCCAAAACAAAATCTTTGGAAAAATAAGGCCAAATTATGATTTTTAAATGTTTGGAAAGCCCATGCAAGTCAAATACATGTTATATGTGCTAGGTGAAGTGTTGGAACTTAGAAAATCAAATTAGGGCCAAAGATACCAGAGATTTTGGAAATAAATTTTTTTTTCCTAAAAAACTAGCACTACGCTGGGGCGCTCTGTTTTGCACTAGAGGCTGCGCCACGGCGCAGTGCTGTTGTGAAGAGTTCACTGAGGCGAATTCAGTGCGAGCCGGGGCACAGTTTGGCCGAGCCAATCTCGTGGCCAGCAAAGTTCTAAGAAGGAAAGATGGCGCCGGGGCGCTGTGTACTAAATTTTGAAAAATAAATTTATTTTGCCAAAAAATGAAATGTTTTGATATTAAATGATAGAAACATGTATGTGAACCATAATTTGATAAAAATAAATAATGTGGTAGATATTGAAGCTTAAGTGAACAATGTTTTATATGTTAAGGACTGTAAAGCTAAATGGTAGCTCGTATAGCAAGTTATAACATGCATGTGTATGTAACTAATGCATGAACCAATATTATGGTCATTTAGGTTACAAACGGGATAGTATTTTACCAGTTGAGGAAAAAGGAGATAAAGGCAAGTTTTCTATCTGAACTCTCATTGCATTTCTTTCAAAGCTAATCATGTTATGCATTCACGTGATTGTGTAGAGTTCATTCATTATTGAATTATTTTAAAAAGGTCGATGCCAATCTTGATTCCGGCTAGACGCATATAATGACACATGTTGTATTCAGTTGGTTATTGTTATGTACTTCAATCCACATTGCTGTGGTACGGATTTTACGATATGCTGTAACAGAACAACCCTGATAAAAAGGGGAATAAAGGACAAAGAAAAAAAATGTAATTTTTATGGTGTGGTTGCGTCACTAGATGTTTATGTTGTGCACAATATAAAAGTACGATGGGCTGGTCACCTAGAGTACACATCTAATTTGAACAGCAGTCTTATGACTACCTTGGGCAATATCAGTCTTTATGATTGGTATTGTTCTTAATGAGTTCTAGGTCTTGTGACCGTACAGCAAGCAAGTTTCATATTTCCAGTTAATCATGTAAAGTTATGCACATTTCTCATGTTCATACATTGAACTGATATTGATCAGCTTATTTCAAATGATTCAGCTAATTGATATTGATCAGCTTATTGAAAATGATCCATTTCACAGTTTATAAATCAGCTTATTGTAAATGCTTCAGTTTATTGTAAATGATTCATGATCATCTTAAATGAGTTTAATTCACCATTTCGAAATATCATGTCATCATTTGTTTATGTACTTGCTGAGCTATTTTATCCTCATTCTTGCTTTTAAAAATGATATTTCAGCTAAACCTGAGTAGGATGAGGGATCAGGATTAGACAAAGGAAAAGAAAAAGTTAATCAATAGTGAAGGATTAGATAGAGAACAGATGTATTGTAAATATTATCTTTTGTAATATATTAGGTACGAATGTGTATGTATAATGGTATGTAAAACCTGGGATAGTTACGTATGAATGTAAATTAAGTTTTATTATTTTATTCAAAATGGATGAATGTGATGATAGGGTAGACTAGTAACGTGAGCACCGAACCCGTGGTTCAAGGGACCCAGATTTGGGGGCGTCACAAAAGGTAACCAAAAGATGTTTCTATTGTGGAGAAATGGGGCAGCAGATTAAGGATTGTCCAAAGAAGAAAGCGGATGGAGGGAGAGGAAGTAAAGAAAATACTAGTGGAAAGTTGGTAATAGGAGGACCTGTACAGCCAGGGAGACCAACAACCTGCACTTTTAACATGACAGTACAAGATGCGGTGGCATCGAAGGATGTGTTATCAAGTATCATTGCTATCAATGATATAAATGCATATGTGTTATTTGATTCAGGTGCTACTTGCTCCTTTATATTTGATGAATTTGCTAAGAAATTAAAATTGCCTCAAGTAAAGTTAGAACATGTATTGAATATAGAAGTAGCCAACAAGGAAGTAATCCAGGTGAAAAATATTATTCGGAATTACTGGTTGACAATAAGAGGGCATAAGGTGCTAGTTAACTTAATTCTCATCCGATTAAGAGAATTTGATGTGATATTGGAAATAGATTGGTTACATAGCTATGGGGCGGTGATTGACTACCAAAATAAAAGTGTAAACCTTCAGACTCCTTCCAAGTCTAAGGTAGTGTTCTATGGTAGCAAATCGCCTAGACAATCTTGTTGTCTGACGATGTTGCAGGCCGAAAAGCTGTTAAGGAAATGATGTATGGGATATTTAGCACATGTGGTTGATACACGAGTAGTGGGATCAAAAATGGGACATATACCTATGGCAAGAGAGTATGCAGATGTATTTTCGGATGAATTACCGGGTCTTCCGCCAGACAGAGAAATTGAATTTGTTATAGACCTTGTACCAGGAACAACGCCAATTTCAAAGGCACCATATAGAATGGCCCCAGTATAATTAAAAGAGCTGATGGTTTAATTGCAAGAGTTGTTGAATAAGAAATATATCCAACAGAGTGTGTCTCCGTGGGGAGCACCAGTTTTATTTATAAAGAAGAAAGACGGATCGCTAAGGCTCTGTATTGACTATAGAGAATTGAACAAAGTGACGATTAAGAACAAGTACCCATTACCAAGAATTGATGATTTGTTTAATCAGTTACGAGGGGCAATTTTTTGAAGATTGATTTGAGAAGTGGTTATCACTAGTTGAAGGTGAGACCTGAAGATGTGCCTAATACAACATTTAAGACTCGTTATGGTCACTACGAGTTCCTAGTAATTTCATTTGGATTGACAAATGCACCAGCTGCATTTATGGATTTGATGAACAGAATATTCAAGCCGTATCTAGACAAGCTCGTGGTGGTTTTCATTGACGACATCTTAATTTACTCAAAGACTCAGGAAGAGCATGAAGAACATCTAAGAATTGTTTTGGAAAGGTTGAGAGAGGCAAAGTTGTATGCCAAGTTCTCAAAATGTGAATTTTTGTTGGAAATGGTGTAATTTCTGGGGCACGTGATTGATTAGCAAGGAATATCAGTGGATCCAGCTAAAGTTGATATAGTAATTAATTGGGAACAACCAAAGACACCAACAGAGGTGCGTAGTTTTCTTGGATAGGCAGGATATTACAGAAGATTCATCAAAGATTTTTCGAAGTTGTCAGGACCTTTGACTAATTTGACGAGAAAAGCTGTGAAGTTTGTATGGACAGATAAATGTGAAGAGAGTTTTTTAGAGCTTAAGAAGAGGTTAAGCGAAGCACCTGTGTTGTCATTGCGTGACAATGCGGGAGAATTTGTTGTTTAAAGTGACGCGTCCCATAAAGGACTTGGTTGTGTGTTAATGCAGCACGACAAAGTCATAACATATGCGTCAAGACAGCTGAAAGATTATGAGAAAAGGTATCCAACCCATGATTTGGAGCTAACAGCAGTGATATTTGCCTTGAAGATATGGAGGCATTACCTATATGGAGAGAAGTGTGAGATATACACAGACCACAAAAGTCTGACGTATATTTTCACCTAGAAGGATTTAAATATGAGGCAAAGGAGATGGTTAGAATTAATCAAGGATTATGATTGTGAGACTCTATGCCATCCAGGGAAAGAAAATGTTATAGCCGACGCCTTAAGTAGGAAGGGTCGGGAAAGATTGAAAATGATAACGGCTCAAGAAGAACTAATTAAAGAGATGGAAAGATTGGAGTTAGAAGTGAAGTATCCGATGGAGTCGGAAGAGAAGTTATACGCTATTGAAGTTCATCCAACCTTATTGGATAAAATGAAAGAAGCTCAAATGCAAGATCAAGAATGCGGTCAAATCAGAGACTGTATAACTGATGGACATGAGACAAAGTTCAAAATAGATGACAATAGAGTTCTGAGATTTGAAGAAAGAGTGTGGGTGCCAATAATATCTGAAGTAAAAGATGAGATTCTACAAGAAGCACACAGTTCGCGTTATTCAGTTCATCCAGAAAGTACGAAAATGTATCAAGATCTTCGATAACATTTTTGGTGGCCCAACATTAAAAAGGATGTGGCAGAATGTGTACGTAAATGTTTAACGTGCCAAAGAATTAAGGCAGAACATCAGAGGCCTAGTGGACTACTACAACCCTTAGAAATTCCGGAATGGAAATGGGAACATGTCATAATGGATTTTGTCGTAGGACTCCCAACTACACAGAAAGGTTATGACGTGATATGGGTAATAGTGGAACGACTAACGAAGTCTGCACACTTCTTGCTGATCAAAATCAAGTTCAATTTGGATCAGTTGACAAAGCTTTATGTAAAAGAGATAATGTCAAGGCATGGAGTTCCGGTATCGATTGTTTTAGATCATGATCCGTGATTCATGTCCTATTTTTGGAAGAGTTTCTAGGAGCATATGGGTACGCAGTTAAGGTTGAGCACAGCGTATCATCCTCAAACAGATAGGCAAAGTGAAAGAACGATTCAGACGTTGGAAGATATGTTAAGAGCATGTGTAATGGACTTCAAGGGCAATTGGGATGGCCATTTGCCACTAGTAGAGTTCGCATATAACAACAGTTATCATGCGAGTATCAGTATGCCGCCGTATGAAGCGTTGTATGGAAGAAAATGTAGAGCACCTCTGTGTTGGGACGAGGTAGGAGAACGTAAGTTATTGGGGCCAAAAATTATATAGTAGACTGTAGAAATTGTTAGAGTTATAAGATCAAGGCTCATAGCAGCACACAATAGACAGAAGAAATATGCTAACCAGCATCGGTAGAAAAAAAAAATTGAAGCAAGATCCCATGTATTTTTAAAAGTATCTCCCTGGAAAGGGAAGATAAGATTTAGAAAGAAAGGAAAGTTGAGCCCAAGATTCATTGGACCGTTTGAGGTGCTGAGAAGGATAAGAGAGGTAGCCTATGCAGTGGCATTACCTCCAGAATTGGAACATATCCATAATGTGTTTCATGTATCGGTACTGAGGCCGTATAAGCTAGATTACAAGCATGTGATTGAGTATGAACCAATTTAGATTGAAAAGGATCTAACTTATGAGAAGACTCATGTTCAAATCATAGACAGGAAGGAGCAAGTTTTGAGAATCAAAGTAATATCTTCTGTAAAGGTAGTATGGAGGAACCACAATGTTGAAGAAGCGATGTGGGAGCTAGAAGAGAAAATGAAGAAGGAATATCCAAGTTTGTTTATGTAATCTTATAATGATGATTCCGGGGACGGAATCCTTGTAAGGAGGGAAGAATGTAATGATATGAAAATTTTGCATCATTGAAAATATTATAATTAATTAATGAAATTTAAAATTTTGAAGTGTGACAAGCGTTTTAGTACAAGCAAGTCATAGGCTATTTAATGTTAGAATTAAATTCAAGCCTAATGAAACAAATTTGGATAAAAAAGGATTTGAATTGGGTTGAAAGCAAGCAATTTATCAATTAAAGAGAATTAAATTCTCTATGTTTTTGGGGAAAGGACCATGCTACCCTCGACAATGAAAATAATTAGTATGATATCCTTTTTATATGAATTGTCCAAAGTGCCATTAAAGGATGTTGGTAATTGACATGTTTAGCCCTAACCATGCATGAGTTAAGTTAACTCGTGTATGGTTAGTTGTTGGAGAATTTAACCAACTTATATATGTGTATTAAGTGTGTTAAGCTAAGTTATATCATTTTCTTCATCCAAGTTGCAAGAGAGAGAGCTTATAGAGAATAAGAGAAGGAAGAACTAGGGTTTGAGGAAAACCTTGGAGGATTTCAAGAAAAAGTTGTAAGTGAAGCATATTTAGCCATCCAAAGTGGAGAATCAAACCTTGAGAAGGTTTATTGCAAGAAGAAAAAATGCTACAAGAAGGTATATTCATGTTTAAAGCATGAAACTTGTCATTTATGTGCTTAAATGCTAGAATATGTAAAGCCGTGCATGTAGATATGATCAAAGGTGTGATTCATGCAAGTTATGTGCTATATGTTTGATATTAGATGAAACCCTAAGCTCATAGTTGGCTAGAACAAAGGTGGTGCACTATTCATGTCTATATTCAAAGTTAGAAAGCATGATTCATGGATGATCATGTGTTATGTGATGCTAGAAATGATGAAGACATAGTTCAAAGTGTTGATCATGTTGGATACATGTGAAAATTCATGTTTGATAGCATTATAAGATCATTAATGGTTCAAGAGCATGTTTTGTTCAAGGAAAATTGTTATATTAGCCTATGATTTGTATGTAAATCAAATCATAATCTGTAAAGTATTTTGCAAGGTGCATGTAGGAGTTACACAAGCATACAAAGTTGCTACATGTGTTTATAGTAGTGTATGTGATGTATAAGGTTCAAGATGTTAAGTGACTTCAAGTTTGAAATTTGTTAAAGATGATAAAATGCAACTAATATGTGATTTTTGGTCAATTAGTGTAATTGAAGGATAAACGAGGCCAAGCATCTAAGTTTCATGTAAATACATGTGTTAGAATCGAATTGGAAGCCATTTGGTTTGTATGGCGACGATTGTTCATTTTAAACGCTTTAAAACGTTCGTCGACGTCCAAAATGAAATCTTTGGAAAAATAAGACTAATTTATAAATTTTAAATGTTTTGAAGGCCCATGCAAGTCAAATACATGTTATATATACTATGTGAAGTGTTGGAAATAAGAAATTAAATTTAGGGCCAAAGATAACTTGGATTCTTGGAAAGAATTTTTTTTCAAAAAAACCAGTACTGCGCCAGGGCGCAGTTATTTGAACTAGAAACTACGCCGGGGCGCAGTGCTCTGTGAGGAAGCTTGCAGGGCTAAATCAGGGGGCACCGAGGCAAAGTCTGGCCGATAAGATCTCGTGGCCAGTGAGATCTTCTAAGCAAAACATCTTGCCGGGGCGAGATGTACTGTTCATAGATAATAATTTTTTTTAAAGTCCAAAATGAAATGTTTTGATATTAAATGATGGAAACATGTATGTAAACCACAATTTGATAAAAAAAATCAATGTGGTAGATATTAAAGCTTAAGTGAACAATGTGTTATATGTTAAGGGTTATGTAAAGCTAAATGGTAGCTTGTATAGCAAGTTATGGCATGTATATGTATATAACTAATGCATGAACCCATATTATGGTTATGTAGGACTCAATAGGGATTTGACTTGTCCAATTGAGATAGATGAGGACAAAGACAAGTCTTCTAACTGAACTTCCATTTATAGTTCATTAAATAGTCATTCATGTTATACACTCATATGATCATGTAAAGTTCATTCACCATTGAACTACTTTGAAAAGGTCGATGCCAATCTTGATTCCGGCTAGACACGTATGATGATACGTGTTGAAATCTAATGTTTATTGTTATTTGCTCCAATCCACATTGTTGTGGTGTGGATTCTATGATATACTGTAACAGAACAACCCTGATAAAGGGGAGAAAAGTATAAAGCAATATAATTTTATGGCGTGGTTGCATCGCTAGATGTTTATGTTGTGCACAATATAAAAGTACGATGGGCTGATCACCCAGAGTACACATCTAATTGAACAGCAGTCTTACGACTAACTTGGGCAGTATCAGTTTTGATGACTAACATTGTTCTTAACGTGTTCTTGGTCTTGTGACCATACATTAAGTAAACCCCATGCTCTCAGTCCCTCATGTAAAGTTCACGTATAATTCTCATGTTCATATATTGAACCGATATTGATATTAATTAGCCTATTGATATTAATCCAGTTTATTAAACATGATTCAGTCTATTGATATTAATCCTACTTATTGAAAATATTTCAGTTAATTGATATTGATTCAGTTATCATGCATGATTCAGTTAAACCATATATGATTTTCATTCATCCTTTCGAAATATCATGTCATCATTTGTTTATATACTTGCTGAGTTATTTTATGCTCACTCTTGCTTTTAAACATTGATATTTCAATTAAACCTGAACAGGCAGAAGGATCAGGAGTAGACAAAGGGAAAGAAAATGCTAGTCAACAATGAAGGCCTAGTTAAAGAATTTTCGAAAGTCAATATTATTAACTTTTTGTAATATGTCAGGTACAGATGTGTGTATATATAAAGGTATGTAGAACCTGTGATTAGATATGTATAAATATAAATTAAGTTTTATTACTTTATTCTGAATGGATGAATATGATGACAGGGTAGAATAGTAACGTGAGCACCAAATCCGTGGTTCAACGAACTCGTATTTGGGGGCGTCACAAGTACCTATGGCTATAACCGTAGAATGAGATAAGAAAAATGTTAAAGGAATAAACTCAGATGAAGTTTAAGTAATAAGAGATGAATATATAAAATTCATAAGAAAATATCACAAGGTGATCAGAATAAAATCATAGAATAACAGATGACTCGCTAAATGATTAAAAGGATGTGTAGATAACATAATGCTATAAAAGGATACTACGGGATAATAGTAGTAAACTCGTAAAGAGTGGTATGCGTTAAAATATGGATTGAGAGAAATCATATTTAGTCAAGAAAAAAGTTAGAGGTTTGTTGATTTCAATTGAGGCCTCATGATTAGTGACTGAGTTAAACATTCATTTGTATGGGCAGGGGATTATGCTTGTTGTTATGACCACTTAGCTTTCTATTATGATAATCATTAAAATTTGGTGTCGCGCTATTCGTTATATACATGGTGGGAAGGTGATTTTTTTCACAGGTGTATACTGGATAGTTAAAGAATGTTAAGCTTAGGTGCGCGTTATTAAAACTCATACTTATGGTAGGTTTGTGATTCATAATCGTATGACATGTTTCTTAGCATCTTAGTATATGGACAGTCCGTGATTTGTTCTTGGATTACAAATTGTTTGGACAAGTTATTATACTCGTAGTCGTGTGGTAAGTTCCTGAACTCATAATGTTTGGTAAGTTTGATGAACAATGATTGTGGATAGAGTGGTGTTAATACCACTTAGCTTCCTATTATAATAATCATTGAAATCTGGTATCGCGTTATTCGTTATGTACATGGTGGGAAGGTGATTTTTTTCACAGGTGTATACTGGATAATTAAAGAATGTTAAGCTTATGTGCGTGTTATTAAAACTCATACTTATGGTAGGTTCGTGATTCATAATCGTATGACATGTTTCTGAGCCCCTCAGTATATAGACAGTCCGTGATTTGTTCTTGGATTACGTATTGTTAGGACAAGTTATTAAACTCATATTCGCGTGGCAAGTTCCTGAACTCAAAATGTGTGGTAAGTTTGATGAACAGTGATTGTAGGTAGAGTTGAGTAGAAAGATTTGAACTATACTAGATGTAGTTATTAAGCTGGAAAAAGGTGAGGAGTAAAATTGGAGATGCTTGAGATTTTAGGATATTCCAAATCTTTTAGCTTTGTTAGACCTTGAAATTCTTAAAATTGTGTCAAACTCGCATTTGTGTGCCTTTAAAAGACGAGTAATTTTTTTTAGTTTTATCAATAAATCGCAGTAACCCGAGTTGTGGAGACAACACATCGTTACATGTGATGATATGATAAAACCTAAAATCATTTTTAAATATTTTGAAACGTTTAAAGGAGAGTTTATGCTACTTGTTTCGGCTAAACCAAAGTGATTTAAAAATATCAAAGGGTAATTTTTATTTTTAAACGTTAACTCACTAGGTGGTGTGGGTATGACGAACGACGAAATTCTCAACGCACTGTCAAGACAATGCGGTATCATAAAGTCATCAAAATGACGAAGTCATCAAAATGACGAAGTCATTTAACATAGTGTAACCGAGTGGATGTGATCATAGGATCGTCAACCCACTATGGTATATTCTGTGATATGATAAAGTCATAAAATTATTATTTTTTAAATGAAACTTTGAAATAGTATGTGTCGATGCCATTTGCTTTTTCTAGACATTTTATTGCACGTATGTGCTAGTGAAATTTTTTAAAGAGTTTTGATTGATATCCGAACTATTATTATAAATCTAAGCTAATTGATTCGGCTAGACAAAGGTCGAAGTATATTTTCAAAATTCAAGTATTTCTTAGGAGTGATGTTAGGAATTCAACATTTTAATAAAGGGAGTAAATTTTATGCGTATACATGGGTACATAAGACTGATCTCCTTAGGTGGTAAGTACCTGGTTTAAATATTATGCATATACATAGAGTACGAAAGGTTGATCTCCTTAAGTGGTAAGTACTCGATTTTAGTGTTTATAGTCTTGATGGTTGTTAAATACTCCTAAGGTATTCAATTAAATTAGTGATAATGCCTAGACAGGTTTATGGTCTTTATGACCTTAAGTCGGCTATGAAATTATTTTAAATGGGTTATTTTTACTTTCTGGCTATTCAAATTTCTTCACAGTTATTGATTAATTGTGAAGACTCCTGGAAGATGTTCCAATGTTCTGAACATCAAATGTGTAAGGGGGTAAGTATGTTGTAATTTTGGGGATGAAATTCTTAAAAGACTGGGTGCATGTGATGACCTAAAAATTCATAAGACTGATAAATACGATCTTAAGTGATTTATATGGTTTAAGACTACAACAATCCTTGGATAAGGAAGTAGTGGATAGCCACTTAGTAAAAATTTTAGGCTTTCGATAACTCGAACGTGATTAAAGGTTAAGTTATAAATACCTACTACTGGTAAATCGATAGACGATGAAAAAAAAAGGATAAGAGTTTCATTGTGGAGTAGAACGTAGATGATTAATACTTGAATATAATCAAGTAGTAATGCAATGCCTATAATAAGGTAACCGATGTTACTGTTCGAATGGGCAGATTTTGTAAGGGTTTGAAAATGAACCAAACTTTAACAAAACGATGATAGTAGTAATTTCGAGGAGGAAATCATTTTTAAGGGTGAGTCTTAAACTTAATCGGAGGAAAAGATGAATGCGTAGGAATGACTAAGCATTTTACCTAATTCGAATATTAGGATTAAAAGGAAAACATGTGTTAGAAGTTTAAAACCTAGAATTGGTTAAGGGAGTATACGATAAGGTATTCACTAAGTTAGGTATTTATATGACATATAGGTATAGAAAACCTTATTCACAAATGTAATGGAAACTAAAAGAAAAGATGAGAAGAAATTACCCACATCTTTTTGATTGATCTTATGTTAAAATTTTGGGGACAAAATTCTTATAAGGGGGGAGAATGTAACGACCGCAAATATTCTAAGCTATATTAATAAAAATTAATTATTGATGAATTATATTTTTAAGAGATTAAATTAAATGATTGTGTGATAGTCTAATTTACTTGATTATGTAGCAAATAATTTAAGAAAGGTCCACTTAATGAGTTATTTAAATTAATGGATCAACCTAGGATATTTAATATCAAAACCTTGATAAGATTATTAAGTTATGTAATAATTCAATTAACTTGATTCCTAGCAAACATATTTGGATTATGTAAATTAATTAATGTGGTTATTAATTAATGTTAATGCGTAAAATATTAATAAAAATAATTTATAGTTTCACTAGGAATTTATTAGTAGTGGATTAGTCCAATTTACTTATTAAACAAGCCCAATTTAATTTAATTGTTAATGGACTTGTAATTGGTCATGAGATAATTTAATTAACCCAACATTTGTGAATATGACAAACCATATAGGAGGTTTATATATATGTGTGTGTGTGTGTGTGTGTGTGTGTGTGTGTGTGTGTGTGTGTGTGTGTGTAATTAACCAAGATAACAATTAAAAATAATGCAGAATTGGGGGAAGAAAAGGGAAGTAACTAGCACATTGGGGAGAGAAGCAAAGTGTGTGCAAAGCTTAAGGGATGCATTGAAAGCAACATCCCACAAATCACTCCCAAGCTTATACTAATTACCCAAAAATGTGGATATATGTTTGTTGCTTAATTAGCCTTAATCAACCAATGTTGGTGGATTAGTGGAGGCTAGGTGCACTTAGCTAACTTCTATAAATAAGAGCCTCTCCTAAATGTGCAAGAGTTGGTTCATTTGAGTTATTTCTAAAGAGCAAAAAAGAGAGCAAGTTGGAGAGAAAAGAGAAGAACACTTAGTGTTCTTGTGATATTATCAAAAATAAAACATCAAATGAGGCTAAGGGATAGTGCATGGCAACTTGAAGGTCTTCTTGGATGTCATCTTACACCATTAAATACTTTGGAAAAGCTAGGAGAAGAGCTATCAAGAGCAAAATGTATAAAATACCCAAAACCATAGCTTTTGTGCTTTCCTTTATACTATAAGTGATTTACATGGCAAAAAAATCATTTTCAGAGCTTTAAATGTTTTTATCCATGCTAGATTAGTAAATCTATGGTTCAATGGATTTAACATGTGTATTTGTGTGTATTTATTACAAAGAGTTTAGCAAAAAATATGAAAACGATTTTTACTGACAATACCCTAATCGAATGTGTGATTTGAAGCTATACATTTTGAAGCCTACATGTCGTATGTGTGATTTACTTTGTCATATGCTAGATGTGTAAGTTAAGAGTAAAAACTAGTTGGAATCATGTTAAAAGGTTTTGAAATGAGTGAGTTATGATTTTTGGAATCGAAGGAGTTCATTTTCAAAACCCTAAACACAACAGTCCACTTTAAGCCTATTTTTCGTTATCAAAACATGTCCAAAAATGTGTTTCAATGATGGAATCTTGTATTTCAAGAAGATAAAAATCCAAGAAGACTAATTTGAGGTCATTTGGATTTATAAATTTTATTTTATTCACGTTTGTACAAATGAGGTAAAATCACGAAAATAAGGAGATGAAAATCAGAAAACCAAAGTTGCATTCTACAAGAGGAAGGCACCTAAGCATCTGTTTTAGTCCCATAGCGCCTAAGCGCCTAAGATGGCGTCCTGTGTTGGTCCATTTATGCTCCGGGTCAGTTTTAATTAATTAAACAGGTCGTATAATGTTTTAAATATTAATACAATTAATATGGGACTCAAATAAAATAATTATTTATTATTCAAATAAACTTTAAATAATAAATAATGTAAACTAAGGATATTCAAGAAAATTAATTATTATTGAAATAAAATAATAATTAACAATGATTAATAATTTATTGTTTAATTGTTACTAAATAATAAATAAACAGAATTAAAAGTAATTAATTATTTATTATTTAATTATTATTAAATAATAAATAAAGGAAATTAAGAATAATTTATTTTGAATTAAAAGTAATTAAATGGATTATTTATTATTTAATTAACATTAAATAATAAATAAAATAATTAAGTCATCAATTGATATTTAATTGTTGAATAAAGTTAATAAAATAATTATTTATTATTTAATTAAAATTAAATAATAAATAAGGGTAATAATTAATAAATTTTTATTTAATTTATATTAAATAATAATTATAGAAGAATAAAGTTATTAATCTAATTATTTATTATTTAACTAACATTAAATAATAAGTAAAGATCATTAATTAATTATTATTAAATAATAATTAAGAAGGGTTAAAATTAATAAACTAGTTACTTATTACTTAATTGGGATTTAAGTAATATGTAAGGTTGTTATATTTAATTAAGTATTATTTATTTGACTTAAAATAATAATTAAATGAGTTGAAAGTTAATAAACTTATTATTTAATTAACATTAAATAATAAGTATAGTTCATTAATTAATTATTTTTAAATTAAGATTTAATTATAATTAAAAGGGAATATAGTTAACAAGGTACTTAATTAATTATTATACAATAATGATTAAAGTGAGTTATATTCAATAATGAATAAGGATAATTAGTTAATTAATTATTATTTAAATGATATTAAATAATAATTAAAGAGAGATAAAGTTAATAATAATTATTTATTATTTAATTAATATTAAATAAAATGAGGTTATTTCATTAATTAATTATTATTTAAATAATGTTAAATAATAATTAAAGAAAAATAAGGTTAATAAGATAGTTGTTTATGTAATGATAAATAACATGCTAATATTAAATAAATAAAGCGAAGGAAATGATAATGTGATTAAACAATTTTTATTTAATTGTTTAAGTCTTTAATTATTACTAAATGATTAAATTATTATTAAATAATTTATGATAATTGTAAGGTTTAAATATTATTAAAGGATCAATAATATTAATAACCAATTAAGATGTTGTTAAATACTTAATAACATTAGTAAATGGTTGAGTTATTATTAGGTGTATAATAATATGGGTTGGTAACTAAAATACTATCCAAGTGTGATAATATTGTCCTATAATTTATGAGTTAGTAAATAGGAAATTATGTGCTATCGAGTCAATTTATTTGAGAATGATAAATGAATCCCTATATGCGTAACTAATTGAAAGATAATCATATTAGGTCTTTCAAATTAAGTAAATTGAATTGTGTAAGCGTAAGCGATGAAGCAATTCAGGCAAGTTTTTTAGTACTATATGATGTTCTTGCAAACCTGTTACTATATGTATAAACTGTTATTGTAATGTCCTAGAATTTTCACGTCTTTATTAATTAAATTATTAATTTAATTTTCAACGAGTTAGTTTTACGAGATTATTTAAATCTTTTTATGTGATTAATTAATTATGTGATTAAATAATTATGTAATTAATTACTAGAATTAATTAAAGGGGGTCATTAATATGTTATTAAATTAGTGAACAAACCCTAAAGTTTTAATATCAAAATAATTGATAAGTTTTCTATTAATTAAATATTTAATTAAATTGAATATAATGAGTTAATTAAATATAATAAATTAATTAATATGATTATTAATTAATGTAAATAATGTGAAATATTAATAATAATATTTATTAGTCCATTTAGTAATTTAATACTAATGGGTTAGAATATTTAATTATTTATTCAATCTAATTATTTATTTAATCATGGATTGAATAATTAATGTGTAAATTATTAAATTAGCCCAACATGGGTCAATTAGTAGCCCAAGTGGAGAATAATAAAATTTAACAAATTAGTAGCCCAAATAATTTAATAGAAGCCCAATTGGTATTTTAAATAAAGCCCAATAATATGGCCCACTTGAAAAATACTTAATTTAAACTATTAATTATTAAAAAGTGACTTGTGACCATGATTTTGGGACAAAGAAGATGTCCATCAGCCGACCATGTTGGGAGGAGAGAGAGAAAAAAATTAATTTTGTTTTATTTTAGTTTATTTTTTATTTATTTAATTAATGGATTGCTTGTTTGATTTTTCAAGTACTTGGACCATCCCTCTTTTCACCTAATGTGTCATTTAGTCATTCCTTGTGTAAGTTGTCATCTAGGGGCATGGTCTAACTTATTAGATATATTATGTGTATCTAATAATTTTGCAAGTATACTTGAAATGAGTAGATTTTATTTCATTATTTTCTCCAAGTCCAAAAGAGAGAGCTAGAGAGCATTTAAGAGTGTGAGAAAATATTGAGAGCAAAATACTAAGAGAGGAGAAGGAGTTCTTGGTTTATGTCTTCAAGATTCACCACCTATTTTGGAAGAAAAAGGAGAATAGCCATTAAATCAAGGTAATAGTTATTCTAAATCTACTTTTTGTTTTTAAATTAAATAAATTATCATGTTAGTACAAATATGTTAATATAGTTAATAATGTGTAGTGGTAATATTTATGTCATGCTTGAGTTTAATATGCTTGGTTTGTATTTTGGTATATTTTATATGCTAAAATATGTGTTTAGAAGTGTATAAACAAGTCTTGGAATTTATGACCAAAAATATTTTTATAAACCTTAGGTTTAATGTTCTAATATTATAGAACATTAAATCATGAGAAAAACAAAGTTTGAATCACTCAAAATGGAGTTATATACAAAAAGTTATGATTTATGGTAGTTTATGTGATGTAAAAATTTTTATAAAAAAAGAATGATATTAAATCATAAAAAATTAAATTTTCATGTTATAAATTGATATTAAGTGATTGGTAATTTTTTTGGATTTTTATTGAGGATTTAAAGCTTACTTGATGGTATATTTTTAATTAAAATGGGTACTGTTCACATTCTGCCGGAAGAAAAAAAAAAAAAAAAAAAAAAAAAAAAGGGGTTTTCCGCGCAATGCGCGGAAGGTTATTTGGCTAAAGGACGCGGAGCCAAATGACGTCGTTTGGCGTCTGTAGGAATTTACTCCGCGCAATGCGCGGAAGCCGTTTCCGGCTTCTCAAAACGGCACTGTTTTGGGCAGTAAATTCTGTAACGCGCGCAATGCGCGGCAGTATATTTCCCGGCAAAATTACTAAAATGCCCCTCCGTGTTTTTTTGGCGAAGTTACTATTTTGCCCTCGGTTCAGTTTTCAACTTATTTACAGAAATGTCATCCGGGTTAAATTTAAATAATTTAAATATTTAAAAACTAATTTAAAAGTTTAACAAAAATAATAATAATACAAAAATGATATTGGGGAGGATATTTTTCATTAAGTTTAATATTTAAATATTTTAAATATTAATCTAGTTAGCTAAATCATGGTTAAGTTAAATAAATTTATTAGTTATTTATTATTTAAAATGTTAATGATAAATAAAGGTGATAAATTAACAATTATTATTTAATTCCTATTAAATAATAATTAAAGAGAGATAAAAATTTATAAATTAATTATTTATTATTTAAATATTATTAAATAATAAATAAAGATAATTAAGTAATTAATTATTATTTAATTAGCATTAAATAACGATTAATGGAAATTAAGTTATTAGATTAATAATTTATTATTTAATTTAAATAATAAATAAGGATGAATTGATTATTATTTAACCTTAAATAATAATTAAAATTAATTAAATAATTAAGTATTATTTAATTGACATTAAATAATAATTAAAGAGGATTAAAGTTAGTAAACTGTTATTTAATTTTCTTAAATTAAATAATAGGAAATGTTAATTACTTAGTTAATTATTAGTTGATCAATATTAAATTAAAGAAGTCTAAAATTAAGTCAATAATTATTTATTATTTAATTATTATTAAATAATGTGTATGTGCAATTAGTTATTATTTATAATAACTAAAGTTAATTAATTAATTTCTATTTAATCAAGATTAAATAGTAATTAAATAGAGATTGAGTTAATAAAATAAATTAAATTTAATTATGATTTAATTAAACAATTGTAATAAGTTGTTTAAGGGTTTAATAAGTGTCCAACGCTTAAGAAAAATATTTTTCTAACTTATTAAATTATTAACCTAATTTGATTGAGGGTCTATAAGGTTAATAATATTATTTCGACTAATGAAAATTATGTGTTAGTACTTATGTGTGGTAAATAAGTTCATTAGTGAGCGTATAGTTATGCAAATACGTCGTACTAATTATTAGACCAACTTTATTAATGTTAGGTCTTTCAAAGCAAGTTAGTTAAAGCTAGACATTTATTGTAGCTGAGCAGACAGGCAAGTTCTCTAACCCTACTCAATTATTATTGAACAAGTTTCTATACTTGTATTTATTGTCAGAGCTTGAAGTGGTTTAATTATTTAAAATTATCCCACATCCTTATTGTTTATAAAATCGCACTTGGTGCATTTGAAGCTTATTAGTTCTTGATTCATGAACTGTATTAAAAATGTCTAAAGCTAATAGTTCAGCTAGACATTGCGTTTATAAATTCAATAACATGAATACTTTTAAAAGCTTATCCAAACCATTGTTGGGTGCGGATTTCTTATATTAAGTCTGAGAATTGAACAACCCTAAATTAGGGGATTTTGTGTCGAGAAACCGACTTTGGCGCCGGTGACTAAATGTAATGCATATACAGCGTGTTGAATAGGTTGATCCCCTTGAAAACCAAACAACTCAAAGGGTCAGAGGAAACTCTATTATACCCTCGTTAGTTCAGGGTCCTTAGTGATCGCTCAGCATTTTAAGATTCAAATCTTCTGTTTATTAAAAATTTGAATCCTGTTTCATTCACAATTGTTATATCTATTGTTGAATCATTGATGATATTTTTCATTCATTCATGATATATTAAATCTCTATGATTGTTCTAAACTTGCTGAGCAAACTAGTTGCTCATTCTTGCTATGTCATGAACCATTTTTCAGATAAACCTGATTGCACAAAGAAGGATAAGGGAAAAGGAAAAGCCAGAGATTAAGTTAGCTTATGCATGCTAACTAGCTATTTAAATGTGTATTTACTGTTGAAGAACCTTTTGTAATTCCTTATGATATGAACTGTTTTTATGCTAAGGTTGATAGACCCTGGTATTGTAACCTTTTGAAGGGAACCAATATGTATTATTCTGCGATATTTAAATGCAATGTATGTATTTAATTGTTGGTAATGTGTTGAATAGTGAGAACCAAACTCGAGATTATGGAACCCGGATTTGGGGTCGTCACAGTTATGCATGTACTTATTGTATGTGTGAATTGATTTCAAATATGTCTTTGAATAGTCATATGATGTGAATAGTTGATATACAATTGATACTATAAAATTCAATGTGTTATATGAATTATATAACTTATAAATATTGAGATGCATTGTAAGCATGAAGTAATTGAATAAATGCAAAACATAATAAGCATGATGTTCTTTATAAAATGCGAAACATGGAGTGTAAAACATGATTTAAATGTGAACTACGTGTTATGTGATAACTATTAGACTTGCTGAGCCGTCGTGTTCACTTTTGCGATAATCAAACATTTTCAGCGAGGTGCGAAAAATTTAAAGATCCCGATAAATACAAAAGAAATGGTTTGTTATAATGTTTATATCTCTTGATGTAATAGTTTGGGATAATTACAGCTTTGTATTATTCTTAAATTAAGACCTTGTAATAGTAGTGAAAGGAAGTTATACATTAAGACAAGTGCTAAAATTGTGAACTCGGTTAGTTAAAAGGAGTCGGCAGACAGTCATAGAGACTTATTGTTGAAGTGTAAGTTTTTGTGTACTCACAATGATTGTAATACACTAGATCGTGATTTATAAATGATATGAGTTTGTAAGATCAATGTAAAGATTTTGATTCTGAGACAAAGTTCAACGAAATATTATAAAAGTTTAAATTTATTGAGTTTTTAGCAACATATTGTTATATAATGTTGTCGTTTTAAGGAGAAGGTTGTTCGTTAATGACAGAGAGTCGCATGTGGCCAGTGTGGTGATTCCCGGGGCGTCATAATAAATAAATAAATCATATCAAAGTCAATGATATAATAATACAGCTATGTTGGTAAAAGTTTAGCTCGTTTAAAAATGGTTTTAAGAAATTAATATTTATTTAGTTGGTAATTATTTTATTAAAAATGACTTAGTAAATTTAGTTTGTTGAAAATGGTAAATATATTAAATATTCTTTATGTTGGTCAAAAAAGTTAAATTAAAATTTATTTAGTTAATTAAAAGTGATTAAACAAGATAAATAAAATATATGTATTTTACTAACATATTTTATTTTCAAATATAAATATAACTATAAAATAGAGAGTGTGAACATTTTTACCCGTTAAAAATATGTATAATGCATATGTGCAACTCTATTAGTTTATATAAACTATTTTTTTTATAAGAATGTGCGATTTATCAACATGTTGAAGGTATGTGATGCAAAGTGCCTTTTATTTGCCTAATTTACTACTTAGAAAATACACGCAAGTATACGCGATTAACCAGTAATATATTAGCAAATAGAGTATATTTCCCGCATAAAATTATTTAATAATATTTATCAGTTACTAACTTATATCAAATTAAATCTTATTTAAACAATTTATTTAAACTATAAAATAAAACCAAATAAAAATTAGCAATTAAACTAACTACTCACAAGGATAAAATCAGATTAAAAAGTCTTAAGATCACAATTTCTCCCAATATTTCATTTAAATCTATTGACTTTTCATTTAATTATATGATCACGATGAATTATTAACCAGGAATTCTTATGTATTTATAATTCTCTTTCGATTAACAAATAAAAATACTCATTCTAATTAAATTACTACGTTCCTATGCAATTTAAATTAGAACATATTCATTAAGGTCAAATTCTCCAATTGGTTACACATGATATATAGATATATTCCTATCTTATACACAAATAATGTATTCAATCCTAAGAAGAATCATATAAACATAGGTCATCATATTCATATCTAAACCTATAATTCATCTCTCAATTTCATATAGATTATCCTAAATTAATTACTTCCGTTAATTAATACATGAAAGCACAAAATATAATGAACCAACTTGTAGTTTCCTAGATGTACAGAAAAGATCTAGAAGGGGGGTGTGGGGTTGAATAGGTCTTTTCAAAAACTTTTGTTAACTTTAAAGGTAATTTAAAATAAGTTGATCAATATTGATTATGCATAGCAGAATGTAATTTTAAAGATCCCCCTTAGATCAAATTAAACAAATATAATTTTGAGATGGAGTCACACATAATCACAGTTTAGTATATGGCATAAAGTAAGTGTAGAAAGCAAATATTTAAAGGAGACAACAAAGTTTAAGTGGTTCGAAGACTGAATAACTCCTACTCCACTTTTCTACTCCACGAGTAGGAAATTCACTACGAATATGATCACAAAGATCAGTTACAACCGAACCACTAAGGTTCCTCTGAGTCACTTAGTCTTAGAAAGCGAGGACATTTAGTCCAGATCACTTAGATCTCTTCAAGTCACTAAGACTTGGTAGATTGTCACAGAGACATGTTGTGGATAAGGATGTTTGTGTGTTGCTGCTAAGTTTGCAATACAATTCTATGCTCAGGTACTTAGCAGCTTATATAAGCAGTTCAGCTTTTCATATAGTGGCTTTTGATCCTAGTAGAATTTCTTCAAAGTTTTTCTTTTTTCGTTATTTTTAAATTGAATTCTGCTCAATCATTTTATAGTCTTTCAGAAATATTTATGTTGCAATATAGTTGTTGTTTATTAATTACCTTGATTATTGTGATATCTGCAATTAGCATTTTTGTGTTTAGGCAAAATGTTTTTCTACTGTGTCAGCTCATTAGATTTTCAAATATAGTAATTCTTTGACTGGTCCTTTAACGTCAACTAGCCAGTGGACACAAGCATTTTCAGACTTTAGATTTTAACTTTGACTTGGAAAGATTTAGATTGAGCCCTTCATCTCATGATGTTTCCATTGTCAGTATTCTGCTAGCTTTTACTACTACAAGAAATGAGCTAATCGTATAGAGGATATATTGCTATACGATCAGACATGCTTTATTACGAACTAGGCCCTTATACAATCTTCTTTTGCTATAGAATTAGAATTATAATTCGATTTTAATTTAATAATGCGATCCGCCTATTGTTATACAAACTTGTCCTTCAATACGATCAGCCTTTGCAATACAATATTCCTTATGTTATACAATCTTAACTTTTAATACAATGTGACCACGCGATGCGATCTTCCTATTGTTATATGATTCAGAGATGCCATCAATACAATCTGTCCTAAACTCTATACAATAATTTTTCTAATAAGATTAACCTAACATATTTGATATTTTCTAAACTAAGTCCTTGTACAATATGAAATAGGAAAGGACTTTGCAAAAGTTATTTTGACAAATATACATTTTATCAAACATCATCAATGTAAGCGATCATGTCATCATTAAATCAAACATGTAGTTCCTAACAATCTCCTCCTATTTAATGATGACAAAACCAGCAGTTTCAAACTATCAATTTACTCATGCATCACTGTACGAAATTTAAACATGCAGTACTATACAAAATTAAACATGACTAATAATACAGTGAGAGACCGTATTTGTAGATCAAAAGCACGAATTCATTGATTTTTAAATATTAAAGTCTTACAGTTTAAAGAGAAAATTTTTATTCATCTTCTACTCCTCTTCCTGTTTGACGGGCTTCTTCTTTTGGCTTCTCTTCTACAATTGTGAGAGGTAAAAGGTACATCTGATGGTGGGGCTACAGAAGTAGCTTGCTGAATGTTATTTTAGGAAGGGATATGAGAATGTACAGGTGTAGAGATTAAGGATGAAATATTTAAAGGAGAGGGAGAGTGTGAAAAGGTAAGAACATGAGACGTTGGAGGTATGGATTCAAGCAATTTTGGTTAAGGAGATGATGTCAACTTATCTTTAATCGTGGGGTATTAAGACTCCATGATTGGGGAATCAGTAGAAAAGTTTAAAATGTTGGAAGATTTCTCCGAGACTGATGAGGATACCTCAATAATCTCATCATAGCAAAACAAAATGAAGATTCTTTATAGAAAAATGACTCGGGTATAAGGATTATTCTGGCATACCTTTAAGAAGACTAAAAAGGCTCAGTGCACAGTAACTGGGTGGCATAGGAGAGAACCCTTGGAAAATTTTGTGAGATGAGCTTTAGATTAAGGAAAGTTGAGTAGCTTCACCGCACAAAGCTATGATCCCTTAAGCTTATTACTTTCAATAAGAGGAGTAAGGGTATATAAGGTGGTCTGTCTGTCGATATCCAGAATGATGAAACATTTAAACAATTCATTTATGCTCAGTCCAACAACCCTCATTCATCCAACTCCATTTCCAATGAATGTATCAGGGAGTCGAGCATTAGGATCCTCTACTCCTTCAAGCTTAATTATGGTTACTAATCCTGATAAGGTTGATGTTGTTACTGCTTAAGAAGGTGCTCTAGGAATAGACAATGGCTCCCCATCAGAGTCTAGATTTTTTGGCTTCACGACCACTAGTTCACTACTTTTGTTGAGTTCATCAATAACCCTTGAGATTACTTTGGTAACCTTCAAAGAGTCATCAGAAGTAGTTGAATCCTCCATTCTCTTACTCCTCAATTCTAATTTCTTTTTGTAGTTTTTTTGGCTTGAGATCTAAATCATGCCCATCCATTTGATCACTCCCTTGGGGCTCAGGCTCAGAAGCCTTCTCAACCATCATTGGATTAACATCTTCCTATTTTTTTTAACTAGTGTCTTTTCACCGATCATAGTATCGTCTATGATCTGGGGTATCTCCATGATCGGAACTTCCACTGCGACTGTTTGTCTACTTTGTTCAGTAAAAGTAGATTGTCATTGTCTTTTTACTTTCTTTCCTTTCTTCTTTATCAGAATCTATGATAATAGAACAATTTATTCTTGAGATTCTTTCGACTGTAAGGGAACATTCTTCTGCATTTCCCAACAATGTCAACCATAAATTCATACTCAGAAGGGAACTTTTTTTTCTGCATTCCCTTTAGTTAAGAATTTATCTGGGACTTCATCATCATCTGTCCTTCTTCAGTAATTACATCATCAAATGACATAATGTCTTTGCTCATAAAACCCATATGGTTGTTCAGCTCCTCTGTTGTGATTTTTAAAGCGTGACCTTTCACCTTCATATAAATAGCATCATCAGCTATAACAACATTAACATAGAACTCTTCAACGAGTTTAGTGTATATTTTGGTGTTGATCTCCAAAATCTCTCTAAATTCGATTTTTTGAATTAGAGATAGAACATCTCTAAACTTCTTTTCTGATAAACCAAACTTCTGGAAGCAAAGTTGATTTCTAACGATAACTTGAAAACTTGCCATTTATATTTGAGATGAAATCTCTATTTGTTGAGTAGGACACATGACAGTGGCTTATTTGGTACACGTCACATAGGCTCTGTGAGTTTATAGCTATAACCCAATAACCAGCTTTTTCTGGTAATATAGCATACGCGCCTGAAGAACCAACCATTTGACTTCTATCAATCATATGGTAATTGTGACGACCCCAAATCCGGGTTCCATACCCTTGGGTTTGGTTCTCATTGTACAATATTTATTAACAATTAAATATATAATTTACATTTAAACTTCGCGGAATAATACAAAAGGTTCCTTATAAAAAGGCTACAATCCCAAGGTCGATTAACCTTAACATATTCATTACATATCTTAAGAGAATACAAAAGGTTTACAAAAGAAATTGCATATAATTAATTAATCTAGCATGCATCAAGCTAATATAAGCTTTGGTTTTTCCCTTGTCTGTGTCTGGTTTAGAACATTTGGGCTTAGCTGAAAATAAGTCATGATATAGCAAGAATGAGCAACTAAATGTCTTAGCAAGTTTATAAGCAAATAACATAAGATATATCATGATGAAAGGGGAATTAACATCAAGATTTTCAACAATAGATAACAATTGTGAAAATACAAGAATCAAGTTTCAATAAAAGAATGAATTGACTCTTTACTACTGAGTGGTCATTAAGGACCATGAACTGCTGCTAAGGTAGAGCAGATATATATATATATATATATATATATATATATATATATATATATATATATATATATATATGACACCTCAAAAATTTGGTACGCAAGGGGATCAACCTCTTGTACCCTATGTATATGCATGACATTCAGGTATTTTGCGCAAATTCGGTTTCCCGACAGATAAAAATCCCCCTTATTTAGGGTTGTTCATTCTCAGTTTTACTATAAGAATTCGCACCAACCAATGGTTTGGATAAGCTTTTAAAATATTCAATGTGGTGAATTTAACGTGCATTGTCTAGCTGAAACAATTTGCTTAGACTTTTTTAAACAGTTCTGGAATTACTGAACTATACATTTGCAAATGCACTATGTGCGAATACAATAACATTAATGATGTGGAATAATTTTAAAGAATTAAACCACTAAGTTCTAGAAAGTAAATACAAGTGTAGAGACTTGCTCAACAATAATTGAATAAGTTTAAAGAAATTGCTCAATATAAAATTGAGTAAGGATAAAAAAAATTTGTCTCGTGCGTTGATTACTACTAACCAATTCAATTTAATTATTTTTAGATAGACCTAACAATTAATCAAGTTGATCTTTAAATTAGTATCATATACACATTCATATGATAACATCTATATATTTTACATCTCTAATACTTAATCACATAATTATCTAATTACGGGTATTTCAAACACTTAGAAAATATTCTCATTACTGGATAATATTTCAATCTCATAAAACCTATATTAAATATTTAATATAGATCACACACTTATCTAATATTTCTAATAATTTAATAATATTTAATTAGTCTTATAATATTATTAATCATTTAATAATATTTTATTAATCTTATAATATTATTAATCATTTAATAATATTTTATTCCTTACCTAATATTATTAATCATTTAAAAATATTTTATTCATCTTCAAATAATATTAATCATTTAATATTTTAATCATTTTCTAATATTATTAACTATTTAATAATATTTTATTATTTATCTAATATTATTAATTATTTAATAATATTTTGATCATTATCTAATATTATTAACTATTTATTAATATTTTATTAATTATCTAATATTATTAATTATTTAATAATATTTTATTTATTAATTTTATTATCTAATATTATTACTCATTTAATAATATTTTATTGATTTTATAATATTATTATACATTTGCTAATATTTTAATGATTTTCTAATATTATTATTTATTTAATAATATTTTATTAACTTAATTATATTATTAATCATTTAATAATATTTGTACACTTTTAATTATTAAATCAACTATCTACCATTCAACAATACATTTATTAAGTCCAAAAATAATAAAATAATTTTTGGAACACTTTTCATTTTCTGACTCGGCCCAACCCGACCGGGTTCGGATTTTAATTTCTTTCCAGAACAGTGCACGGCACCCCGGCGCAGTATTTTATACTACAACACTGCGCCTTGGCGCTGTACTGCAGAAACATTTTTTAATTTTCTAATTTTTTGACAGTTTTGACACTTTTATTTCAAACATTGATAAAATGAAATTTACACATCCAAATGACACAAAATCAATGTTGATGTGTTTTGAACTTCTTGTTTTACAACATTTCATGGTTCGATCGTATTTTTGAAAACGTTTGACACGAAATTTAAAGATCGAGCCATTTAGGGTTAAAAAATGACCTCCTTTGCGGTAAAAGTCATAACTCCTTTGTTTTTCATTATTTTTGAAAGCTTCAAGTTGGCTTTTCTTTAAAACTCATGTATGTAACTTTCTAGCCATAAAAATACATTTTTCCAACTTCAACATTAAACATTAAATGCTCAAATAGGGTTTTATCGGTAAAGCTTAATATGAACATTTCTTCCATTTTTATGCATACAACATATAACAAAACGTTATCTAAACACCTCAAAGCATGAATATACATATATAACATAGTATAAGACTTCTAGACCATCAAAACAAGTTTTGATCGGTTAAAAATATATTTTAACCGTTCAAATCATATCTAGACTATAAAAATGAAATAAAAAGGGTTTGGAGCACTTTTGAACCTTAGGGTCTTGGATGCTCTTCTTCTTCTCTTTCCAAAGTAGTTTATGAAGCTACTTGACATACACCAAGCTTCTTCTCTAGCACTCTCCTTCAACTCAGAAGTGTATACTCACTTTTCTCTCTCAAATGCTCTCACTTTTTCTCTCTATAAATGCTAGGAAATTAACTAACTAACATAATACTTATGTGGAGCACTCTATATATAGCCATTTGCTAAACCCTCATTAACTCTCCTAATCCACCAACATAGTCAAATTAAGGCTTAATTGAGATTACTATTGGATGGATTGATTTGTTGATTGACTTGTGATTGACTAGGGTTGGTTCAACCACCACAATATTGTGTACAAGTAAAGCAACATGAAGCATTCAAGCCACCTAAGTGGGGCCCCATGAAGTGTCGGCCAAATGACCTTTTTCTTGGCCATTTTCCATTTATTTTTCTAGCTTTTAATTTCATATATACACCTACATATATATATATATATATATATATATATGTATATATATATATACACACACATATATGTATCAATGTTGACCAATTTTGACATCCTATTGGGCTCCACAATGGACTCTAGAATATAAATAAGTTAGACTCATTCAATTAATTTGTTTGGGCTCAATTTATTTATTCAATTGGGCTGTCATTTAATAATCTATGTTACATTTAATTAAAACAAGCATTGAGTTAGTTTAATTAATTACATTGTCTAAGGTTTAATTAATTACATGAACTACTAGGTAAATTTAATTGACCTAGTTTAACACCTCATTTGGATTTAAAATATAATCCAATTAGATTTGCTTTAATTAATTATAACACCTTGCTTCATTGCTTTAAATAAATATATACATACATAAGTATATTCATTCAATTATCTAATGCACAAATAATTAATACAAAAATTTTAAATTCATTGCTAATTATTTAATAATTATATACGATCGCGTGACCATTCTATGATTTGTTCTTAACCTCACGATCGTAACCCTTCTTTATGAGTTTCACTTATTCCTGCATAGTTAGTAATTTCCAAAACATAGTATTTAAGGATGTAAATTTAGCATGCCTAACTCACTGATCAATTTATTGAATCTAGACTCATCCAAAGGTTTTGTGAACACATCTGCAAGTTGATCCTCGGTTAGTACAAATTGTAATTATATGTTTCCATTTTGAACATGATCTCTTATGAAATGATATCTGATTTCAATGTGCTTAGTTCTTGAATACATGACAGGATTATAAGTAATAAAAATAGCACTTGTATTATCACAGTATATGGGAATAGTTTTGAAATCAAACCCATAGTCAGCTAATTGATTCTTCATCCACAAAATTTCAGCACAACAACTACCAACAGCAATTTACTTAGCTTCTGCAGTTGAAGTGGACGCATAAGTTTACTTCTTGCTGAACCACGAAACAAGTTTGTTTCCAATCAATTGACATGTGCCACTAGTGTTTTTCATGTCAATCTTATATCCTGCAAAGTCAGTATCTGAATAACCAATTAGATCAAAGGGAGACTCATTAGGATACTATAGCCCTAAATGTGGAGTACCCTTAAGATATTTAAAAATTCTTTTAACAACAATTAAATGAGATTCTTTAGGATTAGATTAAAACCTAGCATAAATACTAGTGGAAAATACAATATCTGGCCTACTAGCAGTTAGATATAAGAGAGATCTAATCATACCTCTGTATTGAGTAACATCAATACGTCTTCTTTGTTCATATTTGTCAAGTTTAGTTGTAGAGACCATAAGAGTTTTCATGGAAGTAAATGATTCTAAGCCATACTTCTTCAGTAAATCTTTGATGTACTTGGCTTGACTTATGAAGATTCCTTCTTTAGTTTATTGCACTTGAAGTCCAAGAAAGAAGTGTAATTCTCCCATCATGCTCATCTTAAATTTATCATGCATTAACCTAGCAAATCTTCCACATAGATTTTCATCAGTAAAACCAAATATGATATTATCTACATATATTTGTACTAATAAGGTTTTATTTTTATGTTTTCTAAGAAATAGAGTTGTTTCTACTCTTCCTCTAGAGAAACTATTTTCAACTTAAAAGGTGATGAGTGTTTAATAGAATGCTCTAGGTGCTTGTTTTAGTCCATACAGTGCTTTATCAAATTTATAAACATGATTGGATAGAGTTGGAATAACAAAACCTGGGGGTTGCTCCACATAGACTATTTCTTAAAGTTTTCCATTTAGAAAAGCACTTTTAACATCTATTTGGAAGACTTTGAATTTCACGTGAGCAACATATTCTAAGAACATTCCGATGAACATGTGCAAAAGTCTCATAATTTATTCCCTCTTTTTGTGAGTATCCTTTAGCAATCAGTCTTGCATTGTTCCTTGTAATAATGCCTGCTCCATCCATCTTATTTCTAAAAACCCATTTGGTGTCAATCACTGTATGGTTGTCAGGTCTTGGAACTAGTCTCCACACTTTGTTTCTTTCAAATTGATTTAGTTTTTCTTGCATGGCTTCAATCCAGCTTGAATCTTCCAGTACTTTTTCAATCTTCTTTGGTTCCATTTGTCAACAAAAACTGAGATGTAGACATTCATTTTGAGTGGTTGACTCTAACATTTGGATCCCCAATGATTAGATCTTGAGCGTGATCCTTTGCCCATCTTCTTCCTGTAGGAATGTCATCCCTTGTTGCATCTTGTCTAAGTTCTTTAAGATTAGGTTCTTAACCACCAGCTCCACTAGTTTGTAATGTTTCTATTTTAGGAGTTGCAGTCTCTATGATTTCCTTCTCAAGTATCACGATCATTTAGTCTTCCTCTACGTTCTCGTCATCTGCGATCATGTGACTTCCCTCCCTGTCGAACGATCGACTCTACGATTTCATTAGTTTGTGTAGCTTTAGTTGGTTTACTTTGGTCATTTTAATCAAAAGTTACATGAATAGAGATTTCAACTAATAATGAATTTTTGTTAAATACTCTATAGGCTTTGCTTTCAATGGAATATCTAAAAAAGATTCCTTAATTTGCTCTGGTTTGAAGCGTTGTCAAATACTTTTTTGCCATTATTTAGAATGTAGCAAATACATCCAAATACATGGAGATGGCTAATATTTGGCTTTCTCCTTTTCCATATTTCATAGGGTGTCTTCTTGTATAACTGATGGATCGATGATCTATTTTGAGTGTAGTAAGTTGTGTTTATTGCTTCAGTCCAGAAATACTCAGGAAGATGAGCAGCAGCAATGGGAGTTCTTCCCTCTTCAATTAATGTTCTATTTCTTCTTTCAACTACTTCATTCTACCGAGGAGTCCTTCGGGCTGAAAAATTGTGTTTGATTTTATTTTCTTCACAGAAAGTTTTCATCTCTGAATGATCAAATTCACGACCATGGTCACTTCTTATGGATTTGATTTTCTCTTCTTTCTCATTTACGATCATCTTGAAGAGATTGATTAGCTGATAGCATGTTTCATCCTTTGACTTTAAAGAGAATACACATGTAAATCTGGTGTAGTCATCAACTACCAACAGTTTATACCTCTTTCCTCCAAGACTAGCTATAGAAATTGGTCCAAACAGATCCATATGCAGCAACTGAAAAGGCTTGTAATTTGAGTTTGCTTCTTTACTTCTAAATGAAATCTTGGTCTGTTTACCAACTTGACAGTCTTAGGATGGCCTATCTTTAATGAAGACTAACTTAGGCAATCCTTTGACTAGGTCTTTAGAAGCCAGCTTTGACATATTTTTGAAGTTTAGTTGAAACATTCTTCTATACCACAACCAGCTAACATCTCTTAAGGCTCTGGCACAGAAACAAGTTGAAGTTGAGGAGTTAAGTTTCGAAATATTTATCACATAGACATTTCCTTTTCTTTCTCCAGATAGCTTTAAGGAGTTTGTATTTAAGTCTCGAACTTGACATTGATTGTTGAGAAATATAACTTTATGACCCTTATCACATAATTAACTTATGCTTAGAAGATTATGCTTTAATCCTTCAACGTAGGCTACTTTACTAAAAGAGACATCACCATTTCCAATTGATCCATAACCTCTGGTTTTTCAAGAGTTAATAGCTCTAAAAATATCTCCAAAAATTACTGTAGGACCATCATTAGCTTTGAAGTATGATAGGAAAGATTTATCTCCAATCATATGCTTTAAACATCCACTATCAAGACACCATATTGATTTAGTAGTCTCTAAAACCTACAAGGATAACCATCATTCACTTTAGTACCCAAACTTGTTTGGGTTCGACTTTGTCAATTTTTTTGGGAACCCAAATTTGTTTGATTTTGAGCTGATGATAACTAAAACAAAATGCAGCAATATACCCATATTCATGACAATTATAACATTCAACATGTTACATATGTGTATGTATGGATATCTACTCATCTTGAACACATGTGAGTTTTATGCTTGTTTTGATTGAACCTTGTTATGCCTTTACACTGTTATACGATTTTAAGATTTCATATAGTAAGGAACAACTCTACGATTTGGACCTTGTTAGTTCATATAGTTAGTCTTACTTAGCTTTATGATCCTTCGAGGTACGATCGTAGACTTTTCCTTGCTCTACGATTTTATAAATCCTAGGCCAGTGTACGATTTGTTGTTCTTACGATCAACAATTTGATCTGCATATAGTGAGTTGCTTACATTATAGGTTCATTAGTTACTGTGGATTTCACAAATAGAATTCCTTTACTGAGATAAGAGGATTGATCATTTCTAGTCTCTAAATTATTTTCCATATTAAAAAACGAGGATGATTCTCCAAACCCTAGCCCATATCTATTAGAGACAATTCTCTAACTTGTGATCAGGTTGTCCATAGATGAGGTAGATCTATTCCATAATGAGATTGTCTTTTTTAGCTCTTTTATCGTAGAGATTTAAGCAAACTCTCTCTGTACATTAGTGTCAGTTATCTGTCTCAATTGAGTATTCTCAGCTTCAAGTTTGGATAAAGAGTCAATTATTTGTAGCGATGCCTCTAACTCTACTTGCACTTTCTCTTTTTCCACTTGAAGAAGAGAATAGTCCTTTGATAGAACCCTAAACAATTTCATATACTTGTGCAACTCAAATGTGTTATCATGTAGAGAAATACTCAAATCATCAATATCAACATTAGGGGAGTTAAAATCTAATACCTTATTTATGTTAACTGCTTTACGATCAGTGGTTCTGATGGAGTCCTCATTTATAGCCATCAAACACAGATTGGCTACTTGAGGTTTCTCATTATCATTGGATTCAGCACTTGTGTCATTTTCAGAATCAGTCCATGATCCTTCAGTGATGAATCATTTGCCCTTTTTAGATTGATTCTTGTAATCTTTGAATTCTTTCTTTGAATAGGATTTCTTCTTGTCTTTCTCCAATTATTCTCTTGGTGGCTTGGTAAATTCTGTTATGTAGTGTCCTGGCTTTTTATAGTTATAGCAAATGTTCTTTTCTTGATCTCTGCTGCTATTTCCTTTGTTTGTGAAGTTTCTTCTAGGTCCTCTGCAGTAGTTCTTTCTCATGAACTTTCTCAGTCTGCTAGAAGAGCAATGTCTTCATCATCGCTCTCTTCTTCATTTTTATCATCTGAATCAGCTTCAACTCTAGCTTTAGATGTAACTTCAGTGACCTTAAGGTTTACACCTTTATCCTTTCTTTTTGCTTCAGAAGTTTTTTATGCTATTTGGTTTAGCTTAAGCTCATAGGTAAGCAAGTTTTCATAGAGCTTCTGGACAGTCATGTCATACAGATTCTTTGAGTATCTTATTGCAGTTATTTTGGCATCCCATTTACTTGGTAGTGTTCTGATTAACTTTATGTTAAGATCTTTGTTGGGATAGACCTTACCATAAGCTCTTAGGTTATTGAGGAGTATGTTGAACCTTTCATAAGTGGCAGTTAAATTTTCTCCTTGAACATAAGTATACATTTCATATTATTAAGTCATCGTGGATTGTTTGTTCTCCCTTACTTCCTCAGTGCCTTCATGTATCACCAACAAGGCTTCCCAAACTTCCTTGGTCGTAGTACAGTTTACCACGTTTTCAAAAAGCTCATCTTCTAGAGCCATGAACAGAATGTTCTTATCTCTTTTATCCATTTGGACTAGCTTTTTATCGTTTTCTATCCATTTAGTTTTCTGCTTGACTACAACTTTGTCAGGATCATCAGGTGTTTGACTTATCTTGGTAGGAACAAAGAGACCTTTAAATAACATCAAATAGCTCATCATCAATTGCATCTATATATCTCTGCATACGACCTTTCCAATTAACAATTTTTTCTCCTATAAGAAGCGGTGGCTTATTTCCACCTCCAAGCTCAAAACCATTTTTTCTGTGTCATAGATCTACTCAAGCGGTTAAGTTATATATATATAATCAGGAGAACCCGCTTTACTACCACTTGTAGTTTTCCAGAGGCACATAAAAGATCTAGAGGGGGGGTTGAATAGGTCTTTTCAAAAACTTTTGTTAAGTTTAAATTTAATTTAAAATAAATTAATCAATATTGATTATGCACAGTGGAATGTAATTTTAAAGATCCCCCTTTGATTATATTAAACAAATATAATTCTGAGATGGAGTCACACAATGTCACAGTTCAGTATATGACAGAAAGTAAGTGCAGAAAATAAATATTTAAATGAGACAATAAAGTTTAAGTGGTTCATAAATTGAATAACTCCTACTCCACTCTTCTACTCCACGAGTAGAAAATCTACTAAGGATATGATCACAAAGATCAGTTATAACCGAACCACTAAGGTTCCTCTGAGTCACTTAGTTTCAAAAAGTGAGGACACTTAGTCCAGATCACTTAGATCTTTTTAAGTCACTAAGACTTGGTAGATTGTCATAAAGACATGTTGTGGATAAGGATGTTTGTGTGTTGCTGCTAAGTTTGCAATACAATTTTATTCTCAGGTACTTAGCAGCTTATATAAGCAGTTCAGCTTTTCGTATAATGTCTTTTGATACTTGCAGAATTTTTTTAGAGTTTGTCCTTTTTCGTTGTTTTTAAATTGAATTTTGCTTGATCTTTTTATAGTCTTTCAGAAATATTTTCGTTGCAATATAGCCGTTGTTCATTAATTGTTTTTATTCTTGTGATATCGACAATGAGCATTTTTCTGTTTAGGAAAAACATCTTTCTGCTGTGTCAGCTCATCAGGTTTTCAAATATAGTAATTCTTTGACTAGTCTTTCAACATCAACTAGCCAATGAACACATGCATTTTCAGACTTTAGATTTTAGCTTTGACTTAGAAAGATTTGCATTGAGCCCTTCATCTCATGATGTTTCCATTGTCAATATTCTGACAGCTTTTACTACTACAAGAGATGAGTTAATCGTATAGAGGATATATTGCTATACGATCAGACATGCTTTAATACGAACTGGGCCCTTATATGATCTTCTTTTGCTATACGAATTAGAATTATAATACGATTTTGATTTCGTAATGCGATCCGACAGTTGTTATATGAACTTGTCTAGCAATACGATCCTTTGTAATACAATATTCCTTATGTTATACGATCTTAAACTTTCAATACGATCTGACCGTGCAATGCGATCTTCCTATTGTTATACGATCCAGAGATACCATCAATATGATCTGTCCTAAACTCTATACAATAATTTTTCTGATAAGATCAACCTAATATGTTTGATCTTCTCTAATCTAAATTCTTGTACAATATGAAATAGGAAAGGACTTTACAAAAGCTATTTTGACAAATATACTTTTATCAAACATCATCAATGTAAGCGATCATGTCATTATTAAATCAAACATGCAGTTCCTAACACAATTCATATGGTGCCAATTAAATAGAAAGAAACTCAATTTAAACTACACATTGGGTTCAATTGCAATCTTAATTAAAATTTAGCCCATAACTAAAGAATAAATCAAATCTATAAATATAATTATCATCATCCCAAGAATTAAAATAATTAAACTAAAAGAGTTAGATAATAAAAATCTTATTCTTGAAGCACGATCTCTAATTCCTCATTCAATCCTTAAATCCTTGCGTGAATCTTTCTTTAGCTCTAAACAATCCTTGCTTCTAATTAATATATTCTACTCTTAACTATGTTAGATCTATGTTAAATTAGTCTCTAAGTATACCTCACATAATGTATTTATAGGTTACAAAAATAATCCCTAGCATAGAAGGAAAAATAATCCAATTTGGAGTTAGAAACATTGCAAAAAACGCGTCCAATTCCTAACCTTACTAACCCACAACGTCAGGGTGCTTGTTTCCTTCACATTTCAGCCACTGAGGCGCTGGGAATTTTACCTTAAAGCACCGGGCCACTGTCCCCAGGCTTATTTGGAGTGTCGAGGCGCTGCCCTGTATTCTGGCCTGACGTTTGTTGATAAAATGGCCATAACTTTTTATCTGAAAAGAGTTACGAGACGTGTCACCTATAAAATCGAAGCTCTCGACGAGCTCTACCATAAAATCCAAGTTTCAAGTGAAGAAAATGTGTCAAACTTTGCTTTAAAGGCCCTTCCATCTTTCCTTTCTGTTGTTGCCTGTATATTTTAATCCAAAAGATGTTTGAATCGCCCTACCTTGCTTCTTCCTACAAAATAAATATAAAAACAATACAAATATATAAAAATAACTTAAAATACTGAAGAACTCACAAATTATTAAAATAAAAGATAATTAATATATAAGTATAAAACTCAATTATCACCTTTTTTAAAAATCTAAAATGCAAAAAGGAATAAATAAGAACATGCACAACGTCATTTACTTTTCTTTTAATATTTTATAGAGTTCAAACAAAACATTAAGTTACAAATTAAACAAAACTAGTTAAAAAAAATTATACAAATCAAATAAATAAAATAAAAATATAGATTACCCAAATTACATAAATTAAATAATAAATTAAAACTCATCATACAAATTAAAAATAAAATCATCAATCCACCATCACAATCAACAACAACCACAATAACCACCGTTAACTTCTTCTTATGTTTTTGGTAGTGGTATTGACAAGGGTAGAAGCGTGGTTGTGGGTATAGGTGAATTGATAACATAAAGGAGAGTGTAAGAGTAGTAGACCTTGCTTATTAAGAGCCTGTTTGGCAACAACTTATAAGTTTGTCAACCAACTTATAAGCTGGTTTCTACTGTCCTTCTATTTGGGAGCAACTTAATTTGTGACTTATTTTTTGACTTATAAGTCCAAATTAATAAGTAACAATTTGTACTTTATTTCAAAATGACTTATAAGTTATTCCTAATAAGTTGGTTTGACCAAATGTAATGTCTATTGATAAGGTCCACAATACGTTTGTGTAAGGTGCATTGCCCGGATCATTTTCTAGCAAAGTTATATTGTGAAACGCACCATACCTCAGCATGTCTCTTATTTAGAAGCGAGAACCTTAATACAATTGATTGTGTATGATAATTACGTTAAAAAGAACACCAACGACACATCAATCCGTTGTCTATAAAGAGACAAGAACCTTGGTACAATTGATGCTTGATGTATGGTAGAAGACGTCACGCTTAACTATGAATTGTTGTATGATAAGTCAATATTGAATCTCAAGAACATTAAGATAATAGCTTCGAAATTCGTAAAGAACCAAAAGATAAGAAAAAAACCTCTCAAGAATTTTATTGAATGAATAATCTGAATTGTATCAACTCTTAACTCCTATTTATAATAATCAAAAGTACTTCTAATCCTAATAACAAAAGAAAAACTAATTACAGAATAATTAGAATCAACTAAGGAATTAAAAATTCTAACTAAACAATTCCTAATTATAATAGATTAGAGAACTTTCTAGAACATAATTTTCAGCCTTATATATCTCACTTCAGATGCATATTAAACTTTCAATAACATGAATTCCTACTACCTTTTGTAGTACTAGATTGCCATAATTCCCTAGATGGATTCTGATTTGAATTGTTGCTAATCCTACTCCTTTTCCCATGTGAATTACAATATTTTGTATTAAGACTTTTAAACCTTCCATGATTCGTAATCTACCATGCTATTAAACTCCTTACCCTGATTTAACTTCAACATGCTGTGTGAAAACTGAATCACAACCATGCGCCGGGGCGCATCTTTCCAGTACAATTTCCTGAGCCGGGGCATAACTCTGAAACTCCATATTTTATAGTTGTGCACCGGGGCGCAGCCTCTAGGGTTAAAATCATGCGCCAAGGCGCATGCCTAGGTTGCCATATTTGATTTGTTTTGACCTGCTTAGATTACACTCGGGTTTACTTGTAGCACTTAAATGAACTTTGGAAATTCTTCATTGATTGATTTATGTGAATCTTGATCCTCCTAAACTTCTTGAATTAATCCAACAAGTCCTTACTTGAATATTTTGGCTCTTGCTTGCGTAACCGGTCCAATTGGAACTTGAATTAGGTTTGAATCGATCTTTATTTTAAGTAAGGCTACAAACGAGTCAAATCGATCAGAATTTTAAACTACTCGGATTCGACTCGTACGGTTAAATTCGTACTCGAATTCGACTTGGATTCGAGCTATATATGAAAAACTTTACTCAGATTCGGCTAGACTCGAATTTTCGTTACTCGAATTCGATTCGACTCAAATCGAATTATATTCAAACTACTCGCGAACTTCAAATTCAAACTCGAATTCGAGTCTCCACATAACAACTAATTTTATAATACATATAATTATTAATTGAACTTATTATTTTACTTAGAAATAAAAAAAATATATAATTAAAATTACACTTTAAATATATAAAATTATAATTAAAATTATAAATAAAATAAAAATAATAATAACTAATTATTCAAATTTTGTTTAATTGTGTGTATATTATAAGAGAATGTATCTAGTATAGATTTGAATATGTATCAATCGATTATTTATCGGATCATGATTCAAAATTCGAATACTTTGAATCTTAAACAAGACGAGTATAACCTTATTTAGATTATACTCATATTTTTATTTGAACTATTTTTTGTGCTCAGATTTGAATAATATTATTAACGAATTCGAGTCTCGCTCACATTTTTTCGAATCGAGCCCGAATTGTTTGGTTTGATTTGTTGCCTTAATTTTAAGCATCGTTGAATAAGCTCCAGCCCAATTGCTTGAAATCCATCCCATAAGGTTTTTCTTGAACTTCTTAGCCCAGATCTTGATAACGATTTGAATTGAATCATTCTTTTTAGCCAAATATTCAAAAAGCTCCGCCTCATGTGATGTAGATGCGATCAGGACGTTATCATTCCCCTCCTCTTGAAAAGGATTTGTCCTCAAAACTGGCATTACATCAAAACATATTAAGTTAGCAACATCAAACATGACATAATCAAAATTATCACCTAACAATTTTAACATAAAGAAATTATTAACAAGGCAAGTAAGAATATGAAAATTTTCATTTCCTCTTGGATCGAATATCAATCTTGAAAACTTTTCACATTACAAATACACTCATTGAAGAATTCTTGGATCAAATATCAGTATATGGAACTCCTCATGATGTATATACGAATTCCCGCATCTATAAATTCTAGGATCAAATATAAAACAAACGCAAGTAACATATATCCCATGGTCAACTGATAAAGTTAATAGCCTAATAACTTCGTCCACCCGTAAATTCACCCTATTCAATTCATCTAGATCAAAACAAAATAAAACCAATCAATATGTAAATCCAATTCATTTATGATGAAACCAATAACCACAAGTTTACATGTATGGTCAAAAATTAAGATACTTCCCTTTATGTCTGTTTCACATTGACCCATTCAATTCGTATATTGATCTAGTTTTCACTCAATGTTGAATTTCGTCTTATCTGGTACCTGTAAAACACAAGCAACCTTTCTCTTCCTATTGATGTTAATATACTCAAAATCAAATAATGGCCTTAATGGAATAAAAAGGTCATAATAAACTTCACAAGATAGCAACGCAATTGCAGAATTAACATTACGATCACATGCATACACAACAAATTTACTCTTTCTTTTCCCATCAAAGATAGCATACTCAAAATCACGTAATGATATTAACTCTAATGGAAAAACATTATCCGTATGAAAACAATCACAATTAATGGTAAATAATGGCAACTCATGTACAGATTGATCATTATGAAAACAAGAATATAGACAAGAACAACTAGAATGAATATTATGAAAATAAACACATTGAAAACAACAATTGGAATGAAAAGAACAAGAATTTTGAAAAGAACAACGAGATTGAACACCATGATCATAAACTAACACAACATAAATCAAATTTCCTCCATAGTTCACGATAAAAATGATCCTATCATCAAAATAGCTAATAACAAATTTATCAATGGAACCATGCAAAACATGTTTTAATAACCTCATGAAAAAACTAGATGTATTAGTCAATCTAATAGAAATAACTAACCATTTATATAATCTACATGTCAATGCAACTTCCCATTCATCTCATACTCTAATTTGTTGATAACTAACACAAATATTATGCAATTTATATAAGTGGTTTTTAGAAACGACACGAGAGATATACAATTCATCTAATATATAATCTAAGCAAATAAAAGAATATCGATACTTGTTTACCAATTGAAAATTAATGCACGTGTTCGACGATCCATCCTCCTTAGGTACCTTGAATGCTGAATTAAACTGCATATGAATTTACACTTTCTCTAATGAACCCCTCCTCTATCAACTCACCAACTTGCTTTTGCGACTCTTTCATTTTCTCGGGATTACTCCTATATGCTAGTAAGCGCAGGATGATAACACCAGGTATGGAACCAACTACCAGTACAAGAGACAAAACAGAATTGACAAATAAGAGTTATTATTGTTAGTATTCAAAAGCGCCTCTTTGTACGAAAGTATAGTTATTGACTGTTTAGAAAACAACACTCTTTCACTCTCTTTTTCATATTCACTAATTCTTCCTTCTTTTGTTATCTCAATTTTCTCTCAATTTCTCTTTTATTAATCTCTTTTGTATTTTCAATCTCTTTATTTTCTTTCTCAATTTTATTTTCTCTCTCAAGCTCGTGTAGCTTTTCTTTTTCCCTCTCATCAACTTTTTCACACTCATTCTTTTGATTACTCTCTTTTTTTTTCAACACAGCTTTTTTGTAAGTGTTTGAGATTTTTTTGAATCTGCTCGTATATTATTGGCACTAAAATGATCTTCTTTTGATTATACACCAATGAATACTTATTCGTAGAGCCGTCACGCTTAGCATGCATGTTGATCTACCATGGCCTCCTAAGTAACAAGTGACAAGTATTTATCAGAACTATATCGCACAATACCTCATCTTCGTATCTTTTAATTTTGAATGAAACTACCACGTGCTTAGTCACCCCGATCTCTCCAATACCATTGAATCCTTGCAATGTGTAAGGCTGAGAATGTGCAACCATTGACAAACCTAGTTTCTCCACCAAAATAGTGTTAGCAATGTTAGTATAACTATCACAATCAATCTTCACACTACCTATTTTATCTTGGACTTGGAACCTAATGTAAAAGGTGTCCTTTTGTTGTACTTCATCCTCCTCTCTAACTTGCACACTTGTAGTTTTTTCCTCCACCAATGACTCTTCTTTCCTGAACATACGCGTATCTAATATGTCTAATATTTGTCGAGCCTCCAGCAGTTCATCTTTGAATGATTTCCTTGGTGGCTCACAGTATACGGTAATGAAATTCACGCCATATGCTCCTCTATAACATTATCCCTTGCCACCCTAGGCTGCACTTGCTCCCTCCTACGCTCCATAGGATGTTATGATGGCTCCCTCCATCCATTATAAAACTTGTTATAGCTCTGCTCATACTCCTCATACTCCTCATCCCATGTTAAAAGCCTTGGGGGTTGCGCCAAATGCCTTGTGGATTAAAGTTCTTTTCTCCTTTTCGTCTCTTGAACATAGTAGACTAGGGCATAATGCTTTCTCATCACAGTTTTTAACTTCTCCCATGTCTCAATCAGACGCTTTTCACACCTTCTTCTGCTAATCACAAATTGATCCCACCAAGTAGCGGCATAATCAGTTAACTCCATAGTTGCATGCTTGACTTTCATACGTCAAGAACAATCAAGATAGTCAAACACCCTCTCCGTCTTCTTCTCCCTCTTTGCATAAGCCTCAGGATCATTCATGCCTTGAAAAGAATTCAATGGATCTCTTTCAAACTTGTATCCAAACATATTTGCTGCAAAACAAGGGTTAGTACATAAAAAATTTCTCACCACACCCTTACATGTTTTTCTCAAACAATGTCTTACTCAATCACTCGTGTTTAAATTTGGATTTTACCCTCTATTGATCTCACAACTCTTGTTTTTTACCACTCAAATATTCTCTCTTATAGGTTCGTTTTGAATTCTCTAAACAAAATCAAAGTATCTATCAATTCAACAAGAACTATAAAAAAGCAATAAATAGCAAGGTATAACTATAATTACAAATACGACTCGGATTCGATGCCAGTTGTACCTCAACTTCGGGTTAAAAGTCTTGAATGTTTTGAATTTATTGCCAACTATACTTCACGAATCTGATTGGAATAAAATTGAAGCCTCGCGAATCTGCTTGAATTTTAGACCTAATGGATTACAACTTGATTGAAGCCTATAAAATTGCAACTTACAAGAAAATTGGAAATAACGAATTTTATACATATATATAAAAAAATTATACTCATTTTTTTACTCACAAATAATCAAACTAGAATAAGAAAAGTAAAGATAGATAATCCGCTAGATGAACGTAACTCTGAAGCCAACTGATAAGGTCCACGGTACGCTTGCGTAAGGTGAACGTTGCTCGGATCGTTTTCTAGCAAAGTTGTATTGTGGAACACGCACAATGTCTCAACCCGTCACTTATTTAGAAGCAAGAACCTTGGTACAATTGCTTATGCATGATAATTGCGTTGAATGGAACACCAACGACACCCTATTGTCTATAAAGAAACAAGAACATTGGTATAATAAATGTTTGATGTATGATAGAAGATGTCACAGATAACTATGAATTATTGTATGATAAGTCAATATTGAAACTCAAGAACACTAAGATAATAGCTTAGAAATTCTTAAAGAATCAAAAGATGAGAAAAAAACCTCTCAAGAATTTTATTGAATGAATAATCTGAATTGTATCAACTCTTAACTCGTATTTATACTAATCAAAAGTACTGCTACTCCTAATAACAAAAGGAAAACTAATTACATAATAATTAGAATCAATTAAAGAAATAAAAATTCTAACATAATTTTCAGCCTTGTGTATCTTACTTCAACTGCATGTTAAACTTTCAATAACATGAATTCCTACTAGCTTTTGTAGTTCTAGATTGTCATAATTTCTGATGAGTGGGTTTTACACCTTTTGTTGGACATTTTCTATATGAATATATGCGTGTAAGTATACACGGTCAACAAGTAATAAAGTGATAAAATAGAGTGTCGAACCCACAGGGAATTAAATAATAATAATTACCAAACACTAATTTAATATCAAATTAGTTCTATTTAAATAATCTCAATTTAATTATAAAATAAACTAATCAAAATTACTAACTAAATTAAACTAATGAAAATGATGAAATCAAATTAAAATAGTTAAGATCACAATTTCCCCCAATGCTTCATTTAAATATCTTTATTCTCTTTTTAATTAATTAACTATATAGAATTGTTAACTGAGATTTCTTAACTATTTACTAACCTTTTTCAAGAATTAATAAAAAGATTTATTCCAATTAAGTTACTATATTTCTATGCAAAATAATTTGAAATAAACTCATTAAGATCCAACTCTCAACAAAGTTACATGTGGCATATATGTATCTTCATCCTACACATTATTATGCTACTCTTCCTAGAAAGAATCAACAAATTCACATGTTATCATATCCGTATTTAATCCTAGAATTCCTTTTACAATTTCTTCTAAGATATCACAATTAATTATTGCACAAATAATTATACATGAACGCATAAAATATGATAAACAACTCATATATAATCATCAATAATTAAAAAGAAAACAAATTAAATTAAACTACACATTGGGTTCAATTGCAATCTCAAATAAAAATTAGTTCGTAACTAAATAATTAATTATCCACAAATAATTCAACATCTCAAAATTACAAAAATAAAAGAGAAAGAAAAGAAATCAAATATGTGTTAAAATCTGTTTGTCACTCGGATCACAATCTCCAATTTTCAAGCTCCGCCTTTAATCATCGAATCCTTCGTGTTGAATATTTGCGTCTAATTCTACTCCTAAATTACTCTAATATAATATACTCTGCTCTAAAACTATGTTAATATATACTAATGTATCATACTCTATATTAATTTGCTGAATATAAGAGCTACATAGTGTATTTATAGGAGTACAATAATAATCCTAAGCTAATGTGGAAAAGAAATCCAATTTGGAATCAAATTAATGCTTAATTCCGCGAATAATTCCGTTTTTGATCAATTAATGCTCCAGCCAAACACAACCTTCGCGTCATTGACCAGTCAACTGACTACCTGACGCACTTGTTGACGTCGGATTCGACTCAGTCGCTACACGCACATTGCGCGCTGCCTGCATCAAACCAGTCCCAGAAACGACGCTGTGTCCGTTTAAATCTTCAATTACCGCGCATTGCGCAGATGTAACTTCCAAACGTACGCCAAACGGCGTTGTCCTTGCTACTGATTATTGGTTTTACGCACGCAATGCGCGGAATACTTGCTTCAGTATTTACGCAATTGCCACCGATGCTGGTTATTTAACAAAATGCCATCAACCTTTTGTAGAAATTACAACAATGCCATCAAAGATTATTTTTCTAGAAAATAAAATATAAATTAATTAAAAATAAATAAAAATAATAAAAAATAATAAAAACACATGAAATTAAATAAATTACCTAAAATCAATTAAAATGCTTAAAAACCAACAAATAATTAAACTTAAAAATATTTAATAAATAGGTATAAAAACCCATTATCACCTTCGAATTGGATGCTTTTGGGCTTAATTATTTATTATCTTTGAGTATTTTTAGTTGCATTTTACTTGTTTTTATGTTTATTTTGCAGAAAAAGGCAATAGAGGATCAAAATAGGAAAATTAAAGCTTAATGGCATTTTCATAATTTCTGAACCAGGGCCTTGGTCGGGGTGGATTCCTCTAGTGTATTTCCACGGTCGGGGCTATGGTTGGCAATATCAATTGGGCTGGTTTGTTCGCTTAGCAGAAGTTGAGTCTAATTGGGAGTTGGATGTTGTTACATCTAAAGGGATTTTAGTAGGGTTTTAACAAGAAAACTTTAAAGCAGTATTAGGAGATTGTAACAAGGATTGGAGAGCTACTTTTGGAGACTTGAAGAATTTGAAGGAAGAACACATGAAGATCAAAGTAAAGGCTAGAGAAGGAGAAAATTCATCAGAGTTTATTCTTTTTTTCTTTTTCTTTTATTTGTGAATCTTTAGGATGTTATTTTCTTTGATGAATTCAATTTTTAATTGCAATATGTTGAACTACATTTCTTATTTAAGATTACAATGGAACCTTCTGTTTAATCTTTAATTGATTCATCTTATTTTTAGTTAATTGATCAATATAAGATTGATTATTATATCTTGTGGTTAATTTATTAATTTTGTGGCCAGCAATTAATATTATTTCTTAGGTGAAAATGGAAGATGAAATCTAGGAATAGATCTGGATATAATAACGTGTGAATTTATTAATTCTTTCTAGGAAGAATAACATAATAGTGTATATGATGAAGATACATATATGCCACATATAACTTGTTGAGAGTCTCATATTAATGAGTCTGTTTCAAGTTAATTTGGGTAGTAATATAGCAATTTAAATTGGAGTAGATCTTTTTATTAATTTTTGAAAAATGTTAGTAAATAATCAAGTACTCTCAGTTAACAATCCGTTTGGTTAATTAATAAAAAAAGATGATGATGTTTCTGTGATGCAATTGGGAAAATTGTAGTCCTAAGAATTTTAATATATGGTAATTCAATATTGTTAGTTAATCTTAGTTTTAAACATTTCTTAATCAAGCTTGTGATTGTTTAAATAGAATTAAATTGTCATAAAATTAGTAATTAAGAAAATTATTAGTATTAGTTCTCTATGAGTTCGATACTCGATGTTTCACTATATTACTTGTTAATCACATATACTTGCGCGTAATTGTTAATTATTAAATTAAATAAACAAGTTTTTGGCATCGTTGTCGGGGAATGGTTCTAATAATTATTTCAATATTAGTTTTCATCAATTTAGTTTTAGTTTAAACGTTTTTAATTTTCTGTTTTCTTTTGCTTTGGCAAGTTTTCATCCATTCGAGTTTGCCATTGCAAAGTATTGATCTAAGTTCCAAGTACGAACCAAATGTTGGCTTGCCTATCTTGGTTATCACAAATTAAGTAGTTACCAAAGTCGTAAATTCCGCTAACGTACATTAAACTACGTTTTCTCATAATTTAAGCTAGGTACTTCTAATTTGTGTATGCATACATGGTCTAAAGGTCAGGAACCAGTATCATACGACGACGAGATCGAACAAAGGTTCTGAAGAATTCGTAAGTTTATTCAATAAATGTTAGAAAATTAGGAGAGGATGGTGGAAGAATAGCAGAAATCACTTCGGGAGTATGCCATGCTGCAAGTTACGAAAATCCAGTCAAGTATCACAAGACATGCAATTACTGCTATGAATTTTGAGATCAAACCAGGCACAATTCAAATAATCCAAAATTCGATTCAATTCGAAGGTTTGCCAAATGAGGATCCCAACGACCAGTTAGTCAACTTTCCGAAAATCTGCGATACATTTAAGTATAATGGGGTGATGGAGGACGCAATAAGATTGAGGATATTCCCATTCACTTTGAGAGACAAAGCCAAGAGCTGGTTACATTCATTACCAGGGGGTCCATCACAACTTAGAATGATCTGCCACAAAAATTTCTTGCCAAAATTTTGCCACCTACTAAAACAGCGAAGATGTGGAACGATATCACTTCTTTTGTTCAGCATGACTCAAAATCACTTTACGAAGCTTGGGAGAGGTTCAAAGACTTACTATGAAAATGTCCCTATCATGGGATTCCTAAGTGGCAGCAATTTTAGGCATTCTATAATGGGTTATTCAGCATAGTGAGGACGAGTATAAATGTAGCCGTGAGTGGAGTGTTAATGGCCAAGAACTATGAAGAAGCCTATAAGTTACTTGAGAATATGGTGGAAAATAATTATCAGTGGCTTATAGCAAGGACTAATTAGCTAAGAGCAACGGGTATCCATGAGGTAGATGCAATTATTACTTTGGCAGCGTAAGTGGCTTCTTTGTCAAAGAAGTTTGATACAATGTCAGTGCAGCCTATTGAGAGTGTGGTTATGGCGTGTGAGCTTTGTGTGGGGAATAATTCTACCAATCAGTATGAAATCAGTGCAGTTTATTGGGAATTATAACAGGCAGCAACAGGGCAATAATCTAAACAACTATAATCCTAGGTGGAGGAATCATCCAATTTTTTCTTAGAGGGATAATCAAGCCCAAAATTAAGCTCCAAGGCATGCATTCGGTTTCCAAAACCAACGTCCTAAACAGCCAAAAAAATAGAATAATTTAGAGGAAATGCTGACTAAATTCATAGTTGGAACTGAATCTAGAATGCAAGCTCAAGATAAGATAATGTTACAAATGGATATAAACATAAAAAGTTAATCGATTGCAATTCGGAACTTAGAGAATCAGGTGGGGCAACTAGCAACTGCCATAAATAATCGACCCCAAGGAGCATTACTGAGCGACACAGAAATTAATCGGTGAAGGGAAAGACATGCGCATTACGAAGTGGAAAAGAGCTACTTGAGGTTGTGGATAGATCATCAAAGCGAAATCTCAAATAGGATAACAGAGCTGACGAGGAAATTCGGAAGTATCAGCAAAATGCAAAGAAAAAAGGAGAAAATGCAGTCACAAAGCCTGAGGAAGGCAATCAAAGTTCTTTTGTGCCTCCAGTACCATTCCCGCAAAGACTTTAAAAATTGAAGCTCGACAAGTATTTCACGAAATTTCTAAAAGTATTCAAAAAGCTACATATCGACATCCCGTTTGCCGAAGCGTTAGAACAAATGCCAAATTATGTGAGGTTTATGAAGAATATTTTATTAAGGAAGAAGAAACTAGGCAAATTTGAAACAGTAGCACTCACAGGAATGCAGCACCATACTTCAGAAGAAGTTACCGCCAAAACTAAAGGATCCAATGAGTTTTACGATTTCATGCACAATCGGTAACCAATTCATCTGGAGAGCCCTATGTGACTTAGGGACTAGCATAAACCGGATGCTCATATCCATCTATCAAAAACTCGGACTAAAGGAGGCCAAGCCTATAAATGTCACACTGCAGGTAGCCGATAAGCCCATCACTTACCCTAGAGGAATTGTCGAAGATGTTCTAGTAAGTGTGGAAAAGCTAATTCTACCGGCAGATTTCTTGGTTCTAGACTATAAAGAAGATGAAAACATTTCAATCACTTTGGGACGACCCTTCTTGGTGATGGGAAGAACTATCATTGACGTGCAAAAAGGGGAGCTCATAATGAGGGTCAATGATCAAGAGGTAAAGTTTCATGTATTTAAGCTAATAAAGTTTCCAAATGATGCTGAAGAATGCTTCCAAATCATCTCAATTGAAGGTAAGAGCATTGGTAAATTGGAAGGGAGAAAATTATCTCAGCTGACTTAGAAGGATGAAATGGTGATAATGATGGGTTGCCAACCCTACAAGAAAATCAAATGCTTCAAGAGAGAGACCAAAAGATGGCTCAACAAACGGTCCTCAAACCGTAAATTTGACACAGGCTAATGAAAACAGAAGGACAAAGTCAGGCTGAAAGTCTCTAAAATAAACGCTCATTGGGAGGCAACCTAATTTAATTTATTATTTCATTCATTTTTATTTCTATGTTCTTTTATTTTTAATTTGGTAAATTTATAGGATTTTATAGTTTACTAGCTTAGGATATAATTTTTCATGAAAGCATGTTAATTCTTATTATTTTTCATCATTGTAGGTATTGGTGAATCGAGGTTGTAGCCAAATTAAAGAAGGATTTTTTTTTTTCAAAAGTCAGGGTAGAACGCCCCGGCGTTCATATTGCACTAAGAGGTAGCACCCCAGTGCCAACCTCTTAGCCAAAACACGCCCTGACGCCTTCTGAAACTGCCCTAGCCATGAAACCTTTGTCAAACACGGTACCAACACTCTTCACAGTTCAAATTCAAGTGTCCCGACGCTCGACCCAGATCCCTATTTTTTAAAATACTTTAGAGCTCAATCAGGACTCTCCTGAACCAAACCTAAAGCTTCTAAAAATTGAACTCTTTCTCCCAAATTGTCGATACACCTAATCCATCCTCCCCAAACACTAAAACCTCGTATTAACCTATCCAATTTCAACCCTAATTCAATTCCGTCTCACATTCATCCTCCAATCCATAACAATCCAATCCCAAAATCACATTCAGTCCACCTAGGGTTTCATCATCAGTTCACAGTCGAGGTGGGTACGAGTTCGTCACCAATTGGGGCCTTAATTCTTCATTGAAGGTGACAAATAGAAATTATCCTAGCTGAAATTTGAAAAATAAGTGCTACTTGTAATTCTTCATTCTTCAATCGATATTATTTATACTTTGGGTTCCTAATTGGTTAGTGTTGGCCAATTGGAGAAGTTGGGAGGTATTGGTGTTTCTAGTATTATATAAGGGAGAGATTTCAATGGTGGGTTAAGACAAATTGGTGATTGAGCTTTGAGTTTGTGGGGAACCTGTTGCACACTAAATGTTTTGTTTATTGTCTAAAAAAGTGGTTTATTGAGTTTAAGTACAAAAAGGGGTAGATTGATCTTTTGTTTTGAATTGAAAAGAAATTGTGTAGCTGGGGGCTTAAGTTTTTGATCGCATGGCTCCTAAACGGCAAAAAGGAGAGAGTTCCACGCCTTCACGAGCCTTTGATAAGAAGAAGTTTATTAGTCCAGAGGTGGCGGACAAGTTTGATAATTATTTGGCAGGTAGAGCTCTAGTTCCCGAGCTTGGACTTAGACCTGATGAGTTTATGGACGGTGAGATGGCTCACATGATTACGGAGAGAGGGTGAGATACTTTTACGGATCATCCGAATCATGCTGTCACGTCCATTGTCAAGGAGTTCTATGCAAATGCTCAAGATATGCCGTAATGTGAAGTTATGGTTAGGGGCAAGACTGTCATATCTATTGTCAAAGTGTTTTACACGTGTTAGTGATGTTACAAAAGAGATAGCAGCGTTATTATATGCTATAGTGATAGGGTTAAACATAGATGTGGGTGATGTGATTGAGGTGTCTATTAAGAAGAATTTGAAGGGAGCTACCTAGGGTGGACTGCCACATCCATCGCTCATATGTGGCTTATATAGGCGTGCGGGAGTTAGATGGTGGGCTGATGAGTTATTGCAGCAAATTATGACCCTTTTGGATCATAATTTAATTCAAAGATACAAAGTGTGGGAAGGAGGAGAGTCACATCCTCTAGGTCTAGGCTTTATCATACCTCCTTCACCACCACAGGTTGAGGATAATCCAGCTAATTCAGTACCTGCCTCTACTTTTGAGGGTTCTTCCTCACGTGTATTTGGTAAGCTGTATAGGAGACTACAGATCAGGATATACTTACAACACAAGGAAGTGGTTCGTCATAACAATCACCTAGCCAAGCGTCAAAAAAGTCCTTCACTCTTACAATATCTGTTGCAATACGACATTAGAGGATATGTTTGCTAGGATGAGTTGGAATATAGCACCATTTAAATTCTCACCACCACCCGCAATGCCTGTGCTCCCACTACTAGAGTTAAATGAGGATAACGAGGAGGAGGAGACAGATAAGGAGGAGGTCGAGCGCGATGCTTGACCAGTCAGGGAAGTCCTTGATTTTAATTTCTCTATCTTTTACACAATGAGGACATTGTTCAATTTGAGTTTGGGGGTGGGTTTTGCATGTTCATATTTCATATTTCATATTAGTTTGCATTTTATATGCAGTTTTAAGGACATTTGCATATAGTTTACCTTAATTAATAGTTTTAAACAAATTGCGTTTAGGGTCATTTTCATTGCATTTAGGTAAACTTAAGTAGTGAATTGATATATGAAATTTAAAGATAACCGATGATAAAAACTTGATAAATTATCTAATAACTCTAGTTAGATGGATAAGGATTGCTAGTTAGAAATTTTAACTGTTTACTAAGTTTTGTTTAGCTTGAGACTCTTGGTATTAAATTACACGTATTCAATGTGTTTAACTAGTTTGAATTTTGATTCAATTTGTTTAGTTAGGTGCTTGTTAAGGATATAATTGACCTTTATCATTTGTTTGAACTTGAAAAATAAAGGTTAAATAACTGCTTCTATCTTTTTTATGAATGAAAAGAAAGAAAAAAATATATGAAGAAAATTTAGACAGATATAAACAAAGCTTGACTAGTTTATTTTTGTGGCATTTGTCATTCGAACAAGTAAGTCCATAGGAGTGTCTTTACAATTAGTGCACTAAAGTCAACTGGTTTGGGAGTCATTGGTGTAAAGTTTGCTACATGAGTGACATTGAAAAGTCTAATAAAAATAAACATTGCACAAGCCAAGAATAAGATAGGAAAAAAACGAGATGGAGTGTAAGGCGCACTCGTTGTAAAATAAGGGAAAAAATTAAATTATTGTGAAAACAAGTGTATAGAGGGGTAATGTAATTCTATATGAGATTGAATATCTTTAATTAAGCATTTTGATTCATGAGTTGTGTTGGAATCTAGACTAGTTTGATGTATTGGATTCACACATACATGAAAAGGGTCGAGAATGAGATGAAATTGGTAATATGTTAATTTTTTTATGATGCATGAATTTGAAGTTTTTCAGGAGTTATTAGTTAAGGATCGTTGAAGCCAAATTTTTATGGATTATGTTGATATATTGCTTGAGTTATTAGTTGGTCATGCATTTACAATCATGTAGTTTAGAGCTAGATGGTTGTATTTATTTTTCTTTTTGTGTTTTGCTTGAGGACATGCAAAGTTTTAAGTTTGGGAGTATTTGATTAATGGATTTTATACTTACGAATTGGATGATTTTGTGCTTAATTATTTGTTATCTTTGAGTATTTTTTAGTTACATTTTACTTATTTTTATGTTTATTTTTCCAAAAAAGGCAATGGAGGGTTAAAATGGAAAAATTGAAGCTTAATGGCATTTTCGTAATTTCTGAACCAGGGCCACAACCGGGCGAATTCCTCTAGTGTATTTCAACAACGAGGGTCGTGGTCGGCGATATCAATTAGGCTGGTTTGTTCGCTTAGTAAAAGTTGAGTCCAGTTGGGAGTTGGATGTTGTTATGTCTAAAGGGATTTTAATAGGGTTTTAGTAAGAAGACTTTAGAGCATTACTATGAGATTGTAAAAAGGATTGGAGAGCTACTTTTGGAGATTTGAAGGATTCGAAGGAAGAACACGTGAAGATCAAAGTAAAGGCTAGAGAAGAAGAAAATTCATCAGAGTTTATTCTTTTCTTTTCTTTTATTTTATTTGTGAATCTTTGAGATGTTATTTTCTTTGATGAATTCAGTTTTTAGTTGCAATATACTGAACTAAATTTCTTATTTAAGATTACAATGAAACATTTTGTTTAAGCTTTAATTGATTCATCTTGTTTTCAGTTAATTGATCAATATAGAATTGTTTATTATATCTTATGGTTAATTTATTAAATGTGTGGCCAGCAATTAATTTGATTTCTTAGGTAGAATTGGAAGATGAAATCTAGGAATAGATCTAGATATAATAACATATGAATTTGTTAATTCTTTTTAGGAAGAATAATATGATAGTATACAGGATGAAGATACCAATACACTGCATATAACTTGTTGAGAGTCTGGTCTTAATGAGTCTGTTTCAAGTTAATTTGTATAGTAATATAGCAATTTAAATTGAAGTAGATCTTTTATTAATTTTTGAAAAAGATTAGTAAATAATCAAGTACTCTCAGTTAACAATCCGTTTGGTTAATTAACTAGAAATAAGATGATGATGTTTTTGTGATGCAATTGGGGAAATTATAATATTAAGCATTTTAATATTTGGTAATTCAATCTTGTTAGTTAATATTAGTTTTAATTTTAATTTTAAATATTTCTTAATCAAACTTATGATTGTTTAAATAGAATTGAATTATTATAAAATTAGTAATTGAGAAAATTATTAGAAATAGTTCTCTGTGGGGCTCGACACTCGATTTTTCACTTAATTACTTGTTGATCGCGTATACTTGCGTGTAATTTTTAATTAAACAAACAATTCCCTTGTTGGATTCTAATTTGAATTGCTGCTAATCCTACTCCTTTTCCCATGTGAAATGCAATATGTTGTATTAAGACTTTTAAAAATTCCATGATTCGTAATCTGCCATGCCGCTAAACTCCTTACCATGATTGGACTTCAACATGCTGCGTGAAAACTGAATCGCGACCATGTGCCAGGGTGCAGCTTTCATGCGTTGGGGCGCAAACCCTTCTGTCATTTTGCATTGGGGCACATCTTTCTAGTACAATTTCCTGCTTCGGGGCATAGTTCTAAAACTCTAAATTTTGTAGTTATGTGCCGAGGCATAGCCTCTAGGCTTAAAATCATGTGCCAGGGTGCTAGTCTGGGTTGCCATGTTTGATTTGCTTTGACCTACTTGGATTGCACTCGAGTTTACTTGTAGCACTTGAATGAACTTTGGAAATTCTTCATTGATTGATTTATGTGAATCTTAATTCACCCAAACTTCTTAAATTAATCCAACAAGTCATTCCTTGAATCTTTTGGCTCTTGCACGCGTAACCAGTCCAATTGGAACTTGAATCGGGTTTGAATTGATCTCCATTTTAAGCATCCTTGAGTAAGCTCCAGCCCAATTGCTTAAAATCCATCCCATAAGGCTTTTCTTGAACTCTTTAGCACAGATCTTTATAACGATTTGAATTGAATCATTCTTTTTAGCCAAGTATTAATGAAGTTTTGCCTAGTTTTATGTAGATGCGATCAATATGTTATTATCTATTTTGCCCTTTTTTATTTTTCTAAATGGCATTTTTGTCCTTCAAACCTAACATTAGACCCATATAAAATAGCTTAATTCTTCGGTATATTTTCAACAATGACAAAAGCTAAATATAGATCTAAACAGAAACAAAAGAAATACACTAAAAGACAAAAAAAGTATAGTCTAACCAAATTATACAAATTCAAAAAAAACAAATTAGGAATTTTTCAATACCCAAATGAAAGAGTTGATCTTTGATGTGAAAAATGAGGAGTGGACTATGGAGCCAAAGTAATAATAGTGGGTTGGGGAAGATTAAGATAGAAGGAATAGAAACAGTGAGGAATGGACTTTGGAGCCAAAGCAATAACAGTGTTGGTGTAGGTATAAGTGTGCTGCAAATGGATAGAATTTTGATTGATCTTATCTCATTGTTAGATACTCCCATCTGTTATAATTATTATGCTTGTCAATATTTATATTTATATAAATAAAAAATATATATTAGAGAAACCTTATAATAAATATTAACGGATGAGTATTATAAGTTTGGTGGATTATCAAACAGTATCATATTTTCTGACTTTCAGATAAGTATTATAATAGGTAGATATTATATTTCTTATAAATAATTCTCCATCCGTACTCCAAAAACAAAATATATCCTATTTTAAAACTAATCTCTAGAATTATATATATATATTAGTAATTGTTTGTACCTAAAGGCACGACATAACGAAAAATTAGACATAACAATTATCATAATTCACCATACCACCACAATAATTAATACATACTCAGTCATCAACACATATCCAACCACCAAAACATCAAGTTAGTCAATACCAATTTCAAGAAATTTCGGCAGAGTTTCCTTCAAAAATAGATATCCAGAAAAATTTAAACATGTCTACAAAACATATCCAAACCACCAAAACAACCATCATTTCATACCCAAAATCATCATAACCATGCATAATTAGTTAACTTTACAAAAGATGAAACACAAAAAATATACACATGCAGAAAATAGAGAAACAACTTCGTATTTTTTATAGCTTACACCAAGTATCCTTCAATGTATACCTGAAAATATTTGAAATATAAAAATTATCTAAATATGTGAGTCACAATAAAATAATTGTAAAAACATAAGACCCCTTACGTTACCCTGAATTATCTAAAAAACAAATGAGCACACACATTTGTATGTAGGGGGAATGATTTAGATTGATATAAGTAAGAATTTAGAAAGATCGTAACAAATTACCAATTTATTTAGGAAAAGATATGGATGAATGTAGACTTACAATTAAATAAATTTTTCTTAGTACCATTTCAACAAACGGTTCATTTGCTTAATGATTTAAATCATAAATATGTATTGGTGGCAATATAATGGTGTGTGAGTTTGATTTGCGAGTGTTTGATTGGTTACAGTTATGTGTGTGTGTGTGTCTGTGTGTGTGTGTGTTTGCGCATGTATTGTGTTTATATGAGAAGTAGAGAAATATAGAGAGTCTTAGTAAAAGAGACTTTCACACCTAGACAATTGTTTGGTCTGTGGTGGGTTAGTCATCGTCAAAGGTGGACAAGTCGGTACTGGATTGCATATCATTTAACTTTCTTAAATGTATTCTCCATCCCTTTAAAACTTCTCTTCATCACTATCCTTAATGTCCTCGTATCAATACGAATGTACTTTGCCCAATGAAGAGAATGCACAACCACCTAAATTATTCACATAAACAATAAAATTAACAATATTTATATTGTAGGAATAGTAAAGTTATGTTGATGCAGTGACATAAAAGTAGATTTACCTGATTACGTTGCATATACTCTATCGTTCTCGTTGACAAATTCACTCCAATCCTACAAAGAATGAATCTCATTGTAAAATTAAAAGTTGAAATGTTGAAAAGATAACATAATTCAGTAGAAATAAACTTGTTTAAAATATACCATTTACTTGTCGTAAGAATATTATAAAAAAACTTATAGGTAAATAATATTTGTGGTACAATTCAACCCATCTTCTGCAAGGAGGACAGTAATACAATCCGAAGATGTGCATCTAGATAGTACCACATAAAGGTGTCCATGACTAAAAACAGGTGTCCACAAATCAATCCCAATGAACTTGATAGATTGTCCTTGGGCTTTATTAATTGTCATAGCATAAGTTAATCAGACAGGAAACTGGCATCTTGTCATTCGAAAAGACAAGTCCAAAGATGTTGGTATCAATGATATTCTCGAAATGAAGACTAAATAACCAATTTTATCTCCATTTAATATTCGAGCTTTGATTACCCTTGAGGCACATCTAACAACCATCAATTGCGTGCCATTAAAAAGTTCATCTTTCGGTGCAATATTTCATAACAACATTATTGGGCATCCAACTTTCAACTCCAATTTAAACAGTGGCAACCCTGAAGGATTCAGTGAGTTTAAGTATTTATTAGGATATCGAATCCTAATGGTTTGATCAACCTCATCACCTTCAGACATTTTATCTATAGCTAAAAAAGTAATTATTTCTCCTGGAGTAATATTCAGTGCTGCATCATTTATATCACTGACGTTGTCATTGCGAGCAGATAGAATTGTGCGTTCAGTGAGAAAGGTTGGATCACTATACCAACCACATCCAATTGTGGATAGATTCTAAATATCAATTCATTTAGATTATGACACCGATTTATTGTAGATGGAAGTTACACAATTTCTTGTGAATTGGTCCTAATCTAAAAAATTAAAGTATAATTAGTCACAAAGTGAGATTTAATTCAAAGCATCATATATCATTCAATTCAAGGTTGAATGAAATATTACCTCCATCAAGAATTCAGCAAAATTAGTATTTCGAACGTCTGTGCGAGTTAATCACATGTTTAACCCCAGAGTCAAAACACATATATCTTTCCATAGCAAAGACTGTCTCAATGATGCACCCATAATTTGATCGCGAACGCCTTTAGGAATAACAGGCAATATTTGTCGTAAGTCTCCACCTAGGATAACAGTGATATACCCAAAAGGTCTTTTATCATCTCTTATATCTTAAAGGGTGCAATCGATTGCCTCAACACAGTATCGATGTTGCATAAGAACTTCATCCCTATATTATCAGCTTTATTTTTCTAAACAATTCGGCATGCATTGATTGTTTAGTGAACCCACATATTGAATTATCTAGGATTTTCAAAGGAATACAAAATGTAGAATGTGCAGTGCGCTCCCTACCAATAACAACGATGTAATACCAGATGAGGCCACAGTAACAACAACATGTCCATAGCTATGTAATTTGGTTGCAATGGTATTGTACAAAAACGTTTTCGCTGTCCCAACACCTCCACTCAAAAAGAAATTAGTTGTTATGTTTTCACATACTAATGTTGTGACATCAGTATAAGCAACAAGTTGTGCATCATTAAGGCCGTCAACATTAATTTGTGCATCAGACTTTTGCGCTTCATTCTTAAGTTGTTGGTGCTCAAACAGTAATCTATTTCCAACTATTGCATTCCAATTTCCAGTTGGTTGTGGCATGGGTGGAAAGTCAAATAAACTCTTCCCCGACTTATGGAGCAATTGATTCATCAAATATAAGCCATAATCCTCAATATGATCATCAGTTAGATTTAAAATACCAAATATAGTACGAATCCTGTATGCTAAATCATCACATATATGTGCTAAAAATTGCTTCCACAATGCAAATGGATGCAATGGAAAGCATTCCGTTAGAATTATAACAAATATTCTCCTTAATTGGTATCCCGTTCTCATAATTGCAGCCTCTTGAAGACATTGTATCCATTCTTCATCATCTTCAAGAAGTCCTCTTCCAACATATGCTAACTGGAATGTATCATGCATAACATTATTTACCGTGCGTAGTGTGTCAAATGAAGTAGGTCTTCTGACAACAGTTAAAAGCAAATGCAAATAAAACCACTCACCTGAATTAGAGCTAGCAAAGTATATTCTCCCAATTGTATAACCCCTTTGTCTTGGAGTCCATTTATTAATAGACTTGTTCCAAACAATTTTTTGTGGAAATTCCTGATAAGTTAGTACACAGGAAGACTCATTTGTAACGCAACAATCAAAAAAGTCAGTTATAGTTGTTTCTTGATGTGCACCTTTAAAAAGGATCGTATCAAAAGATTCATCAGGGTTAAAGACCACACGATTCATCCTAGGCAAATGAAGTGTCAATCTTATAACTGATGAAATCTCTTCATGTAAAGGATTTCCAAACAATCGTCACACAACTTCTGGAGGTCCAATATACCTAGCATCAAGATATTGTTGGATCTCATTAATTCCTCCAAGTACCATTATTACGCGATCATGTCCTTTATAAATATACTTGTGAATGTATTTTATACATCTGATTTCTGCACAAACTTTAACATTGATATGACAGTTGAACATTCTTGATAAATATGGATTATGTGGCACAAAGTCTCTATTATCAATTTCTTGCCCCCTCACGATGTACTTCTGACCAGTATTACGATGACGATAGACAGGATATCCATCAGAGTCTATACTTGTTGATTCAACAAATGATCGAGGGTACCGCTTGGTACACACCCCATTTTCCATATATGGTGCTTGTGGATTTTGAGCACCATATGGTTTGTGTACCATGCAACCTATGATTGTTTCAAAAAGCAATGGGTCAGTTTGACAATCCAAAAATTCAACAAACTACTATATCCACTTGAGCACATGTTTGAATTTTATCTGAACCATGAAGGAACAAAATTGCATGCATGTGTGGTAACCCCCTTTTTTGGAATTCAATTGTAAAAACATGCGCCACTTTTCTACCAAAGACGTTGTTTGTTTTTATCTCCTTCATAAAAAAAAATCGCTTCAACTCAAACACACGGACCACTAAATTAGGACGGTCAGTAGGGATCTGATTTGGCAATAGTGATTTATTAATTTCAGGCCATTTTGTATTCACAGTCAAAGTTAGAAAAATATCTGGGTGTTGATTATACCACGTGATACCATTGAATCTTAAAAAATTTCAACCATATGTCTTGCACTACCAGTGAATGAAGATGGCAAAACCATTCGTTGACCAACTTGTTCAGGACTAAGCTCATCTGCAGAAACATATGTAAGACCTTGGTAAAGGCCTGCATGAAGTTTCGATTGATTCAACTTGTAGTATGTCAACCGATTTTGTTCAATAGCGGCCCAAACATCTACTACAAATTCCTAAAATAGTTTTCCAACTCTCAAAATTGTTGAATACTCAGTGTTACGTTGGAACATATGATAACTGTAATATTGCAATTGTGTCAGTAGAGTAGATGAAGGTCCACCTTGGGAAGCATTCCACTATTTCAAATCTAGATTCCATCCTAGCTCACTATAAGGGAACAATACCACATAATGCAATGGTAAATAGGCCGAATGACACTCATTAATTTGCCTCAAACCATTATCTCCTCTCAAATGTAACACAATATCTCTCATTCCACTTGATTCAGTTCCATATCATCGGTTGTTGAGAGATTATATTGACGCCGGTCTGTTACAGAATTGTAGTGAAGATAGGTCGGTAAATTCACCCCCGTCAATTCCAATTCACTTAAAATTGTGTGAGCCTGTCGAAATTTCATAAGAAATGGATTTACTTGCAATAAACAATCTTGTATGGTTTTCAAAACATCTCTTCTCAAGTTAGGATTTCTATTGCTGCGAACATCTAAAGCTGAATTAGGATCATAAATGTACAATTGAGAGTAAATTGCTTCACACCCTGGATGTGACATAAACGATCATGTTCAATGGTGTAATTCTCCATGGATGGTGAATGTTATAGGCCCCTTCCTAGCAATTAATCTGTCATCCAAAGTAGCACCAAGACTCGTAAACGCATTAGCTGGATTATACTATCGTGCGTGCTGACGAAATGATTTTGATTGTTCATCATTGTCGTCATACAATGCTTTAAGCATTAAAGGAGGTGCAATAAGTGAAGGCTGTTTAATTTTTCCTTCTAAACAAGATTTACCAAAGAGGGGATTTGATACAGATGCTTTGTTAATTTTTCAGCAAGCCAATGTAAGGTAGAACAATAAGGACATGTTCAATTCATCAAGCCGAGGTAATGATGATCTAGAATTTCATAGTTTCGAGGATTAAATACAACATCCATAGCTCCACCTTTTACTGTGTAGGCACTACAGATAAAATTATACTTGTCATAAAATTTTATTATATAAATTGAATACAAATTTAAAAGGAGAACATGAATTAGACAACAAGAGTGAGAATAGAAAATTAAAACTTATAGCGAACACATGGTGCCTTCATTCGGATTACGCATTTATTGGAACATGTTTGTCATATACGATGCCCCTGGGGAACATGGGAAGAATGGTTCCAAGACTATTATTGTACTTTTGTATAGGTTTTGAGGGGGCAAGTCTTGGAGCATGGTAGTTACACGCGACACCCTTGAGATATTTATTGTTGTGCCTTCTTCAAGATTTTGAGGAGGATTTTCTTGATTCATGATGGCCACAAACAACCACAGACAACCACCGTGAAATAATTATTGTAGTGTCTTCATTAAGATTTTGAAGCAAGGTGGTTGATTATGACTCTAAAACATTTGTTGTCACTATATTATCTATTGCAGGATGAGAAATTTTGGTAGACAAAGTCATTAGTTGAAGGCAGGACCTTTTATTTGATTATCATTCTAGGCATGTTCAGCGACGATGACTCGGTGGTAAAGAAGGAAAAAATTTATTTGATTATCGCTCTTTTTTGTGACGTGCAAATTATCCCAATTGACATTTGGAGCACTCATTTTCTTTTCCAACATAACGCATTTCTGGAGCAAGCCTTGCACATTGCGGTAATGTTGGTTTTGATATAACATTATAGTTTGGTGCCTAAACCACAAACTAATAAAAAATTAACATGACAATAAAGTGTTGCACTAACAGAACTATCTACCCAACCATTTATTTATCAACATTATAATTATAATAAAAATTTTGTTTGATGCAAAAATAAAACACCATAGCCACAGTTGCATCCAACACCATAGAGTAACATGTTCTATAATAATATGCTCGACCAACACCATAGAAGTTAACAGCTTGAAATGTATGCTATAAATAAGATGAAAATATGCTTCAAACTAATGGGAAAGGTTGAGGTTTCACTATTGATCGATGCTTCAAATTATGGAATGTTCAAACAAATTTAGAGTTTTAAAAAATGGGATCCAACAAAAGATTCAAATTATATGTCATAACAAAAGCTTAAAAGCTACAAAGCAACATTAAGATTAAGAAACTAAAACTTTCAACTACATAACTGGTAAGAAAAAAACAAAATATCATAGATCCTTAGTAATTCAATTGTATACACAGAATAACATGATAAAAAAGAATAAGTAATATTAAATGAGACAAACAAAAAACATGTTGACAAATCAAACATTCTACATAAAACGAAACTTCAATTTTTTTAAATTCAATAACATCCAAATCCATTGTAAAAGCAGAGAAAAAAGAATATGATTAAAAGTGATACCAGTAGTCAATCTTTATTTTTTGCTCCTTGGCTAGAAGAGGTTGATTTTTCTTTCCCTTTAAATTTGGAATTTGCCATAGCATCAGACCTTTTTTTCTCTTTCTCTGTAAGAAAACGCTACTTAAAAGCAAAAAAAGAAAAAGGAAATAGATGTGAGGATCCACTACCTCACGTATACGGAGACAATTTAATTCATACTCATTATTATGACGAAGTCTTCGAACCTATAGACAAAAAAACGTTGAATAGTAAATAAGCGGGTAAAATTTTTTGATAAAAAGTAAGAAAAACTTATCATACGGTATTTTCTTTGTCGTCGTCCATTTGTCACAACATTAATGAAAATAAATTAAAATAAATAATTTATTAAAAAATTCAATAAGATCTACTAAAATTAAGAGGAAATAACTATATACTGGACCCAAGTATAAATATAATTGATGCAATCACAGTAAGCTATTCAGATGGAATAGTACATGATAATTAAAAAAAATCGAAGTACTACACAATTAATATTATATATCTACTTGCAAGTGAAATTTGACTAACGCGAATTACTTTATGCACAACATGGGTGATTAATTTACAAAATTCTCAGAGAAACACTGAAACTCTTTCCCTCCCCAACCACCCCACCCCACCCCCAAAAACAAAAACAAAGAATTCCACTTTCTCCTTCTCTTTTCCTCTACTGGGTTAAACCAAAGCTTCATAGAAGATAAAATTTTCATAATATTTGCCAAAATCATTCTAGCTGTTATCTAAATTCAATCCAAACACTTCCCCTAAATTTTCAATCAAGCCAAATCCATATCACTGCTAGCCAAATCCAACAACATCTCGAATACAATAACCTTAAACAGTAATTTCTTACCTTATGGAAAAAAGATTCTTGAACAATCATTTTAGTACAGATCAAACAAATACAACTTGAAATTAATTACACTAAAATTCTCTAGTAAAGTCCTAAATTACCACCAAGTAGCAAAAAGACGACTAAGCCAAAAAAAACTAAGAGAATCATAATAATTCAATTTAGGGAAGCTACAGACCCAACTATTCTTTCACTTTTGTGACACTAAAGTATGAAGCTTTATATCGAACATGAAAATGACTTTTGATCCAAAACAGAATTCTACCTTATTTAAAGTATGAAGCTTAATATAACATGTCTCGATTTGAGCTTAAGAATCTATAAGAAACAATTTATCGAACATGATATGTGCATTATTTTTGTGGACAAAGTTCATAATTTCCTTCCTTATTACTCTGCACAAGAACAAATAAGCTCCTTCATTCTAAAATCCTATAAATTCAATTCACAAAAAATTTAAATATAATTACATAACTAAAATACATATTTATATTTTTGAATTTAAGATATGTTATGAATCAACATTCAAAAAAAGGAAATTAGACTCAATAATATCAATAAGACGCTTATCATTTACTTTTCCATTTGTGAAGTAGAAGACACTTTAAAAATCAATAATATAATTTACTTTTCCATTGTCATACATCCGTTTTCTTATGTGCGGTTCCCTGAGCAAAGCTCCTCAATGGTTTGCAAAAATCTACATAATAAACTATATAATATGTACCTTTAAGGAGTCTAGAGATGGTCTGCGTTGCTTGCCGGCGGGAGGAGCAAAACGGAGTGCCAAGATTGCTTGTGAAAATTAGGGGAAAAGAGATGGGAGAGAGAATAGGGAGAAAATTACTGTGTAGGGGTAACTTCGAAAACTCATAAACAAAAGGAGTAGAAATATAATTTGGGCGGAATTTTTTTTTGTATGAGATGAAATGTGAACATGTAGATTAAATTGGAAGGACTGAGATGAAATCTAAACCGCCTTGTGCTTTCCCAAATTTTAAAGTGAGAGAAGATTCAAAATGGGTTCTATCCTATTATATATATATATATATATATACTAGAGATAACCCGTGCATGAAGACACGATATAATTAATATAACAGTTGAGTACTGTATTCAATATTTTTAAATTGAAAAATCTAAAACTGTTGTGAACTCTCAGTTCTATAATAGAACTGAGAGTCCAACCATTAATACAAAAAGATTGATACTCAATCCAGTCATAGTTTCTTTTTTAGGCAAACATTAGTGTGCTACTCATTTTCAACTTAAAATTAGTTCTTGACAGGTTTGAACAATTAATTAATTGACGATAGCGGAGTCAA